>JARYHS010008075.1:33289531-33435933 GCA_031002005.1 Vandiemenella viatica
AAACAGAAACAAGTAATATCTGAAATTTTAAAAATAGCCCAAGTCAATGTTTATAACTTTTTAAAAAATTATCACTTCAAAAAACCTCACAGTTTCTGAGCTTACTTAGAAGATATTGTACTGTCAGCGGTCTATATAATTTTGCTAGAAAAATCAGTGCATTCATAAGTCAGAAGTTAACAACTAATAATAAATAAATTGTTTGTTCTCTTCTAGTACACATCGCATTTCAACCTGCCAACATTTCCATTAATATTGCCGCTACAAAATCAAAATATGTAGACACATCTAAACACAAGAAATGCATCGCGAACTACATTTCGGACAACAAAGTTAATTTCATCACGTTTAGTAGTTCGGACAGCACAAATTATCACAATTAATTTCATCGTACACTTTCAGTGTAAACTTAAACGTGAGTAAAGCATGCAGAATACCATATTCACTGTGTCGCGATGTAAACATGACCCAGTTAAACTAAATTTTGAACACTTGTCTACAATAAGGCTTGCTTTTCAGGTGCAAAATAGTAACATATGCTAATGGTTTACACTATACCAAAAAAATTTGGAAACTATATGATCCTATTGAGAGCAATGAATAAATTTATAGCGAATGGCCCTAATGTTGCCGTTACCTGTCAGAAGAACGATAATTACAATGTGACTTACTTATGAAACGCTATTCCAGGTTTTTTCCTATCTCGTCTGTTTGTGCAACCATATGCAGCACAACTTGGCATTATAGAAAACTTTAGAATATTAGAAAATGAAATATTCCCAGCAGTGGACACAGTGCAAACAGACCAATGTTTTGGTACTCTTACGATGTACGCCGCGCATGCGCAGTAGGAGAGCAGTTTTCTCATGAGGTTTCACGGATTTAGCGTTATTTCGTCTCCATATATTCCTTCCTCCATGCTTCCGTGTCACCTTTATGTCTTAGGTACTGTACATTTGTAGTCAATTTCCATTCTCCGAAAAATGTGTCTCAAATTTCTTTTTGGGCCGTTAGCGATAATGTTTCATATAGCTTTAATTTCTTATTTTTCATAGATTATATCGTGTTAAAATATAATTGTAACAAAAATTATCGAACTATAGTATGAAAACTGAATCTCAGGTAGTAACTAAAAGCAAGGAAAATCTTTAGGTAAATGAAATCTAAATTTTTTGTTTCCCCAAGTTAATATTTGATACTAAACTGAAAAAGCTAAGAGTATTTCTATACACGCCAAGACCCGCGTGTGCGAAGCAACGGGTAAATGCTAGTGTACAATAATTGTGTGAGAAAAGTAAGCGATGTAAAGTTGTGAACTGCCAAATGTTTGTGTTAATAAAAGAAAGAAAAAAGGAAAGATATTGTTAGTTGAAGATCGGTAGTAAATTACCTAGTGAATCATAAGTTGTGTGTATGTTTTCTAAAGTGATTTTTCCTTTGCTCTCACTTCTCTAGCTAATTCCCTTAGAAATAGATGAAGTCTGCCAATACTACCCCCAATTAAGAAGAAGACTGAAACTATGTATATTCTCAACGAACAGAACGAAATTAAGAGAGGGGTAAAATAATATAAAAAAGCAAATACGCTTACAACTTCAATGAAATTCTAAACTGTGCTACGCAGTGACCTTGAATTTTAACTAATGATTAACTAATCCATTACTCATACATCCCCTTTGTGGATGACGTTTTCGCCATATTTAGACTTTTCAATTATGTCTTAAGAGTAGGTTCAACTCTAAACGCTGCGACCGAGCGTGGTGGTGTAACGGATAGCATTCTGGCCTCGCATTCGGGAGGACGGCGGTTCGAATCCCCGTCCGGGCATCCAGATTTGGGTTTTCCATGGTTTCCCAAATCACTCCAGGCAAATGCCGGGATGCTTCCTTAAATAGGCCATGGACGAATTCCTTCCCATTCCTTGCCCCCATCCTTTCCAGTCTCCAAAGACCTCGTTGTTGAGAGAAATAAAGTAGTTAAAAAAAACCCGCTGCGTCCTGTATTCTGGAGATGGGAATTATTTTCTTTTTAACTTTTTCACAAATTGTCATCAGATAACAAGTTAAATAGTTTCACCGATTAACAGAAACATCTGGAGTTTGTTGCGTGTCCTCTACAGCAGACTCCAAACACAAATTGACCTGGTACTCATTAGTGTTTACTTCGTAAAACAAAAGATTATAAGACATTAAAAACTTTATTTTCCACTGGTAACTGTGAACTCGACGCTAAAAAAATCTACGTACTTAAAACATACTCTTGTTTGAACTGCAGTTATTGGTTTCTTTAAAGAACTGTAACTGCTAACTACTCGCAACGTTTCGCTGCTCATTCAGCTTAAGGCTAAACGATTAGAGAGGGTAACGCAAAGAATATAGGGACCTATGAAGATGAGTCAGGAGGTCACTGTCCCGAAGATGGTAGTGTAAGGCAGTCGCCTGGTGCCCTGTGCCCACAGCTGTCGTGTCACCTCGTGCGCCAGACGGTGGCAGCGGAAGCCGTTGACGGCGATGTCTTGCGCCATCTCCCGGAGCGTCTCCTGGCTGGGCAGCTCCTCCAGCACTGGCGAGCGGTAGGTTAAGGGCGTCCAGCACTCTTCGATAACATTCGAGGCCAACAGGATCGAGTCACACTCTACACACTGTTTGTCCAAGCTTCGGGAGGACTGCGAACACTGAATTGACACTTCCAGGCAGTCGAGGAATAATGGCACTGGGTTACGCCGACCGCTGGTACAGCACCGCCGCACGCTCAACGAACGTTTATCAGTCTCTTCAGTAAGGTTGCTAGTTGTCATTCCAATTAAAGGATCAATAGTGCTTTTATTATCATTGATTCCTTGGGACACTCTAACGTCGTTACTACACAGACAATCACACAGGATTGGATTATTGTCTTCATATTTTTCTTCTTCTTTGTTAACGGATACTAATGATTTATTACAACTGCGAATAGGAATCATTGCTCCCGTTGACTCGCGATCTGGACAGTGAGTACAGGCACTCGTGCTGCAGTTCTCTCCATTGCCTCCTGGCGAGCTGAATCTTTTACTTCTATCTGAGCTTATAGAAGAAGACTCGGAATCGCAATCTTCAAATCGATCTGCCTTGCATTCCAAGCAGCTTTCTTCGATATTTACCGTACTAAATGCAATTCTGGTTGCGGAATGGAAAATGCGTAAAGATGATGTTAGTGGCTGATCTCCAGGTTCCTTGTCTACAGCTGTCGCCTTGAAGACGACTGCGTCCGCGTACGTCTTGGGTGCCTTGCGCTGCCTGCCCACGTCGACAACTGCCGACTGCTGTTGCTGGTGCCGCCCCCAGCGGCTAGCCACCACTCCCGCCGTCGTCCTTCTCGTGCCCGGCCGCTTCCTCTGCAGAGGACTCAGCCCACCAGCCTGCGAGCGCCTCACAGCGTTGGCCCGGGGTCTGCGGCGCGCGACCTCCACCAGCCTCTCTGTTAAACACCTCTCATTTGTTAGCTGCTACATCACAACAGTTAAATTAATATAAAATTAACAATTGCCTAATATTCTCTCTTTTTGTTTTTACAACCTTTATCGATCAGTTTAATTTAAAAAATATCCACGTTATTTTTCTCAGTATCGTAAAAATAATAAAGGTTAGCTTTAACAAAAGAATTCTTATTAGTGAATAACACAGCTGCAGAATAAGGACGTTGAGAGATTAAGTAAACATCCGCCAACCATTTAGTTCCAATTTCACTTTCACTTTCCCTAAAGACAAATATTCTACGTACCATATTATGACAAATGATCTCTCCTCACATTTCGCAATCAGTTATTGTTTGCGGCAATTTTAATATATTAGTATTATGGGCATTGATTTTATTTTTATGAGTACGTAATTTATTGCAAATATTAAACAAAGAATTCACTGGTTGATGAAATCACCAAAAGTACTCAGAGACGGATTCTACACAATATAGCAATCTAAAATTGACAGCGTATGTACAAATATGTAGATAACAATTTCATATTATTTGATTATTACTCTTAGGTTATCTCCTTTTAAGCTATTTATCCAATCATACATTCAGTTCGTTGACTGTAGTTTATACCTGCCTCTATTGTTCATATGTAGTAAGCATTTGCTACTGCCTTTATGTATGCCCATTTTTTTAAAAGAAAAATGTTCTAACGAGCAACAGAAAAGATCAACGACAAAAGAAGACAAGTTAAAGAGTTTAGGTATTTTATTACTCGCGATGCTGTGTAAAAAATATATATATATATAATGAGTAAGAATTGCTTTATGATAGGCTTTGAAATAAGTTCACTGCAACGCTACTTGAATGTTAACACATTCCTCTCTATACTATTTCTAACACTTAATTTGTCTAATAGTAGAATACTCGGTTTCATTTATTATCTTCAATGCTGAAATTGGTTATCATGAAGTATCACCTTCCGAATAACTGAAGAAACTACGAAATATCTCGCAACAGACAGATGTGTATCATCGTTGAACTTTTGCTACACGAAACTTCTTGAGAAGAGGCTGTTAGTGAGTCACAATTCGTCTTCTACAAACAAGTACCTGTTTGTGGAGCACTGTGCTTACGCTCTTCCGCCACAAGCTAAGCTCCCATAGTGGAGTTCTGACAAAATTTAGCACTGTAAGACTTGCAAATGGCGTTATTCCTTTCAAATACTATAATCAATATAATGGAAGATCACAAGAGAACAAGTTAGTGGAAAAATGTTATTTTAAGCAATCAATGAAAGGCATCTCTACATACCATGCTGTATCATATGATTAGCACTGTGCCTTTTTAGATTAGAGGCTAGCAATTAAGGGATAAAAATATCTGATAAAATAGACCCCGGATTCAGATGCACGATGTGAGAAGTCATAAATACTAAATAATTAGCTAAACATGATGAAACAGCAAAGGGGGTAATCGCAAAAAAGAGGGTGAAGAGTAATTCTGAGCATATACCAAAGCCAATTATAGGCCTGTTATTATTGAACTGTATGAGTGTAATGAGAAAAGTAATAGAGTTTCGAATTTGGTATATACGCAAGAGGTTTTCTTCGGTGGTTATAGAGTTCACCGCAGAGTTAGGGACGCAGTGGATAGAACAGTTTTCATACTGATTAACAAATGCTGCTAGAGTTCGCTGGTTCTCATACTGATCAGTTACTTGGGTAGAAAAAGATAAAAATTAATGTCTTGGCTGCTTACCAGGCTCTTGGGGAGGAACTGAATTAATATACAATCTCAGAAGTGAGCGTAGAATAGTCTTTATTAGTGGAGATTTAAATTTACCAAGTGTCATCTGGGAAGGAAATAATATTAATAACACAAGGGAGCACAGATATGCAAATACCTAAGCATGAAAGGAGGGTTTATACAAGTGATAGAACAGAATACAAGTTATAAGAAACTAATCGTGGTTATCTTCTTTGGTTAATTAATATCATGCACTGTTCTGAGCGTGACCATAGAAGTTCATTACTAATGAATTACCTGTACTCCGCACACAATATTCCGTCTTAAATCAGAACAAACACTGTCCTGTCAGCCACGTAAGAAACTAAATGGTGCTTTAGGCCTTTAAAATAACTAAAGTTCGTCGTTGCAGTTGTGTAGCTATATTTCTTAACACAATGTTCAATGCTTTTATCTACCACTTATTACTTCTAATTAAAAGATTCGATTGCCATGCGGTCACCAGACTAGTTAATGTTGTTAATTAGATACATTAAATAAATAACAATTAAAGGGAACAGCTAAGAACCTACTGAGAAACACAGACACGTGTCAGCTTTCACAGTTCACTAAGTTTTATTCATCTGAAGCTACATAATCCAAAAGCAAGCCACCAGACACTAAAACTAATCTTCGTCACCAAAGAATGCAGTTTCGAGTATAAATAAGATTGTAAATAGTGAGTACAAGCCCCGTACTTAATTATTAATCAATCGACGTAGTACGACTCCGTAGCAGTTCACCATACACAGTTTATAGCAAATCATATCACTCAGAACAACATACACAGTCTGCAAAATGCTTCAGCACTGTTGTCACAATGTTCTGTCCCTCGGAACATCGGTTATGTCGCGGTAGCAGGTTAATACAGCGCATACACGGAACATACTCGCGGCTACGACATGCTCGCTCCAGCGGGCCGTAAAGCACTTCACTCGCCGTCGACAATACTAGACTCTGCGCTCCGCGACTGTCCAACAGCAAAGACATTATACACACATATCTCAGATCACATTATCAACATAAAAAATATCTGTAATGTTCACGGTTTCGTTACAAAGTGGACCACACATGATGCATATCTTTCTAATAAAGCGTGATGAAAACCTTGCGTGATCTCACGTAACTGAAGGAAAAGGTGAACACAAACCAGTTATTAATGATATTAGGGAATTCATTCAACCAAAGGCCAAACTTGAAGAGGCAAATAGGTAAAATTATATAAAGGCACAAATTTCACAACTGAAGAGATATTTCAGGGAAAGATTTCGGCAAAAAACGAAATGATGGCAGAGGTACAGGCCGGCGAATTGGAAAGTGGTCAATGATACGATAAAAATGGGTGACAAAATATTTATTTCATAACAATAAATAAAGAGTAGTACAGAAACTACATACTAAAATAGATAGGTGAGGAGGTTAGTGACGTTAGAGAGACGGAAATATTACAAAGTTAAGAGAAAAGTAGTGGGGGAGGAATGAGTCCGTTCCAAAAGATTTAAAGCCGGCACTCAAAAAGATTCCACTTGACCGCGTGATGTCACAAAGTTCTTTGCCTGCCGCTAGATGCCACCACCGCGCGGCGCATTGTGGCGGAGCATTGCCCAGCCTAAAGTACAAATCTTCGCCACCAGTCGGCGTTGCTATCGACCACGCCATGGTTCATCTCTTTGCCAACAGCCGGCGCCCTGATCGAGCCGACGGGAGCGCCAACTAGACCAGGTGCGAGACAACCGTACTACTTGGAGCCAGTCGGCTGCTAGCCACGTGCCGCGTATGAACATGTTTTTGTTATCTGTGTCGCGCTACCGCGTGTTCTGTTTTTGTGTATGCAACCTCTTGCATAATAAATAGCTGTGCTTAAGTACACCTCAGTGTTCATTTAATACTGTGTAGAGTGTAGTTACTCCATAACTGGTGACCCCGACGTGATTGTGCGTGCTTCGTTGTAGCATAGAACACATGCTTCAGCTTACGCGTGACTATATCGAATTCTGTACTCAGTGTTAAACTGTGTGTTGTGAAGTTTTAAGTGCTTTGCGGAAGCGTTCTCCGACGAGGAAATCACTCGAAATACGCGCTCCAGAAACCATCATGAATGCAAACACGGTTTCTTTGTTAGAAGCGAACAACAATGACAAGCCCACACCGCCTCAGCTAACGGACGCTTCCCCGACTGTGTTGTCTGCCGGCGCTATGAAGTTGCCGCCGTTCTGGAAACATTGCCCGCATATGTGATTTATTCAAGTTGAGGCCCAGTTTTACACACACCGCATTACTTCTGACGCTGCGAGGTATAATCTTCTTGTTGGCGCACTTGACTCTGAAATCATGATGGAGGTAGCAGACCTGCTGTCTAACCCGCCTAAGGAGAACAGATATGATCGCCTAAAAACCGAGATTATCAGCCGGCTGACAGATTCAGCCGACCGCCAACTTCACAAGGCCCTCACCGAGTTGGAGCTCGGCGACAAAAAACCAACACAGCTCCTCAGGCAAATGACTACCCTGGCCGGCGGCAGAGCAACTCCGGACGTCATCAGGGTTCGCTGGCTTGCCTTGCTGCCTCCGTCAATCCAACGCTGTTTGAAGCTGGTGAAAGGCATCTCCCTTGACGAACAGGCGAAGATCGCGGACGAGCTACATGAGATGCAGTCTCCTCCAACCGTTATGGCCGCTGGCTACACGCGTTCCAAGTCACGATCTCCGGACCGCCTGCCTGCCGATCCGCTCGAATCGCTCACAGAAGAAATCTCCAACTTGAAGCTGGCCGTGGCTGAGTTGTGCAAGATCAACGCCACGCTCATCAGCAGCTTCAATGAACGTGGCCGCGCACGTGAGCCTAGCAGTGTTCGCAGCAGCTCTCACTACCGCAGACGATCCCCATCAAGGGCCACAGTCTGTTTCTATCAACGCCACATGGACAATCTGCTTCGAGGTCTGGACTTTGTTGGCTGTTTCATCGATGACTTGATCATTTTCTCCAAATCACACGAGGAGCACTTAAAGCACCTCACCACGGTGTTTGACATCCTTCGTGCAAACAGACTAACAATCAATCAGAAGAAGTGCCAGTTCGGGAAGTCAGAGGTCATCTACCTGCGATACACAGTCAACGCTTCCGGTTACAAACCCCCGGCGGAGAGAGTCCAAGCCATCGCGTCGTATAAACAACCTCAGACCATCTCCGATCTCCGTCGGTTCCTGGGAATGGTCAACTACTACAGGAGGTGCATCCCTGGCCTGCACAGATGCAGGCCCCACTTAAAGACCCGCTGAAGGACTCTAAACGCAACGACAAACGCCCAGTTCCTTGGACTCCCGCTACTGAGCAAGCGTTTGCTGCCTGCAAACGTGGTGTTGCCCACGCTGTACAAACGACTTTCCTCTCGCCGTCAGCGAGCCTTTGTCTGAGGACTGATGCATCCGACACGGCCATCGGAGCCGTTCTTGAACAGCTTTAGAATGGGACCTGGAGACCACTGGGGTTTTTCTCACGGAAGCTCATCCCAGCCGAAACCCGTTACAGCACATACGACCGAGAGCTTCTCGCAATCTATGCAGCCATTCGTTTCTTTCAGCACATTCTTGAGGGCCGACACTCCGTCATCCAGACAGACCATAAACCCATCACGTATGCCTTTTCGCAGCGACCGTAGAAGGCATCTCCACGCCAGTTACGCCACCTGGGCTATATCTCACAGTTCACCACTGAGATTGTCCACACACGGGGTGAAGACAATGTCGTGGCCGATGCACTCTCCCGCATAAACTCCATCTCCATGCCAACGACGATCAGCCACGAGGAGATCCACCAGGCGCAGATGGCCGATGAAGAGCTGCCCACACTCCGGGAATAAAAACTACTCAACTTGCAGTCTCTACGTATTGACGGCCTCGATATAATTTGCAACGTTCTGGAAAATCGAGTTAGGCCCAAATACCACAGAATCTCAGGCGACGGGCATTCGACGCCGTTCATGGGCTTTCGCATCCTAGTGGCAGAGTCACTGCCCGGATGCTGAAGGAACGCTACGTGTGGCCAGGTATCAGACGGGATGCACTCCTATGGACTCGAAGATGCATACCGTGTCAGCGAGCTAAAATTCACCGTCACAACCGACTGACACCACTCAACATTGCTGTTCCCAATAACTGGTTCGACCACATCCACCTGGACCTCATCGAGCTGCCGCAGGTCGCAAGTTTCCGGTACTGCCTTACCATTATTGACCGTTTCACCAGATGGCCAATGGCCATCCCGCTCAGCAACATACTGGCTGATACAGTTGCCTCAGCCTTCTATACACAATGGATCTCTTCTATTCGGCACTCCACTTACGATCTCCACGGATCAAGGTCCACAATTTGAGTCAGCTCTCTTCACCGCACTATCGCGCCTGATAGGAGCTCAGCGAATTCGCAGCACGCCGTACCATCCGCAGTCCAATGGACTCGTCGAACGCTGGCACCGTTCGCTAAAGGCCGCTTTGATGTGCAACCCTCACCTACGTTGGCCAGACCTACTGCCAACCATTCTCCTCGGCCTACGCACCGCCTACAAGGAGGATCTGAAGGCCTCTCCAGCTGAACTGCTCTTTGGGACGCAGCTTCGACTGCCTGGCGAATTCTTCACCTCTGAAGACACTCCATCTGATCCACAGTTCTTCCTGGAGAAGTTTCGAGAGCACATCCGCGCCGCCAGGCCCACATCAACGGCTCACCACACCAAGGCTCGCCTGTTTCTACTGAAAAACCTATACACCTGTACCCACGTCTTCAAACGTGTAGACTCTGTGAAGAAGCCTCTTGAACCACCTTACACAGGGCCGCATGAGGTCGTTAGGCGCATCAGTGACAGAGTGTTCGTAATTAAAATCAACGGGGAGGACAAGGCAGTCTCAGTGGACATGCTGAAGCCTGCCTTCATCGCCAAAACAGACCACGACAAGACCGACGCCCCCCGGGCAGAACATCCACCAGCACTGACGCACACATCTACATCAATGGACCGACCCATGAGAACCTACGCGAGGGGTTCCCGTGCAGACATCAGCACCGGTGGCAAGAAGCGAGTCTCGTTCCTTACTCTCCCTGAGTAAGTCACTGGGGGGAGATTGGTTGTGGCGGAGCCTTGCCCAGCCTAAAGTACAAATCTTCGCCACCAGTCGGCGTTGCTATCGACCACGCCATGGTTCATCTCTTTGCCAACAGCCGGCGCCCTGATCGAGCCGACGGGAGCGCCAACTAGACCAGGTGGGAGACAACCGTACTACTTGGAGCCAGTCGGCTGCTAGCCACGTGCCGCGTATGAACTTGTTTTTGTTATCTGTGTCGCGCTACCGCGTGTTCTGTTTTTGTGTATGCAGCCTCTTGCATAATAAATAGCTGTTCTTAAGTACACCTCAGTGTTCATTTAATACTGTGTAGAGTGTAGTTACTCCATAGCATGCCACGAAAAACTTTATCTACACATGCGCGGCCAAAGATACTCCACTCCGCTAAGTGATTCTCTATCATTCCCTAAACATAGCTCCAGGCATCTGGGATTCCAAATGACATCTGGCTCACCTTGTCTCCACATATTTTCTCCTGACGTCAGCACTCTGCGCGCTTGTTGAAAGGTATCGAAATTTCGTGTTGCAAAATGAATCCATTCAGTGACCGCCTGGTGTCTGGCATTATCATAATGCTTTAGCGATCTACAAATACTTTCCGGTGTCTCATCATGCGCGTGACGTCAGCACTCTGGAATGCGGCCACTAGGTCAGCGACAAGTATTTCCGTCTATGTTTTAGAGATGGGCAGGTCCGAGAATTTAATGGAGTCGGGTCCGGATGTGCATCCAGCGCTGCGGACCTGCATCCAGGTTCCGAGTCCGGCGGAGCTGTATGGGTCCGGCTCTACAATCGGGCGGGCGGAGTGTATGGCGGAACTGGATGTGTGCGGACCTACATCCAGATACGTGTCCGGCGGAGCTGTATGGGTCCGGCTCTACAATCGGGACGGGCGGAGTGTATGGCGGAACTGGATGTGTGCGGACCTACATCCAGATACGTGTCCGGCGGAGCTGTATGGGTCCGGTTCTACAATCGGGCGGGCGGAGTGTATGGCGGAACTGGATGTGTGCGGACCTACATCCAGATACGTGTCCGGCGGAATTGTATGGGTCCGGCTCTACAATCGGACGGGGGAAGTGTGTGCCGGAACTGGATGTGTATGGACTTACATCCAGATACATGTCCGGCGGATCTGTATGGGTCCGAACCTACAGTCGGGTGAGCGGAGCCTATGTGGATGTAAATCCGACCAAGGAGAGCTGCAGCATGAGTTATATCGTGTTGATCCATTAATTTATGAAATGAAAGAATACTAAATGTGTGAATTTTGTTTTATTTTTATCTGAAACTCACAACTGTACGTAACACAATAAAGTAACTATAATCAGACTGATAATGATCAAAATAAAACGAAAATTGCTGTAGGCGTCTTTAAAAAGAAAATTTAATCATTTCTTAGTAGTATTGTTAGAATTGCCACACAAAATAAAAGCAAAATCCTTTGTTAAGTGGCAGTTTTTTTTTTAAAAATATTTGTTACTAAAAATGAAACTTTTAAAGACTAAACATTTTGAAATAATTATTAGCTTTCCACAATCTATTTAAACAGTTTATTATAAACGAACAGGAAACAAAACTACATGCATAACTTATTTTAAATTGTGAGTGAGAAATTACGTGGGACCGGTTCATAAATGTATAGTATTTTGTTCTTTATACTGTGAGAGACTGTTTTAATTGAGTGTATAAAACGTTGTCGTGAGTACTAAATTCAGTGCGATACCAGGCATTTTAACAAGATGACATTAACATGTTACGTTGTGCCAGCTACTGTAACGTGGTTTCTGAGCTTTGAAAATGTTTATTTTATTCAGTGCAATTACATTTAAGATTATTTCCGATATAGTTGCAAGTATTTTTACGTAAATTTAAATTGTTCGTAAATAACCGATTGTTTGAGCCATTGTTAGACGTTCTAGAAACGTCTGGATGTCTGTATTTTTCCGTGTCAGATTATAAAATATTGTGCTAAAAGAGGCCAGCAGAGTCGCTCAGAATAATGCTACATAATCACACGAAACCCTCGTAAAAGAGACCGATCTTCATTATAACCGTTTTTTTTTTGTTTATAAAGAGCTGTTAAATGCACCATCTGATTTCTTGTTTAAGGCTACCCGTCATCACAATTGAATAAGTTAAAAACTGTAGAACGGAATAATAATCAAACTCCAAGTTAAAAGTTTAATAAGTCTGCAACGAATTAAAATTACAAGTTACATTATCAGTTCATTCTTATTTAGCACATAAAGTACTCCTCAAGTTAAAAGCATGCCATAAAATACACCAGAACCAGATAAATAAAGAAGTATTACTGAGTTTTAACTACCCATATACGGTACATTTAATGGTTACTGTAATTATCTACTAGTAGTAAGCGATTAGGAAATAATTTTTCAGTTATAATCTTATCTTTAAACTGAACTGTAATTCAGTCGCACAGTAAGTGACATTAAACTCTTTAGAACATAGATTTCAAATCGGAACTGTAATGAAAAATTGCGTGAAAAGTATGAACAGCTCCAGGTCCGGCTCACAGTTCCAGCTCCGCGGTTGCAGGTCCGGCCGTGGTTCAATCTTCGGCCACGCGAGAACTGTGGCGCTGTACAGGTCCGACCGGATACAGATCCGACAAGCGCTCGGATGTACATCCATCCTTCGCGCAACTGATACGAGTCCGCGGAACTGCATCCATCCGGACCTACCCATCTCTACTATGTTTGCCCAGCAGTAAGGAGATTCCATAAAGTGGCGCCAAAGCGTAAACAGCTCCGTACACGCCATCGACAGCAAGGTGCATAAAAATATATCGGCCCTCAACAAAGCACAGTAAAAAATCAACATTTTTGTTTCCACGCCAAGAAAGTAAAAAGCAAGTTTGAGACAGTCTGACTGAATAAAGACTTAGATACAGAAGATTCTAAAGTATATTTTTTTGTTTTACTCGTAAAATACGTAAAAGGGAGCCTAAATCGAAAAACTTGTTTATTCCACAATTTGAAATGATAGAACATCAAGGAAGAGGTCCTTGAGAAAGCTGTTATTTTTATTTGAAACGTCTCAAATATCCGAATTCACATCAAAATGAACTAACGCCATTTTGCCCTTGAATCATTCACGGTACATTCTTTAAAGGCCTATCAAAATCCAACGCGTAGTTTTTGTGCGAATTGATGGACGCATTAACTTAAATTTCTCAGCTTTAGACTTAACCCCGAACTAGGAGCTGTACACTTTTCGAAACACATAGTTTATGCTTGAATTCCGTTCATCGAGACAAACAGATATTAAAAATTTATTCACAGACGAAGATGTGGAAAAATATGTTTTCCACATCATTTTGAGTTAGAGCATGATTCGTTATGAACTAATATAATCAATACTTCACAGCATTAATGATAGCTCACGGGTTTTAGCTACATTTCCAATATTTGAAAGGATGTATTAAGTTAGGTACAATGATGTTTCAGATGCTGAGAAAGATGAGACATACAGCGTGAAAACAGCCAACTTTTGAACTCAAGAGGCATTGAAGTGATTTCCTGAAGTATGTGTGTGTAACCTCCATGAATTAAAAGTTCCTAACCTTAAGGTAAGCAATCAGTCCCTCCCAACAAAAGTAATCTATACTCTGTGCATTTAAATCCTAGTACTAAGGTGTTAACTTGAACTCCCTTGACCATTTCATCTAAATATGCTCACTAATTGAGATTCATATGACAATCATTGCGTAAAGCAAAGTTGCCTATTTGAAAACCAATTTCTTTTCTTACAGACATTTCTAATGTGATGACATGTCAATCCCACTATCAATTTACCTTCCACTGATATCAATCCAATCAGCATGTAACTTTTTAAAGCCTTTTTGCCAACCCTCACATGGACAATAACCCACGTGAAAAATATTTGTGATATGATTTAAGAGCCATTCCCACACCAGCTCCAAGGCTGCATAATCAAAGCTTCCAATTTGAACATGATAACGATGAGCAAAACTCGTCAAAGGTGAAGAAAAAGTTGATTATTTTCTCTAGCTTATCTCAAACTCAAATGGCACGAGAGAAGAAAGAATTCGTATAAGTATCAGTACGTCACCTTCTTTCTCTAATCTTATCTCTCCTGTTATTGGTATGAAATACGTGTATTTCATCGAACTCGTAATTTTTGCCTATAAGTTCAAACCTACGTCGTCTGTCGGCCCAGCTCATTCTATGTATCCATTCTGTTATGCTTTCGTAAGAACTCAAATGTGGCAAACAATCACAAATTGATGGCTCTTATCTGTATTTTGCCAAAAAGGCAGTCAATCCCTTGCGACACAGCTCAACAGCAATCCAGATGAAGGTAAGTTTTGTACGCTGTCTCCTTTGTTCGTTGGCCTCTTTTGCCTTCCCATACTGCCCCTAATTCTATACTCAGTATCCATTTATTGCCTTGCACTTTTTGAAATTCCATGCCACAGAAGATATACCTTTGAACATTGCTAATGGTTATGAGATTGGAAACGTTTTTATATGGGTGTCAAATATTCTCTGTTTCACACGTACAACTAACAGGGGTAAAGGCTATATATCAGTCTCGGAAAGCATGCATATTCCACCCCTTTGAACAATATCAGTGATCTCAGCAGGAATTTTTTTTTCCAGTAGATACTACTCCTGTGTCGTCAGACCCTATCTGTGAGACACACTGCCCTGGTTATATTTTCTAAATAAAGATCGGTACTTGAACGCTAATCTCTGTACAAAGTCGAGCCCGCCGACCCAATTCTCCGTCTTTTGTTTCCGTGGAAGCTCCTTCTAAAAATATAATTACTCTAGCAACATATTTTGTTAAAGTTTATGCTCCAACCTGTTTTTCTAATGGAAGTCATCCTCTTTACAAAGATGGTACACAACACCTGTAGAATTTAATCCACATTATCACTAACTGCTCCATTGTCCATAGACCATAAGCTTTCAAGTGTGGAAACCTCATGGAAATTGGTTCCGTAGCATCTGCCTGATGCTCGGACAAAGGGGAGGACAGACGCAGCACTCTTACTGATTTATGAACACACTTTACAATATTTTCGGTAAAAATCCGTAATCGAGTAGGAACTGAGACTTACGGCAAGGGATAGATGTGTTCACATCCAGACTTAAATGTGATAGTAGTACCAGGCCACAAAGGAGACGTGTAAAAATTTCAGACAGATCAGTTGTTGGTACACCAACGAAGAGACTGATATGCAATCACATCACAAATGTTTGAAAAAAAATGATTTAAACCATAGCACCGCATTCACTCTTTCATTCCCAACTATTTTATTTTTTTCGCGGCCGCGTATCAAAGTGTCAAAGTCAAAACCTACGTAATCCTGAGTACCTATCCTACTTAATATTACCACATAAAAATGTTTGTTTTGTGTCAATATTATGGGTTAAGTTCGAAGGTCCAATATATTTTATCCTGAACCACTGTGTGGCCCTGTGTTATTACGAGGAGATGGAGGAATGTATATGCCAGGTTATTACAATTTGTACGATAGCATAATACAGTTACCCCACGACCCGTTTAGGATTCAAGCACAATATTTTATAATCAACCTTCAAAGCAGTGTAATGATAGATAACATGACCAGAAAATCCAGATGCATACTTAGCTAGCTTCAGCCACTAATCAAAGCCAGTATTAATTATTAGTAAAGAACACACTGATTAATAAGCATCGATACAAATAAAATAATTCCAATCAATGTTTAAGTAGTTAGCCATTAACTTTGCAGTCATCCATTTACAATAATTAGGTACCAACCTGGAAGATTCCAGCCGCGTCGACCCCGTAGCGCCCGTGGCGTAAAGGAGGCAGAATTTGTCGCCGACGCGTCTTCGCCGTCGTTGCCTTGATCATCATCGCCCTGCTCCTGGGGGAAGGGCGTCATCATGTCGCCATCGTGATTGCCCTCCTCCTGTACACGGGGAATTAAGCTATAGGAACAACTCCCATAAATAACTCACTACCTCCTCCAACTCTGTCCATACAGTAATTGTATTTAAATAGGGCTACCCTATTATTCATTTTTTTTTCGTCTTTCCTTAATGCAGAGGTCATTCCGTAAGTCATGGAAACCATGATATTTCTTTACAACCTGAGGTGATATTGGAAATACATTTGAAATCCTGTGTAAGAAACAGATACGAAGCGTCAATCAAATGAGTGGTGTCATCTCTTCTCGCCCCGTAAACGCAAGCTTCGGCAGAATCTATCCACAAAGGTCCTGCTCACCTTGGGGTGTGATTTTTATAATATTAAGGTTTGTCACCTGGTTAGTGCAAGCCACACTGTCAGTGACCAGTATTATAAAACATTTTTGCAGTACCAAATCCGACGTACATTTCGCAATTAATTTACAACCTGCTGCAAAGCATAACATTCATCTACTTTCTCTGTTTGTCCGTCTCACTTCTAAACTGAAGCAGCCAATGCTTGGTAAATGCTTTGCAAATAAAGATGATTTTGTAACTGCGTTTCAGTGACAAGTGGTCCACTTTACCGAATCACACACGACGCATGTTATTCAGCGTGTTCCCCATCGTTGCCAAGGAGATATGAAAAGTCTGGGTGACTACTTCAAAGGTTGTTTGTATTATACCTAGCTGGTACTCAACATTGCTGTGTTAATTTTGTGTAAAGTACTTTAACAAACTATGATTTATATACACGTTATTTTTGTTCCCTTCCAATAGCTACTATATTACAACAATTAGTATCCACAAAATTACGAACATACTGTAAAAATCATACAAAAAGCTTCAGGACGAACTACATCCCTGGACTGCAGTCAAGTGAAGCTTGTACACACAATACTGTCGCCTGTTTGAGGAATTCCCATTCTGAGAGACAACTATAGAATGCGAAGAATTACTAATGCATGCTATTGGAACATCCAGAGGAAAAGCATGGATTGATCTAATTAGCAAACTGACTTGACGCCCAATAGCAAATTAAGCTTGGACAAATCTCAAAACACTATCAACGACCCTTGTCAAGTTGCACAGTTACACAATATTACTTCTGATATTATTGCCCATTCAAAAGTAAAACAGCCAACAGAAGCAAAAACCGGATCGCAGAAACAAAGATCACAAGAGACCCCGTCAGCAAAATATCCACCATTTGTGCAGCCTTCTCTCTCGAAGAAATAACAGCCTGTATTAAAGACCTCCAAAACGAAAAAGCCATAGGAGTCGACTACATACACGTTGACCAGATGAAGCACTTGGGTGAGAGAGGAGTAAAATGGCTTCCCGAGATGTTTGATGGGTGTTTACACACCTATAAGATTCCAAAGCTATAGGGAAAATCCCTAGTTGAAGCACTATTAACTCCTCAGACGATGATGAGAGTTACCGCCCGATATCACTCATCAGTCACGGCTATTAACTTTTCGAGAGAATGCTTCTTAAACATCTTCCCCCAGTTATTGAGGATAAACTGATACGTCAATAAGCCGGATTCAGAAAAGCCCGCTCCTATATTGACCAAGCCTTACATCTAACCCAAACCATTGAAGATAGCTTTGAGAAGGAACTAGTTACTAGGGTAGCCTTCGCTGACTTCACAACAGCCTACGACACAATCAACATAAAGAAACTCCTTTCTGAAATATCCAACATGACGCGGGACTTCAATTTTACAAAAATAATTTACAAACTTCTCAGCAACAGACAATTCTTCATCGGCTGTAAGAACGCTAAAAACCGACCACGTAAACCGAAGAATGGCCTTCCTCGGGTAGAATTCTTGCTACAGCCGTTTTTAAAATCTAATGGTCAACCACGGAAAACCACTATTAATTCTTTATTTATGCTATTTATCTTGCCGTAGGTGCTCAACATGAAACTTTCGAAGTGGTCGAAGGTATACTTATGACAGCTCTTTAATCTCTTGGAACTTAATACAAGCAGAATGATCCTAAGCCAAACCAAACGAAAACTGAAGTCTGCGCATTTCACTTGTGCCATAAATGCGTTAAGCGAAATCTGAATGTAACCTAGCATGGAACCACTCTGCAGCACAGTTATAATCCAAAATACCTGTGTGTAACTCTTGGCAGAAGTCTCAAGTAGATGAATAACATGTGTCAGGGCCATCAAAGGGATTTTAAAGGTCGTTAATTACCCTAGCTGTCATAAAAGATCATTAGTCATCAATCAATGTCATAATCTGTTAGAAAAGCCATTAATCATACCAAAATCTGTCAGAAAAGCAATTAATCATGTAACGTTCCAGGTTGTGACTGGAATAGAAAGAAAAAGGTAAAGTTGAAAACCCCAATTAACTACTGCAATTTTATAGTACAATTTATCTGACTGGTAATGAAATTAATATTTATTTAGTGACCATGTAAAACGATAACGGATTCCCTCAACAGGCCAGCAAGCAACAGGGTAGCAATGAGATTCTAAACAGGGCACTCTTTTTATAATCCAGTCCAGTTCCAAGATCTTGCTGTGGACGGCAGAATTTGATGACGTATTACCGGGGGGATGAGACGGCTCGGGCTGTTGCGTCGTCCGGCGAGAAGCAGTAACAATCAATTGTGTACTCCGTCGGTACCTGGCTCTCCGTGCTGCAACGGACAGCAAACTGGTGGACAGGTGAGACGCCACCGATCACACCAGCAACCTGAATGTCCTGGTCAAATCACAATCTCCCACTTGGGAGGCAAGTGGCAATGTCTTCTCGTGCGGCAGGGAGACCTATCGCTCCGAAAGCTCACACAGGACTCCACACCCCAATGCACGCCCTCGATGTCTGGCGTTCGTCAAAACCACTGACACCCTCCTCGCCAGAGCAAGGGCACCCTTCTCAGAGGGCGCAAGCAGAAAAACTGTCTCTCGCGAACACAACGCTCTGTTCACGTGATACCAGATTTCATTTTGTTTCATGTGTATCTTAATGCTCATTGTCTTTATTAAATATTGTAATGAGTCAAGCCTGACACATTACATAGCCCCTTGCGTTAGGAATTTGCAAACAACTGTCCTGAACTTATCATCTTGTCATATGTATGCCGTGTACCGAAGCCAGAACAGTTAGTCACACGTTATTATTTTTTTTTCACTGTACTTGTACTGTATCTTTGCTAATTGACCTACTGAGGTGAATTTATTTAATCATAGATTTGCTACAACATCTGTAACTAACTGACGGTTAATTTTACTATCTCGTCTCATTCTTTTGAATGTGGGGAAAATTACTCAGTACAAAGATTATACAAATATAAAAATGAGACTCCAAGAATTACATTAATTACCTGAATGGCCATGCATCTGAGTACCTCCCAGAAAGTATTACCGTTCTCAAACACACATCTTTTGCACTCTCACATTCAGTATACACTTATAAGTAACTACTGAAATATGTCAAAATATTACTGATAGTAAAAAGAATTCAAAATATTGAAAATTAAAATTGAGGTCCTGAATTAATTAACTTTCGTTACTAATTAATACCTTACTAATAAATGCAGCCCTTTACTTTCTACAAGTAATGGTTTTTAATTAGTCAAACTGTTTCTTTCTTTACGACCATTTAAGGGGACATTGTACGTGAAATTCGTTGAAATTTGACATTTTCTGTTTTCTACTCCATAATGTACTATGGACATTTTGGTATATAATACATTAAAATTAGACAATTGTAAGACCTTCAAATAATATTTTGATTGTGGACATGTGACAGTCAAAAGTCGCCACTATGCATATACTGCCACAGTTGAGCAGTCATATATTCGGAACTACACAGGCTAGAAGGCTGTGAATCGCTTTGTTTTGTGCCTACTGCTGCGTCTCAGAAGTTTGCACGAGTAAACAAATCAGTCCTTTGTTTCTGATAATAGTTTTCGTCGAAAGTAGTGTGATTATCGGCTATTTTTGTAGTAAGCTAACATCTATTGCTTTTTAACTGTAAATAAAATGACTAAGCGTAAAGGTATCTTCAAGAAACGTAAATTTGTGGGTAACAGATATGTGAGAACTGGATTTTCTTCTGAGGTACTTCAAAACATGTGTGCCAGCAGTGAAGGAAATCATGATAATGTTTGTGAAGTGACCACGCCCCCTAGTGCATCGAAAAGGAAAATAACTTTTGAAACGGGTGACAGTGGTAAACGAAATGATGTTATGGACGTCATTATTGATCTCCAAATCCTTGCACAAGTTCTCTCTGAAACTGTCTCTTGCTGTCTTTGTGGTGGTGAAGTTAACCTTTATGAGGATATTGGAGGTAGAATAGGTGTTGTGTCTAATTTAATTATTAAATGTCTAAAGTGCAAAAACGAAAAAGCATTTCATACTTCATCTAAGTGTTCAGGTAATGCATTGTATGAAACAAACGTGAGACTATTATATGGCCTTAGATGCATTGGTAAAGGTGCAAGGGCTGGTAATGTTCTCTGCACTGTGTTGAATTTGCCAAAACCACCTTCTAGGTATACAAAATATGTAACAGCAATTGGGGACTCTGTAAATGCTGTGGCTAAAGATTCAATGATTGCGGCTACATCAGAAGCTGTTGAAGAAAATGAGGGTAATACAGACATTAGCATTGCTGTGGATGGATCCTGGCAAAAGCGTGGGTTTAGTTCTAAAAATGGTGTTACATCTGCAATAAGTATTGACACTGGAAAAGTTCTGGATTTTGAAATGCTCAGTAAGTACTGCCAAGGTTGTACAGTTAACCAGAAGAACAGATCCCTTCATCAGAAGCAGTGTATCAAAAATTATGATGGCACAAGTGGAGGAATGGAGGTAAACGGAGTAGTTAACATTTTCCAGCGTTCGCAGAAGGAGAGAGGTGTCAGATATGTGAATTACTTAGGTGATGGCGACAGCAAGGCTTTCATTGCAGTACAAAAAAGTAAGCCATATGATGTTCCTATACAAAAACTTGAGTGTGTAGGACATGTCAAGAAAAGGATGGGAACACGTCTGCGAAACCTAAAAACCAAGCTAGGTAACACAAAACTTTCTGATGGCAAGACAATAAAATGTACTGGAAGATTAACAGATAAAGTAATTGATGAATTACAGGAATATTATGGGAAGGCCATTAGAGATAACTGTGACAATTTAGAGCAGATGAAAAGAGCTGTGTGGAGCACTTTCTTCCATCGAATATCAACTGATGAAAATCCATGTCATGCTTTGTGTCCACCTCCACCAAACAGTTGGTGTAAATATAGGCAAGCTGAATTTTCTGGCACTCTGCATGAATTTACACACAAACATTCTCTTCCTTTGGAAGTGATGGAGGCAATCGAACCTGTTTACAGAGATTTGGCAAATCCTGACCTACTAAAGAAGTGTTTACATGGGAAGACCCAGAATGTAAATGAGTCCTTCAATAATGTTGTGTGGTGCCGTGTGCCTAAAAATGTATTTGTAGGCCTAACAACCCTAAAGTTAGCAGTGTCTGAAGCTGTAATAACTTTTAATGGTGGATACTATGAAAGACTTAAGGTTCTGGAGAAGTTAGGGGTAAGATTTGGACAGAACACAGCTAAAGGACTGCGGGAACTGGATGAGCTACGTATACGCGACGCAGAGTTAGCTGCTCAGCAAATGACAAAAGAAGCAAGAAAGAAGAGGAGGAGGCAAGCACTTGGCTGTTGCGACACTGAAGAAGAGACAGACTATGGGCCAGGGCAATTCTAGTGCATCAAAGGCACTGAAATGTAAGTCTGTATAAGAATTTGTAATAAAAAAAATTTTAAAACCCAATATCTCCGAACTACATTTTTTGCAATAAATGACCCTTTTTCTCAAAAAGTAGTGATGGTAGAGACATGAAATTTTCACAGCATTCCAAGTATGAGATACAACACATATGGAACTAGAATAATTAAAATATCCTGAGTTGTTTTGTTTTTATGTTCATTTATTTAAAAAATTCTGTCAAAAAAAATTAAGTGTTTGAAAAAAAATTATAACACACCCCACAATACAAATCTAGTAATAATTCTAGTTCAGTGTACCTAGAAAGGTGCATTCAATAGTTATAGAAAATATCAAGTTGGTGTCTTAAAAAGTTTCTGAGATAATGGGTCACAAAATTCGATAATTTAACATTGTCGGCATAGGAGGTACAATGTCCCCTTAAGCGAAATCAGTACACCTCTACAAACATCTTATCACTATACAGGAGAGAGTGAATAAAAATCAATGGACCTCTGCACAAATTCTCATTTTGTCAATAAATTAAGGATTTACGCTAAACATCTGGACTTTTGTATTCCAATCGTAATTACATACTCAACGACGAGACAAAATATCATCTGAAACAATAACTTTCATAGCTTGAAGATACGACAGGTTAGACTCACCATCTACTTTCACAGTGTGGTAAATATCGAAATCTGATGTCTATTCACCTCAAGTGTTTTCTTGGGATTTTCAGGATTCAGTGATGCATGAAGTCTGAACTGTCACCTACCACAAGAACATTTTCTTTCAACTGCAACGGATTTTACATTCTTAAAGTGCCACACTAGAGGATTCACAAATGCTGCGCACCATGGAAATTTATTTTAACTCGATGGTGTTCATACAATCTTGGTCGATATACCATAGGAGCATAACTCAACCCTAAAATGCATTGTGGCGCATTTGCCATATTGCTGGTTTTACGATTTACCAGAAAACAATCAAAATCTCACAACATCATTTATACTCATAACGTCAACCAAAAAGAACACCACAAAATACCAAAAACAGCAGTCTTAATACAGCAACAATACAATAATCCCTCTAGCATTTTCTTTATATACAGTCTCCGCTCTTTGTCGAAAGATGCTAACATCTGATGGCTATATCTTTTCTAGACTTCATGAACTTAAGGCATTCAATAGGCTGTTATTACACTGAACACTTTGAAACATCCCATACATACACCTAAAGTCAAATATAATAACCTGTGATGACAACTCATCCTGTAACAAACTATGCGTAAGATGGTGACACACTGAAATTCAAGCTTTCGTCGTGATATTACTCGTCTTGTGAGTGGTTGTTCCTTTTATTTGCATGATATGATATTAAAGGCTTGCATTCTGAGGTCACAATTTGTGTGGTCTGAATGAATTACATGACCATGGATTGTAAAGGTATTTTATAATGAAATTCCTTCTCGTACTGAGACGTTTGAACGGCAGCAACATTCGACTTGAATGATTCTGTTTTGAAAAATCATGGTTTCAATTGAATCTGTTCTTTCGAATAAAAACAACTTTAACATTATTGCAATAGGAGGTAATATTTTCCTTCATTCCGTTATCTCCCTAATTTACTATCCTAAACTACATTTTATTTTCCCTTAATGGATTACTCATTCTTTAAGATAATTGACTTAAACACATAAAACAATATCTAGTATTTTTACAACATCGTTCCCTTCTATTCTGAACAACAACGAATGCTCCCTTTTCAACAAAAACTTTGGGAACCAGAAACATTTCTGAATCTTAGGTTTTCCGTGAATGAGCTGTATGTATCTTTCTCTTTGTGTCTTTACATGGTCAAGATTCTTCACCATTGCTTTTAGATTCCTTGACTGCAAATGCAAGTACACTAATCTGCTTTCGAGCATTTGTCAAACAACTGTGAAAATTATATATATTGTTTATAACATGTCTGACTTGATAGTTTTTTTTCGATATTTCACTATGAAAATTGTTATTTACCTAAGGAAAGGTGTAATCGGACTTCGTTTTAATGTACTTTGGTCGCCACCATTGGATGGTTCGGGAATATTACGTGCACTTCGTAGAAAATAAAATAAACACTCCGTTTTCATAAATACATGAACACATTTATTCTGCTAGTTACTTAAGTGTACTAATTTCCGACCACCAATGGAAAATAAAATGTTAACACTATTATCACACAATAACATTTATCCGAAGATTGCAATTCGTTAGAGTGGCAAGTGACTTGCAAGCACTTAATGTAATATAACTTCCAACTGTTCGTCATACACCGTCTGTTCTTAATGCTCGTAACGGCTAAATAAACAGTCTTTACTACGTGGAAAGTCACTCCTTGAGTTCACTAATCTCCTTGAGTAACGAATATTGCCAAATTGATTTCACATTAGCCGCACGGGCAATTATAAACACGGAATAATCACGCCGAAATCCGTCGTACACATGTGCAGTACCGCGTACACTTACTCACACAACCAAAACTCATATGTTTGGTCTCCGACAACTAACACAGGCGTAAAATATGCATTACGTAGTTAAATCGGGTTAAACACTGATTTTATGTATATACCCGTTAAACCACTAAGAGCACAACTTAAAACACATTTTTTTGGTTACGCCATGTGTCTACTTCAACACTCGCTGGAAAGAAAAACAAACTATCTCTGACCTACTACAGCTAGTTGTTCAGAGATAACTATATCATCGACTACATTAAAACACTTTCAATTAATTTCTAGAATTTAAAGGAGGGCGGTTTTGTACACTGTATTGTGACAACCCCTTCCATGTCAAACCTCAAATGGGGAACTCGCAGGAACCCATTTGAGTGGGTGACAAAATCAAGGTTCGCTACTCCTTAGGTAGGAGTACAAACATGACATAACTTAGTGTATTACATGAATGAGGAAATTGGTGGTCGGTCTCTAACTGAACACGAATTTACCTTACATTTACAAAGAAAATCATCTTTACATATTTGGATAAGGTCCCTAAAAAAAAAAAAAACCACACACACATATTACCATCAAACATTTCAAAATTGAATTGTAGTTCTTTTCACCACACTGTTTTTTTTTTCTTTCTTTTTTTCTTTCTAAACACACTCCCTATCACTGACAAACATTGTGTAAACAAGCACCAGGTTGTTATTACTAGAGCAAACAAAATCACTTGTGCACGTAGTCACATCCATTATACTTTCTGCATTGGCATTACATAGAAAACTTGAACCAACTAAGGAAATGGAACTATTTACATTCGTATGTACAACTCCTCCCAAGATCATTATATTGCCCCTGATATCAAAACCGTCGATACTGAGCTATCAGTTGCCAGAGGAATCATCTATCTTGAAAGGTTTGAGCGAAATAACATTGTATGTACCCTTGATCTTCCCACTTTTTGGGTACACCACAGTGTATGCATTTTCTCTCGGGATTTGCTTCACTCGATAGGGTCCTTCATACAGGATCTTAAACTTCTTTATCTCACTGTTCAGGAATGATGACTTGTAGTGGGTTTGTATTAATACCAAATCACCTTACTTTATAAGCAAGTAAATTTCTTCCTCCTATCGTGCCTTTCTTGCCGTTGCCTTTGCTTTCCTCTGTAGATTTCTCCTTGCTTCTTCTAATTTATCTTGATAATCTATTTCCCTCTCCTCCGGAAATTCAACGATCCGTGCAATTAACCTGTCCACTGGTTGATTAAACATCAGTTCGTACGGGGTCATCCCCGTGGAACTATGCGGTATGGCATTCAACACTTCTTCCAACCTGTTAACCTCTCTGGCCCAGCTCTTATGATTGTGGTTACAATAAGTTCGGAACCACCTCCCTATTTCGGCCATGATTCGCTCAACTACATTGCCTTGTGGGTGGAAGTATGACGTTTGTAAAGTCTCGATTCCTTCCTTCTCCATTGCTTCTACCCAAATTTTGCTTGCAAATTGAGGACCGTTGTCCGATATTATACTTTTGGGTTTCCCTAGGACTACGATGTATTCTCCAACAATCTTACTTATTATAACCTTTGTGGATGCCCTCTTTAAAGGGTATAACTTAACAAACTTTAGTAAACACATCCAATACCACTAATATCTGAGTCACGCCTCCTCTGGACATTGGTAATGGTCCGTATAAATCTATAGACACCAACTCCCTCGGTTCAGTTGGTATTACACTCTTCATCCTTCCTAACCGTTGGACATGGTCTACTTTCACTTTCTGGCATATTTCACATGTAGCCAAAACTTTGTAACTCTCCTAGACATATTCTCAAAAAAACAATGTTCTTTCATAATTAAGTAGCACTTGTTAGCTCCATAGTGGCCATAACTATAATGATGGTGCCAAATCCACTTATCAACACAGTGTTCAGGAATCCAAAGCCTCCACTCCTTTCCGTTCTCATCCTTCTTGAAAAATACCAGACCTTTATACAAACAATAGTATTTTCTTAATTTTCCCTGATAGTTTGCTTCTTCAATCACCGCCCTCACTTCTTTTATCCTTTCGTCCTTCATTTGCTCCGTCTCCATATTTCCCAACCAGTCGACAATCTGCCTTTCATGTTCTACCTTTCCCAAGAAATTCAAGCTCACTTCCCGGACATCCATGTTTTCAGTTCTCACTTCAGGTAATCCAACAGGTAACCTCGACAGGCAATCAGCTACGATGTTTTTCTTCCCTGAAATATATTTGATATCGAACTCGAATTCCTGTAGGAGTAATGCCCATCTCGTCAAGCGACCATGTACTAATCTACAGTTCATCAAAAAGGATAAAGCTTTATGGTCCGTAAAGATAGTTACTTTCCTTCCAAGGAAAAAATGTCTGAATTTCTGGAAGCTCCACACTATAGCTAACGCCTCCTTTTCTGTAACACAGTATCGAAGTTCATGGTTGTTCAACATTCCTGCTCGCAAACGCTATGGTCTTGTGCATTATCTTCCCTTCAACTTCTTCCTCCTGGAAAATCATTGATCCTAATCCGTAATTTGAACTATCCGTCACCAAACACAGATCCAAGTCCCAATTCGGGTGTGACAAAGTAATCCTCTGCAATAGAGCGTCCTTTATCCCCTGGAAGTCCTCCTCACACTCTGTCGTCCACCGCCACTGCGCATTCTTTCTCTCTAACTTCCGTAGGTGGATACTATTAAGTTGCTGCTCTGGTAAAAATTTTCGATAGTAACCACACATACCCAGAAAACTCTTCAACTGCGTTTTGTTGGTTGGTCTTGGGAAATTCTTGATGGCATCCAGCTTAGACTCATCAACCGATATACCGTCCGGTGTGATAACATGACCCAAAAATTTAAGTTTAGTTCTCAAGAAAACACACTTCTTCAGTTTTATCGTCATGCCGCCATTCCTCAAAGCGGTCAGTACCTGTCTCAGTAAATTCCAGTGTTCTTCCAGGGTACTGGTAGCTATAATGATGTCATCCACATAAACTCGAATTTTCTCAAGCAACTCCTTTCCCAACACTTGATCCAATGCTCGTATAAAATTTGCCACAGCATTGTTCAATCCGAATGGCAAGACCCTGAACTGAAAACATCTGCCCTCGAATCTGAATGCGGTATATTTCCGACAATCTTCGTGAATGGGTACTTGCCAGTACGACGAGGTTAGATCCAGTGAAGTTAAATATCTAGCACCGTGGAAATTCTGTAGTAGAACGTCTACAGGTTGGGGATGATCCCTCTCAGTTATCAATATCTTGTTCAATGCTCTTGCGTCCAGGACTAATCTAATAGAACCATCTGGCTTTGTGACAACTACCAGAGGGTTTACATATTCACTCTGTGATCGTTCAATTATCCCCCACTCTTCCATACGGTCTAGCTCCTCCTTTACCTTTGGTCTCTTCGCTAATGGAATGGGATAAGGTTTTGCTGCAAATGGCTTATCTTCCCTTACCTTAAACCGACAACTGTATCCTTTCACTAGTCCTGGCCGTTCTGAGAAGACTTCCGCAAACTCCTCTAAAATTTCCTGGGGACATTTTCCACAACTTTCTCCTTCTCGAGCAACCTCTTCACAATGTTTCCTTTCTCTTACGTCTTCTCTAGTGTCTGCTTCCTGCTCTAAATCATCTTCTATTCCCGCAAAAGTCACCTTCAAACCTTCGCTGACCTCTTCGTCTTCATAGGCATTGGTCCTTATGTTGACCCTCACATAACTTCCTCCTGCTAAGAATTCCATGAACCCAGTGTCACTCCTGCGTCACCAATCCAATCCACTCCTAGTATGCATCCTACATTTAGCTCTGGTACAACATACATAAAAATTTCCACCTTTGTTCCTTCTATGTTTCCTTCCACTAGAACTTGCTTCTGTACCTTCTTATTCTTCTTCCCAGTCGCAGCCACAATCATGATCCAATTCACGGGCCAATATGGTAACTCCTTCACCTTCGAGATCTCTTCAAACATGCTCTCCGAAATGCACGATGCCTCTGCCCCGGTGTCCACCAAAGCCTCCATGCTTACTCCGTTTACTTCAATTTCTACCGTCGGTACCTTGTAAATTTTTCTTCGTAACTGGTTGTCCTCCCTCAACAAATCGTCCCTCGGATTGTTAAGGTATATGGAATCTACCTTGAAGTATTGTTGCGGTATCTCCTTCCTTCTCCTATTTCGGGTACCTGCTCGTCCTTCCTGAGTGTTTGCTTCTGCTACTCCTGGGTCAATATTCCCCTTCTCCAAGCGATTGAAACTTCCTCCTCTCTTCTCAGGCGCTACTTCCTCTATGCTTCTTCTCCTAACAGTCGTTTCTCCTATACTCCACCGCGTCAGGTCTGTGGAGATGACCCCTTCCAATCCAAATTCCATAATCTCTTCTTCATCCTCGTTCACACTCTCAGACTTAGTCATCTGCTCTATAGGTTCATTGGCCAGCTCACAAATACTTTCATATTCTCCCCGAAGTTCCTCTTCATACTGCTCTTCCTCACTGTCGGAACTGCTCAAGTTTTCCTCACTCCTCAACAGTTCTTCTCTCTCGGTGACTTTCCCTACCACTTTCCCTCCTGTCTCTTCCTTGACAGGTGATAGTATCATTCCTCTGTTTCCAAAGGTGTAATACCTTTGCTCCTCTGCTGCTCCTAGCGCCAGTTTTCCTTAAACTCCTCCTCCTCCGACTGCTCCTCCAACTTCAGCAGACTCAAATATGTGGGTCCCTCACCCAACACTTCCTCATCTTCAGTATTTTCCACTCTTGCTATTGAGTCACCGGTTTCCCTGCAATGTTTCCACAGGTCACCTATCCTTGCGAATTGGTACTCCTCAACGGCATCTCCTTTAATAACCATAGAGCCAGAAAGACATGGTACCACTCTTCCATCTTCCTCTATGCCTTCATCCGAGTGTATGACAAACTCCGTTCCCTTTCTAGTAATAAGTCTTCTCCCCCTTTTGTGAGTACTGGCGAACCCTCGGCGTCATCTCCTCTTCCTTTGATTGGTCCACTTGTTTCTTCTGCCCCTGGTCGGACCAAAACAGTGGCAGCTAACAGTTTTCCCTTTCGGGTTTCCCTTTTTGAGTTTCCGATTCCTTTCGGTTGGTTTCCTCGCGGCCTCCCTTGATCATGGGCTTCATTACTCGTCCTCGGTCCCCTCTCGCGGCTCCTACTCCTATGTACATCTTGATTACTCCATTGATTGCCATGGCCTCTCTCTCGATGTGAGCCTCCCTGTTCCCTTTGCCAAAACCCTTGTCTATTGTCTCGTTCCCTTCTCTGGTAGTCTCGCTCACCATTTTCTCTTCCTTGACACCTCCTGTTCTCTTCTCTATCTGGGGTCGTTTCTGTCTCATTCGGTTCTCTTGGGCATCAAGTCGCCCCAACATCGCAATGGCGTCTGTCACATTGTTAATGCGATGGCTAGCAAAAATGAGTTGAGTCGATTCTGGCAACCTAGCCATGATGATCTCCACATACTCTGCCTCACTATATGGCCTGTCTAAATGCTGACACTTTGCCAGGCACTTCATGAAGAAGTCTTGCTGCGTTTCCCTTCCCGGGATATAGGGCCTTCCGTGCATTAATTCGTACTTCACGGCAACCTGTCTATCCACAGACCAGAAGTGTTTCAGAAATTCTTCCTTAAAGAGGCTATAAGTTTTGAACTCCTTCGAAAACCTGTTGCCCCACAGACGAGCTCTACCCCTCATGTGCTCGTGGATAATCTTGATCTTCCTGTTATCTTCCGCCAGTTGGAATGACCCATCCGCTTCAAAATCCTCTAAGAAGTCAACTGGGTGGAGTTTTCCCGAGTCGTCAAATTTCTCAAACTCCTTCCTCTCGTCTCCTATAACTCCTGTAAAATAGGTGCCAGATACCCTGTCATGATATTTAAGCACTTCTTCCTTAACAATGCCAAGGACGCGCCTTTTCAAATTACCTTCTACTTCTTGTTTAATCAGGAGTGGGATTTCATTGTTCAATTTCTGTTCTAAATCTGCATTCGTACTTAACTTCACCTTCTCCATCCGGTCAGCTAAATAACCAATCTTGTCTGCCTGGTCTTTTATCTCCTCCTCACACAGTTGAAGATTCTTTTCCACTGCCTTTAACTTAATATCGTGGTACCCCACTTTGTTTTCAACCCCACGTATTCTTTGGTTCAGTTTGGCCCATTTCTTCCACCACTTCCTGTTTGAATTGGTCCAGGGTGTTCCTAGTTTCTTCATTCCTCATAAAGCAGTCTTGTCGCAGCTGCCCTAGCTCACTCCTTATCTGCAAGAAACTGTCATTAAAGTCCGACTTGATTTGTTGGCCAAGGGCTTCACACTTCTGATCTATTTCAGTCTTCAGCTCACAGACGTTATCTTGAATGATAGTTATTTCAGCTCGCAATGAATTCTGAAGTAAATTAATCCTTTCGGCATTCTTAGCATCCAAAGAGTTCTGAAGTTCCGCATTCTTAGCCTCCAAGGACTGTAAGTTACTTCTAAGTGACTCATTCATACCATCTCTTAGGGTATTCTGAAGCAACTCATTATCAGCTCTCAAGGTGTTCTGAAGCAACTCAAATTGTTTCGCCTATCCCATCATCAACTCCTTCATGGGCACCTCCTCGCTTTGCTCTACTACCCCCTCGACAACAGATTCCCTGGCACTCATGTTTAATGCGATAAAACTAAACAAATTCAGTGAAAATCCGGTAAACCACCGAACTCAAAGTCAACACAATGACGCTAAACAACGCTGTAGATAAACCATGGACCAAAAAAAATGTAGGACAACCACCCAGAAACAAAAATAACAACGCAGTTTCACGGAACCCAGGATCTTCCTTCACCTTCCAAAAGGAAAATATGCCACTGTAAATCACAGAGAGAAAAGAAAAAAAATCTCACAAAGAAAGAAATATAATGTAAATAATGCATCTGGTTGTTGGTCACAGCACCCAATCAGTTACACCGCCTGAAAATTAATGGTTCTATCTCTAAACCATGCACTTAAATAATTTTTTTTTTAATTGAAACTGAAAACAAAATTAGCGTATTTAATTATGATTCTTTAAAAAAAAATTGCTTAGAAGAAATTTAATACTCTTAAACGTTTTGAAATTTTTTTTCACTGAAACTCTAGTAAATAACAACCGGTGTTACAAATTTCTAATTAGAAATTTGCAAAAAAATCATTGATTTATTGTTATTTTAGTTTAATTTAATTTTCAAGTTTATTTCCCGGCTGCTCTATCCTAATGTTGCCTGTTAGATGTCCGCGATGTCTGCCAGCTGCTTCCACCCGCCTTCTGCGATGTCTGTCCGTTGTTTCCGTCCATACACCAACGGTACAACGAAACCGCTCTCCGCCGCAACTGTCGTCTTTGGGCTGTAGAGTTGTAACCATGGAGGAAGGAAATATATGGAGACGACGTAAGAGACCTTCACCACGCATTGAAGTGAAGCAGGGCGGAGGAGGAGTGGAGGGGCATGGCCGGAGTGGAGGGGGCATGGCCGCTTCCATACAGACCAGGGGAATATGTACAAAAACCTCAAGGGGACTCTAGGATAAAGGTGACGCCGCAATCTGGTGATGGATTATTATGTAACTCGATATGATAAATAAAAAATGAAGAATAAAATTTTTTGATATCCTGCTTAGTTTTCGAGATATTCTGTCCCAAATGTGAAATGGTTTTGGTTGAAATTCAGAAGAAAAAATTGGTCAAAGTCAATTTTGATGATGGATTCTTATTTAAAAAGACGAGAAAAATGAAAAATAAAGAATAAAAATTTTCGATATCTCACCTAGTTCTAGAGATACACTGTATCAAAAGTGAGGTGTCTTGAGTTGAAATGGAGAAGAAAAATTTCGCAAAAGTCAAATTTAATGATCGATTCTTATGTAACACGACGAGAAAAATCGAAAATAAAGAATAAAATTTTTCGATATCTTGCTTAGTTTTCGGGATATACTGGGAACATCCCAATTGTTTGGAAGCGCAATTTCGCCGCTGCCGCTACTGGGCATCCACGAGCCTGCTTCACCAATTTAACGTCACCTCTCCTCCATATATTTCCTTCCTCCATGGTTGTAACTCCCGCTTTGTCTTCTTTGCACCAGTCTGGTTGTCGACTATTTCTACTCCCGCACTCGTTTTCTTTGGCTAATGTTCTCGCTATAATGTAACTAATTGTTCAATAAGTCTAATTATTTTTCTATACCCTTGCCACTCTTCCCTTGTGATTTAGACAATTTTGTATAGATCACTTAATTGCCAAATTATTTCCCAAAGCCTGTACTCGGGCGCCATGTCAAACAACTGTGAAAATTATATATATTGTTTATAACATGTTCGACTTGATAGATTTTTTTTCTTGATATTTCACTATGAAAATTGTTATTCACCTAAGGAAAGGTGTAATCGGACTTCGTTTTAATGTATTTTGGTCGCCACCATTGGATGGTTCGGGAATATTACGTGCACTTCGTAGAAAATAAAATAAACACTCCGTTTTTATAAATACATGAACACATTTATTCTGCTAGTTCCTTAAGTGTACTAATTTCCGACCACCAATGGAAAATAAAATGTTAACACTATTATACACTTCACAATAACATTTATCCGAAGATTGCAATTCGTTAGAGTGGCAAGTGACTTGCAAGCACTTAATGTAATATAACTTCCAACTGTTCGTCATACACCGTCTGTTCTTAATGCTAGTAACGGATAAATAAACAGTCTTTACTACGTGGAAAGTCACTCCTTGAGTACACTAATCTCCTTGAGTAACGAATATTGCCAAATTGATTTCACATTAGCAGCCACGGGCAATTATAAACACGGAATAATCACGCCGAAATCCGTCGTACGCATATGCAGTATCCCGTACACTTACTCACAAACCAAAACTCATATGTTTGGTATCCGACAACTAACACAGGCGAAAAATATGCATTACGTAGTTAAATCGGGTTAAACACTCAACACTGATTTTATGTATATACCCGTTAAACAACTAAGAGCACAATTTAAACACATTTTTTTTTTACGCCATGTGTCTACTTCAACACTCGCTGGAGAAACCAAAACAAACTATCTCTGACATACTACAGCTAGTTGTTCAGAGATAACTATATCATCGACTACATTAAAACACTTTCAATTAATTTCTAAAATTTAAAGGAGGGCGGTTTTGTACACTGTATTGTGACACATTGTTTTACATTTTTGGAAACTTGATGCTGAGAAGCTGATTATGTTAAGGGAATTGGTCCACAGAACATATCGTGAGGGTCCCTTCGACAGGTAGCACTCTGCCGACTTAGCGTGAAAGACATGTACAAACAAGTTTCTCCTCCCAAAGATCTCTTTGTTTGCCTCTTCTGGGGTTGCAAGGGTTCAAGAACGCGATGGATGTCCCAAGAAGTGGCGAGCAAGCGTCTTTCATTCACAAAACGTGTGTAGCGCTGGTCTCTTACTTCGTAGCCGAACATTGTCAATGCATGTGGTTTTGTGCATCTTCTAATAACACTAGTCTTGATATTATCTGAACAGATGTTGGGTGTGTTGAATGAATTATTCCGGTTTGGTCTAATTGTGTGTTTGATCTGATATTTGTCTGCTACTTGTTCAACAACGTTGTTATTCTTTAAGGTCACGTGTAAATCTGTATTAACTGACAGATCCTATACAATACCAAAGTGCTGTTTGCCATCTGAACAGTGTGTTTGGAAGACATTTACTTCTCCATGAAGAAGTTGTAATTCTACAACTTATCATTCTTCTCTGTGCAGCGATTCGAAAACTGTCTTTCGAAATGTCTATGAAGTGAATCCAATTGTGAAAGTGTTTCAGTATGTTGTGCCTTCGATTGTGCCCTAATTTGTTCAGCTTGTTGTGCTAGTAATTGTTGTAACATGAACAACATTGACCCTTCCATGATCTGTTATCTGTTAACCGCTGCGGGCAAAGCAAGACCAGATTCCATACTGTTGTTTTGCATATCCAAATATTCTCGAGCGTTATTTGTCATGATTTTAAAATTAACAGTGCATTCGCGTATTGTCTTTGTTTCCCCTACGTTTCCAACCGTTCTTCTAGATCTTAGAAGTACAAATTAATTTAGGAACAAATCTTAAGATGTTTAATCCCATCCTTAACTGATATCCGGTTTGCCCATTTTTTCAATTAACGCAATATCGTAAAGGGAAATCACAGAAGCAATCAAGAAAAACATGACATGATCTGTTTTAAAACATTCTTTCGCAATATCACTTAGAATATCATCAACAGAACAACAAGAGGGAAACGAACAAAACGCAATTTGACTGTTGAAAAAAAAAACACTCTTTCATCATATCATTTAAACAACATAAATCACAACAGCCACTTCATATTCAACAAGGAACGCAGGCAAGAACAACGCTGATTTATGGAGCACATATTAATAGCAACAAACATGTATGTATACACAATATATCAACATAATTCGGATTCATTGATCCTGAAACACAAGATTAGCATATCACATATACAGTAAGTGTATACTATCACAGCCAGTCACCATTCGTCATCGGTACTACTGCTGAAAAACACACAAATACACAGAGACATATAAGATAATTAATGTCCATCGCAAGATAGTAATTAATTGGAATTGTATTCGGACTGATTTAATCGAAAAGCCCCAAGTTAGGTAGACATTGTAGCGTTCCAGGTTGTGGACCGCGATAGAAAGAAAATGGTAAAGTTGAAAACCCCAATTAACTACTGCAATTTTATAGTACAATTTATCTGACTGATAATGAAATTAATATTTATTTAGTGCACCATGTAAAACGATAACACATTCCCTCAACAGGCCAGCAAGCAACAGGGTAGCAATGAGATTCTAAGCAGGGCACTCTTTTTATAATCCAGTCCAGTTCCAAGATCTTGCTGTGGACGGCAGAACTTGATGCTGTATTACCGGGTGGATGAGACGGCTCGGGCTGTTGCGTCGTCCGGCGGGAAGCAGTACACAACCAATAGTGTACTCCGTCGGTACCTGGCTCTCCGTACTGCAACGGCCAGGTGAGACGCCACCGATCACACCAGCAACCAGACTGTCCTGGTCGAAACACAGCCTCTCACTTGGGAGGCTCGTACCAATGTCTTCCCGTGCGGCAGCGAGACCTCTCGCTCTGAAAGCTCACACCGGACTCTCCACACCAATGGTGCCCCCGGTGTCTGGGTGTCTGGCGTTCGTCAAACAGCTGACACCCTCCTCGCCAGAGCAAGGGCACTCTTCTCAGAGGGCGCAGGCAGAAAAACTGTCTCTCGCAAACTCACCGCTCTGTTCACTGGATCTCAGATTTCATTTTGTTTTATGTGTATCGTAATGCTCATTGTCTTTATTAAATATTGTAATGAGTGAAACCTGACACATTACAATCATGTCAGAAAGGTGTCAAAAGGTTATTAATCATCGGGGCCACCCACGTCGCAGCAGTAACCTAAAGCCGCGTTCCCACGATCTCGTCCCTCGTCCCTGTTAGGAGAGGCCTCACATCTTTGCCGCATAAGCTAGCATGGACGTCTCGCCTCGTCCCATCGCCAGGCGGTAAAAGATCACACGTCCCGTCTCGTCTCGCCTCTCCTAGAGGGGACCGTAGGAACGCGGCTTAACTCAGACCCCAAAGAAGTCACCGCCTGTACCTTCTTACGAAACGGGTTTAGCGGCCAGATCGTAAATCGTCGTAATGGTACCTTTAGTAATATGCTAATGAGGTCGGTGCCGCCTCTTAAACTCAAAAAATTTACCGTCTGTATTATCTCCCCACCCTCCCCCCACCCCCAAGGGTTCCCCGCGTGCGTTACGTTTTTTCTATACAGTGTTCTAAAACGATAATTATTCGATTTTTGCAAAACATATTCATTAATCACGATTTTGTACTTAATTCAGTTCATTATGATTAGAATATAGCCTAATATTCGCGTTTTCATCATAGACATAGGTCCTGAGTTCGATGTTCTAAAACAAGTAACGCAAGTTTTGATATCAAAATAGTGTTACGACGTATCAAAAGACAAGTAAATTTTCTGCCAAATACAGAGAAATTTACTCCATGAGAATCTGTCGGGCCGATTCCAAGATAAATGTTACGTGATGTTGAATATGGCGACTACGCCACCCACCCGCTGACTGGAGCGAATCTCATGCACTCCTACCTACCCGGCAGGCCACCCTGACCCTCCCGGGAGCAGCATGTATTATTCCGGTTGGGCCAAAAAAAAAAGAAATAAAAACGATAAAAAAAATCGCGTATACCACCTTTAATTTTTTTGTCTATACCATCTGTTTACAGATGTCCTCTTAACAACACGTTGTCAGGCACCTCGCCGCCACCTTTCATGATAAAATTGTGGGTTGCACGTGTTTCTTTCCTTGCTTCGGAGTAGAGCTACACGTTTTAACTTTTTTTTATTCGTTGAATACCAAATAATCCTTAGAGATTTGTGCTTAGCAACATCTCTTGTGGTATTACGAAGTAAACTTTCTCCAGAGGAGAACCTGTGCGTTTAATGGGCCAAGCTAATAGTATGGTGCGTTTCATACTATTTTAAATGACGAAATATTTGATACTTTCCAACATGAAGGCGCCAAAGCATCTTTGTGCGGTTAAGAATTTACAAACCCAACTTAGTGGAAGGGGCCTTCAAAATTACGCCAAACTTTAGGTGTGTTTTAAACTGGAGTGAGAAAGACTCACTTCATTTTTCTCGTCTCTCTTAATCTGTCCTAGATATTGTGTTTTCCTTTGCTTAATAGTGGGAAGCAGTTCTTTTTGTTTCTCTATCCGATGAAATACCTATTCGTTTGAGATTTTCAGCACCCAAGATATGTGTGAGAGACGACGAAACAAATACATTTCGAAAGCTTCAACACTTTTCTCTAGATTTTGGTGTAAGGTACAGCTTTAACACCCATAAACAAAAATGGATAACACATAGTAGCGAATCATTCCCATTCTCATTTGCAGACTGAGATCAGATCTTATGAAACAAAATTCATGCTAATAAATTCTCTCCTGGCCAGTTCTATTCTCGATTTGATTTCTTTCTTGTAACCACATTGCTCATCCATCACAGTGCCTAATTATTTGAAGGTGGATACTTGCTCGGTCTTATTGACTTATATTGATACCCCAGCCCACACGAATACTAGCGGCGAAAGACAACAAAACATGAAACAGGCCTGTTGACAAGGCATAAAGCATGAAAGTAAAAATAAACTGAAACATTTATATACAATTGCCATATAAACTATAATATATAACTTCTCAAACAATAATATAAAATCAGTTCTGCGCTGCTACTGGGAGACCCTTGTGAATTATCGAATTTAGAAACTATCCATTGGTGTCGAGACTGTGTGCCATTCCGAAATGAAAATGCCGTGCCACTGTCTTCCTGCATAACTACCCACAGGTAAAACCAAATGATATCCCGAGTTTCGCCGCTTATATTCTACACAGATTTACTAGCTGCAAAGAACGCAAATGACTTCGCACTAATTATTCATACGACTGCTGCAGACTTTCGAATAAAATACATTCACTTTTATGGCGATCGAGTCCCGCGTAGCTGTGGGATACAAAGTAAAATTAAATAGGATTGTCGAATCCTATCACGCGAGTAATAAGAAAGCTGTAAGGACACAACAGGAAGATCATAGGGAAAAAATGATGCAAACTCAAATCAAGTTAATACAGATGGGACAAGGAATACATCAACGCATACAAAAAAAGGATAGAATTTAACAACAGTAAAACTGACTTATGACGAGTGTTACGGCAATAAGTTATTGTGGTGTTATAGTCACGTGCCCTAGTTATATCAGTGTCGTATGCTGTTCTCATGACGTCGTTGAGACATGGAAATCGTAAAGTACTTCACCTTGCCGTGGAGGCTTGGGACCCACCGCGGGTATTTATTTTCCTTATATAATGCGATTTTATTTGCACTATGCAACCGCCGGTATTTGATCAGTAAAATTGAACTCCATAATGCACATATGTTTGTGCAGGTTTATCTCGTGTCTGTCAAGACAGCAGAAATATACTCTTTCTTTCTTTTTTGCCCATATGGCGCACCTTTCTATAACCCACCGCTGCTTTTCATTGTTTGTGTACTCTGTAAATCACCTGGACTATAATGATGATGTTCTGCAGCTTCTTTCCGATTTTTTTATGTCTACCGAAATAGAAATTTGTACAGATTTCATCCTTCATAGATCTGAATTACATATACATTTCGTGTAATTGTTATGTTGAGCATTGACTTCATTCATGGAGAAAAATTACATTTTTTTAACAATTTTTTGCTGTATTTTATCAGTTTCATGATTTTTTTTTTATCTATTTGTACATTTTCACATTTATTTAATGAAATTCATGGAAAGTGGCATATTATAACTTTTATCCTACACAATTTATGTTTTATCGAGTGTTGGTGTCCATTACGATTTGGTCTTAAGACTAGTATTAAGGGATGAAGGAATATGCCGCCACAAGAACTCATTAAAAATAACTTCATAAAGGACTTTTTAATGGAAGGTGGGTAAAAATAAACAAAGTGAATCATGTACAAGGTGTTTTTTAATTTATACTTTCCACATGCATGTAGTATCACAAACATCATATCCAGGATCATAATTCTTACTTACTATGTCATTAACATCATCCAATACTAGTAAAATTTAATATTCAATTATTTCATGTCTAAGTATAGTCCAGTGATGAACTGGCGCTGTATGTCAGATGAGTGTAAGCTTGTTAAATCCCTTTTTGGGAGGATCACTTGCCCCAAAATTCTTCAGTCTTGTATCTGATGCTAGTTTAAACTTGCGTGAAGCCAACTTAGCAAGACGAGGTCTACAGGTTGTCATTATAATTGAAGACTATTTTGTCAAACGTGACGGGTATATGACGTATTTCGTGAAGCGTTGATTTAAATTTTCATATTGTGGAAACGATTAACTGATGCTGTGAAGAGTTCAGATTACATCAAATACTTATAATTTTCTAACCTATCATTTCCCCGAGAGTGGTGGTCTCTCATTTAGGAGGGTACGGGTGTGAATCCCCATCTGGGCATACAGATTAGGGTTTTGTATGCATGTGAGTTGAAGGGATAGTACATGATGATAGCTGTTGTAACGATTTAGTAATGAAGTGGATGTTTCTCACTCCAGTTTGAAAACATACCTAAAGTATGGCATAATTTTTCAAGATCTACCCATGAAGGCTCTTCCCTGGAGAACGGTTACGAGTTTATCCTACAAGAGATGTTCTTGAGCACAAAATGTAGCATCTCCACGGGTTATCTGGTACTCAACGAATAAAAAATGTTAAAACGTGTAGCTGTAATCTGATCGTTTAGGAATGAAGTGAATGTTTCTCACTCCGGTTGAAAACATACCTAAAGTATGGCGTAATTTTTGAGGATCAACCCACGAAGGCTCTGCTCTGGAGAATTGTTTCGAGTTTATACTACAAGATATGTTCCTAAGCACAAAATGCAGCATCTCCGCGGGTTATCTGGTATTCAATGAATAAAAAATGTTCCCTCCTGCATGCATGTGTTGGTCGAAGACAGATCTTAGAAACTTAACAGATGTATTTCGGTCGGTTATCTGAGGGAAAGACTAGGGCTTTAGACCACGAGTGCAAGTTTGTCGATGTTCACGGGGCGACGGATGGTTGGACCCTCCCGAAGGATGTACTCAAAGCCTGGTGTCACAAGTAGGACGACCAGCTCTTTTAATGCTTATCTAGCCTAATCCAGTAACACTACGTGGCACAGAGGTCACTGGGTTTAACGTGGAATCCGAAAGATCGAAACGTTATGCAGCAAACAATGGCGAAAATGTTACTAAGTTTTACTGGCACATTCTGATACGAACGAAATAACACACATCCATATAAATTTTTTGTTTCAGTAGACACGACAATCAGAAGAAAGGGAAAAAAAAAAACTGCAGAGCATTACATTGCCATTATGATCCAGATGATTCCTAGGGTAAAAACGAAGCATAATTGACAGTATCATACCGATATGATTTGTAATATGAATTTTAAAACAAAAATGACGCCTAAAACAGAAACACTATGCATGCACTGAGCCCTCAATACAGAGTTGATTTCACTCCTGTCGCTGATCGTGTGATCATATTCCCAAAAGTAATATAGTATTTATCAGTAGAAAACTTAATACCCTACGGTAACGTACGATTTTTGAGATGTATAATCGAATTTAGCCGTTTCGTTGATACCTTAATCCGTTATTCTTTGTATAGTAGCTGTTTACTTATATGGATTATAGAGGAATTTACATATATTTTTCTGAGAATTTCACTTTTTTTGTGGATATATGTAATATCTAACGATGTTTATAGTTTTTGCCAGAGGATTGGACTCGACTGCCTGATTCAAGAAATATATCAGCGTATATCGTAGCGTGGTGGAAATTGTATACTGCAATAAAGTGACAGCATCTTGACAAATTATTTCTTCACCTTAGGTTTCAGATTTTTTTTTACCATGAATATTTACTATTTCCAACATTATTATGGTAACATCACTTCGTGGTACTAGTCAGTACATCCACGGCCTGAGGTGAAGTTACTACATTTACCCTCTGCCACCCACAATTTTGTGAATTGCAGAGTATATATGTAGATGTAGGTATATGGGGAAATCGAGCACGCGCCCTCCAGAATGCAGGACTTCTTCTTCTTAAGTCGCCTTCTCCTATTGGATGTTGGCGGCCCACATAGCTAACTCTGGGCGTGATATTGCAGCATGTAGTAAAAAAAATAAAAACTCAACGTTGAGGCCTCACAACTCTCAATGCTTCTTTCAGATCCACCTGATTTCGACAATTTTCTTAAATTCGAGACTGTTGAAGTAATATTAAAAAGAAAACTGTGTGTCTCCCGATACTTTTCGCTGTCAAACACTTGACCAAACCATCTAGGCCCTAGGCTAGACTCAAACTAGTGTCCCCTGCAATACAAAGCATGCACGCCACCCTTGCACAGTTGTGGTTTTTAATATATGGAAGTCGAAACCTTCCGGTCATCCAAATTTTTGTTTTTCATAGTTTCCTCAAACCACGCCAAGCGAATGACGGTATGGTTTCTTCGTACAGTTGTGGCCGAATTCCTAGGTCCCATAACCAGGTATGATTACCGGGTTAGCTTAGATGGATACGACGGAGATGGATTGAGCAGCAGGTATTAGCTTCTGCTAATAGATCATTTAAACCACACGAAATTATGAAAGAAAAATTACAATCTTCAGTCGATTGCAAGCCTCCAATACGGATAAACGGTAAAAGAAACAACCTTTTTAGAGCACAACCAAAGATTATTCATAAGCCGTCCCAAACATATTAAGGGGGGAAAATCCTGCCAGTGACCCACGCTGTCGTGAAGAGATGAAAATCTACGAGAGGCAAGTCCGCTGCTCCAGGCATCCATAAAAGTCGACGAAATTAAAGGTAACTCCTAAAATCTCATTCTACACTTTCAGAAATGAGAAAAATTTTCACATTGAATGAAATATAAACGCACTGAGAATGTTATCTCGCTGGCTACATGGTGAAAATAATAGTTGAATGAAAATCAAATAAAGAAAGCATTAGGCTTATTTAGTAACTATCATATTATTTTATTTCCTCAGTCCGTGTAGGATGGGGTTTTAGTTAGATTTAAAATGAAATCAGTCGTCTGCAGGAAGTTTAACTTGTTTTACTGTTGTTAAATTCCGTCCTCTTTTCGTATACGTTGCAGTCCTTGTCCCACCCGTGTTAATTTGCTTTGAGTTTGCTTCATTTTTTTCCTATGTTAACTTCCTGTTGTGTCCTTAAAGCTTTCTTGTTACTCACGTGATAGGATTCGACAATCCTATTTAATTTTACTTTGTATCCACAGCTACGCGGGACTCGATCGCCATAAAAGTGAATGTATTTTATTCGAAAGTCTGCAGCAGTCGTATGAATAATTAGTGCGAAGTCATTTGCGTTCTTTGCAGCTTGTAAATCTGTGTAGAATGTAAGCGGCGAAACTCGGGATATCATTTGGTTTTACCTGTGGGTAGTTATGCAGGAAGACAGTGGCACGGCATTTTCATTTCGAAATGGGACACTGTCTCGACACCGATGGATAGTTTCTAAACTCGATAATTCACAAGGGTCTCCCAGTAACAGCGCAGAACTGATTTTATATTATTGTTTGAGAAGTTATATATGATAATTTATATAGCAAGTGTATATAAAAGTTTCAGTTTATTTTTACTTTCATGCTTTATGCCTTTTCAACAGGCCTGTTTGATGTTTTGTTGTCTTTCGCCGTTAGTATTCGTGGGGGTATCAATATAAGTCAATAAGACCGAGCAAGTATCCACCTTCAAATATTTAGGCACTGTGATGGATGAGCAATGTGGTTACAAGAAAGAAATCAAATCGAGAATAGAACTGGCCAGGAGAGAATTTATTAGCATGAATTTTGTTTCATAAGATCTGATCTCAGTCTGCAAATGAAAATGGGAATGATTCGCTACTATGTGTTATCCATTTTTATTTATTTATTTTATTTATTTATTTATCAATCTTGTTCCTTGGATCCCTGCTGAGGAAGTACCTCTGGGATGTGAAACATGTCATTGTTGATACATATACACATAATATGAGTCATATCATAGTAAATATATATATACATATTTTACAAATACAAGAAATAATAATAAACATATATTTTTGCAACTGAGTTTTGCAAACGTCATAATGAATACAATGAATTATTTTCTTCAAATTCTTGAATGGAGTAGAAGGAGTTACCAATAAGATAATCTCTAAGTTTTTGTTTAAATACATCTTTATTATCTGAAAGCTGTTTTATACGATTAGGTAGTTTATTAAATAGATGTATCCCAGAATAATTAACTCCTCTTTGTACTAATGACAGAGATGTTTGTGTTTTATGCAAGTTATTTCTGTTCCTTGTATTGAAACTGTGTACCTGTGAATTAGGTATAAACAGGTTAAAATTTTCTATGACAAAGCTCATGAGAGAATATATATACTGAGAATACATTGTAAGAATATTCAGTTTCTTAAAGAGTTGTCTGCAAGAAGTTCTTGGTTTTACCCTACACAGAAACCTAATAGCTCTTTTCGGTGCTATGAAAACTTTTTTACTTTGTGAAGAGTTTCCCCAAAAAATTATGCCATATGACATTACTGAATGAAAATATGAGGAGTACACTTGTTTCATTAATTCTAGATCTGCTGTTAGAGAAAGTGTTCGTATTGCGAAGGTGGCACTACTTAACTTTGTCAGTAGTGTAGTAATAAGATCATGCCAACAGAGTTTCTGATCTATTTTAATACCAAGAAATTTTATACTCTCTGTTTCTAAGATTGTGTTGTTTTTAGTTTATACATATATCTGGCTGTGCATAGTTTTTTGTTTTAAACCTAATATAATGTGTTTTTTTCAAAATTTAATTTTAATGAATTTGCCTTAAACCAATTTGCTACTACTCTAAGTACTTCATTTACATTAAATTCTATAGTACTGTTTGGTGTTTTACGCACAGTCAGGTTAGTGTCATCTGCAAATAAAACACTCTTAACTTTGTCGGATAAATTTCCAGGAAGGTCATTGATGTATAACAGAAAGAGGAGGGGACCTAAGACAGAGCCTTGTGGAATTCCATGTTTTATTTTCTCCCAGTCTGATGAAGCATCTTTACTTATTTTAGAATCAAAAATTGAAACTTTTTGCATTCGGCTTTCAATGTATGATTTAAACCATTTACCTGCGGTCCCAAAAATACCATAGTATTCCATTTTTTTCAAAAGTAATTCATGATTTACACAGTCAAATGCTTTTGCAAGATCACAAAATATTCCTACAGGATTCATTTTATTATTCAGTTCCTCAAATGTGTTATTTAAAAATGAATATATAGCCATTTCTATGGATGATCCTTTTTTGAACCCAAATTGTGAATTAGTTAGGATATTATAGTGTGTAACATGTTTTATTACTCTACTATACATGACTTTTTCAAAAACCTTTGAGAATGTTGAAAGTAATGAAATGGGACGATAGTTGTCTACACATGTTACTTCTCCTTTTTTAAATAATGGTTTTACAACAGCATATTTTAGTCTATCGGGAAAAACACCTTGTATTAAGGATTCATTACAAATGTGAGCAAGTACATGACTGATACAGTCTGAACATCTTTTCAGTAATTTACTTGAAATATTGTCATAGCTGGAAGAATTTTTAGGTTTTAATTGTTTAATGAGTTTATTTATTTCTGAGACTGTTACTGGTGGCAATTTCATCTCCACAAAGCTATTTGGGAAAGCAGTCTCAAGAAGCCTTAGAGCGCTATGTGGGGATTGTTTTTCTATGCCTAATTTATCTACTACTGATGTAAAATGTTTGTTAAATATTTCACAAACTTCCCCTACTTCGCTATACACATATCCATTTTGTTCTATTTTTATGTCTTTAGAGTGATTTACAGTTTTTCCTGTTTCAGTCTTTATTATATTCCATATTGTTCTCATTTTATTGTCTGAATTTTCCATTTTCGCCGATATGTACCTGTTCTTGGCCTTCCTTATTACATTTCTTAGTATTTTAGAATAAAGTTTATAGTGAAATTTCAGCGCATAGTTATCTGATTCTCTCATTTTTAAATAAAGGTCCCTCTTTGTTTTACTAGAGATTCTAATACCCTTTGTTATCCATCCCATGCCCAGTTCATTGTTTGGAGTGTTGAGAATTTTCCTTTTTTTTAAAACTACCTTCAAAAACTGTTAAAAATATATTCAGAAAGGAATCAAATTTCGCATTAACACCCTGCGCATTATATACTTCTAACCAGTTTTCATTGTTTAAGGTATCTATGAAGTGTTTTATATTATTTTCACTAATATTTCTTCTATAAACCCAGCTTTTCTTTATCTGTTTAACAGTGTTCCTGGACACGATACATAATAGCTGGGCATCATGATCTGAGATACCATTTATTACTGGAAGTATGCTGTAATTACTGCACTGAGAAATATCCATAAAAAAATTATCAATTGCAGTCCTGCTATTATTTTGTATTCTTGTAGGAAAATTTACAAGTGCTGTTAAGTTAAAAGACAACATCAAGGCTTCCATATCTAATCTATCATTGCTGTGATTCAGAAAGTCAACATTGAAATCTCCACATAATACTATTTGTTTGCTATTTGTAAAAACTTAGTAACAAAGACTCTAAATGAGATAAAAACAGTCTGAAATTACCTGAGGGGGCCCTGTAAATTGCTATCACTACCAGCTCTTCCTTATCATATTCTAGTTTAGTAACACAACATTCAAAGTGTTGTTCTATACAATACTTACTTACAACTACACTACTGCATTCAATATTATTTTTAACAAAAATGGCAACTCCCCCTTTCTCCATTTTACATCTGCAGAAATGAGAGCTTAATTTATAATTTGGGATGGACAGCTGAGATATTCCTGTATCAGACAAATGATGCTCAGATATACACAAAAGTCTACATTAAAATTTCTTGAATTTTGAATCTCTTCTAGGTAATGTCATCAGTTTTACTAAATATTCCTCTTATATTTTGGTGGAAAATACTGGTCTGAACACTTTGACGCAATGACTTTGAATTGTTTATTTTATTATTACATACTGGTATATCAGTTGGAATTTTTAATTTCAACAAATTATGATCATCAGAGACATTAATTTCCTTTAGACATCTTAATAAATCTATTTTATTTACCCTAAAAAAGGCCGCGACTTAACACCATTTATCACAGGAATACCTCTTTATGGGTGTGAAAGCTGTACCTTACACCAAAATCTAGAGAAAAGTGTTGAAGCATTCGAAATGTATTTGTTTCGTCGTCTCTCACACATATCTTGGGTGCTGAAAATCTCAAACGAATAGGTACTTCATCGGATAGAGAAACAAAAAGAACTGCTCCCCACTATTAAGCAAAGGAAAACACAATATCTAGGACAGATTAAGAGAGGCGAGAAAAATGAGTGAGACTTTCTCACTCTAGTGTAATACATACCTAAAGTTTGGCGTATGTTTGGAGGACCCATCCACGAAGTTGGGTTTGTACGAGGGTGGTTTAAAAACTAAGGTCTCCTATTTTGCTTATATAGAAAATCACATTTATTCACCATTCGTTGTAAAGCTTGAAGTTTAAGCTATTTTTCTACGTAATCTCCTTTCCGTTCGATGACCTTCCGCATGCGCGCCACGAGCTTTTTGATCCCGTAGTCGACCCAGTCTCCCGCCGCGTCACGAAGAAATCGAATGACTGCGACCTGCACTTCCTTGTCTGACCGGAACTTCTGGCCTCCCAGATGTTTTTAAGTGCGGGAAACGCGATAGTCGCTTGAGGCAATATCCGGGCTATAGGGGGAGGGGGGGGGGAGGATGTTCAACGAGATACCAACCAAATTGTTCGACGAAGGAAGTCTTTTGATGTGAGAATTGTGGACGCGAGTTGTCATGGTGCAAAGACACTCCCTTTGTGAACATTCCTCTTCTTTTGTTCTGGATAGCCCGTCATAGTTTCTTCAGTTTCGCTGTAGCGGTCCGACTTAATTGTTGTTCCTTTTGGCATGAAATCCACCAAAAATACCCCCTTATCGTCCCAAAAACAGTCGCCATAACCTTACCGGCTGACTTCTCTGTCTTGAACTTTTTGAGCTTCGGCGAAGATGGGTGACGACATTTTTTGGACCGCTTCTTCGTTTCAGGAACGTAATGATGCACCCAGGTTTCGTCCCCACTCACTATCGAATCCAGGAAGTCTTCCCCTTCCTCTTCAAAGCGGCGAACAAATTCTTTGGCATATTCCACGCGCTTTTCTTTTGTGTTCGTCGGTGAGCTGTCTGGGAACACACCTGGCGGACACTTTACTGTACCCTAGAGTTTCTGAAACAATTGTACGTATGGTGATTTTGTCATACTCTCCATTAAGTCTCTCGGTTATCTCATCAAGAATTGTCCTTCAGTTACTGCACTCCATCTCATCAATTTTGGTCACCGTTTCGTCGGACACGCTCGGTCTTCTAGGCCTCTCCTCTTCGTGGACGTTGCTGCGACCAGCAGAATACTCCCGGCACCACTTACGCACGTTTTTAATATCCATAAACTTTTCCCCGTATCCTTCCACTAACTGACGATGGATTTCTATCGGTTTAACGTTTTTTGCGTTCAAAAATCGGATCACTGAGCGAAGTTCGCACATGGCGGGTGGCCTAAGAGACTTAGTCCAGTAACGGGGTAGTTCTCACTTGCATCACATCACGTAGAAGATTTTTTTTTCTTATCTTGTATATATTGGTGAGAGTATGCAGAAACCAAGTTTTCGACCTCCAACACCCTCGGCACAATTTTCTGTGGCCAAAAAACATCAAAATTTGGGTACTTTTTTCAGTTTTTCGTCTATAACTCCTTCCTGATAAGTCCTATCAAGAAATATTCTATTTTCAATTTGAAAGAGGACAAAATTTCCTACAACTTTCGTATTACAAACTTTTTTCTAAACTCAAAATTAAGCGAGCTACAGTTCTTTGAAAATCAGCCAAATTTCACACTTTTCCTAAAAGTTGGGTTTTTACCTACTTTGCAGCTCAAAATGACCTGAAACCCCTGTATATATAACCGATATATATGTATTTCTGTATGACATAGTATATATATGTACTATACTTTGATTACTGATGGTCCATTCAATAATCATATAGCATTGTTGGCCGGGAGATCCCGAAGGATTGTTCGGCCGCCAGGTTACAGTGTTATGGATAGGCCGCGCAGTGCGCTTCTTGTGGCTATCTAACCTGACCAAGTACTAGTACCGCATATAGGGAACCTACAGCTTAAGGTGGAATCCAAACCACAGAATCGTTCTGGCTTACTTCATATTACACAGCAAGCTGTGGCAGAGGTAAAGGTCGGGTTAATGGCCTTTGAAAATCATTGCTGAGACCGGGATTTCGATCTCCAGTCAGACGCCTTGAGCTACCAGATCGCTCTATTACTGAAGATAATAGAGCGAACAACAATGCATAATGTTATGACGCAAAGTTATAAAGTCATAATAATTTCGAAATAAGTTAAAAAAATGGTCATAAATAAATTTCTTTTCCGTTTGGATTGTCCCGGCTTATCAATGAATTGTGTCTCTTTCATCCATTGCATCAGGAACAGCTTCCTCGAGGTCGAAGAAATCTTCCTCTCCTTCATCTACTACATTCCAGGAACGCTTTCACGAGGCAGGCGAGAGCAATTTTTGCAAGCAGCTGAACAATGCAGTCCTGATTAGCGACAGCTGCATGGAGGAGTACAAGGTTTCTGGAAGGAATATGATACAACCTTCGAAGTAAACTCAAGTGCATCGTCTTTTATTATTGTTTTTTTTATGACTTTACGCCTCGTCGACGTCGAGTTCATTAGTGGCACGATGGGACTGGGGACAAGGAACGTGAAGGATTTCGGCCATGGCCTTTTGAAGGAAGCATCCCGGCATTCGGCTGGAGTGATTTGAGGAAACCATGGAAAACCCAAATCTGGATGCTTGGACGGGAATTCGAACCGACGTCCTCCTGAATGCATTTATTATTGTAACTGTAATAAGACTGGACGAGCCTTTCCTTCATCCTCACGGCAATGGGTACGTTTCTCGACCCAACCAACCTTTACTTGGTGGTACGTGCATATTGAGTGAAACGTTGCCGCATCTGATTTTGGTGGCAACCGTGCTAGTCTGAATGCATTTTTTGGGCAGATTTCTTAATCATTTCATATCTGAGCCTTCCAATGTTCCACAAGCAATTTTTCCGTACCGTTCCAAGATGATCTGTTCCCCTGCGTGTTCTCCAAATGTTCTCTGGAGGCTAGAGTTCTGAGAAGTTAGCATGCATGTTACTTTCAGATATGGTTGGTATTGAATCATGCAGTAGAAGTTTTCTTTCCCATAGCCGAAATATGCTGATATTGTATCACATCCAGCAAATGCATGGATGAAGAGGATGTGTGTGGGTTCAAACTCGTGGTACCAAAGCCCATTAGCAAAATGAGAAAGCCAATATACTCACTTAGAATCATCACACTGTCGAATTTTGCTGCTTGGGAAATTGCTGCGTCAACGATCAATCCAGCAGCATCTTGTTTTGCCTGTTGATCTTGGATGCCTCCTTTTTCAGTTTTTGCATTAGTATCAACATTACACAGTTCTTGCTGCTCTCATTTGCTGCGTCACTGTAGCACTTGTTTCCTCACTGAAAATGATGCCTGCTGAAGTATCTGATGTTTTCAAACTACAAATCATTTCAGATGACTTTATTCCTCTCTGCGCAGCATAACTTCGGTATCCGTCAAATATAACTGTGATGTTGGATCTATAGTTCGTTGTCAAATAGGCTTCATATTTTCCACAGAAGCAGCCAAGGTATTTACTACTATGCCACATAACCTTATGCAGGAGGAATCATCCGTGCATAGCAAAAATTTTTGTGTTGGGTGTTGTATCTTGAAGAGATTTAAATGCTTCATATAGCGACAATTTTTTTCCATTGTTGTACGGAACAAATTCAAATGGAACACATTGTTTCAATCCATTAAAACGGAAAAGAAATGGATTTATGACTAATTTTTGACTTATTATGACTTAATTTTGACTGCATAAATAAACTTTGTGCCATAACATTATGTTTTCAGTTTTGCAAATCCGTTTTTCAAACTGGTACAAATACCATCAGGTAATAGAACGAAATGGTAGCTCAGTGGTTAAGGTATCTGACTGAAGATCGAAATCCCGTTCTCAGCAGTAATTTTCAAAGGCCATTAACCCGACCTTTACCTCTGCCACAGCTTGCTGTGTAATATGGAGAAAGCCAGAACGATTCTGTGGTTTTAATTCCACCTTAAGCTGTAGGTTCCCTATATGCGGTACTAGTACTTGGTCAGGTTAGATAGCCACAAGAAGCGCACTGCGCGGCCTATCCATAACACTGTCACCTGACGGCCGAATAATCCTTCGGGATCTCCCGGCCAACAATGCTATATGATTATTGAATGGACCATCAGTAATCAAAGTATAGTACATATATATACTATGTCATACAGAAATACATATATATCGGTTATATATACAGGGGTTTCAGGTCATTTTGAGCTGCAAATTAGGTAAAAACCCAACTTTTAGGAAAAGTGTGAAATTTGGCTGATTTTCAAAGAACTGTAGCTCGCTTAGTTTTGAGTTTAGAAAAAAGTTTGTAATACGAAAGTTGTAGGAAATTTTGTCCTCTTTCAAATTGAAAATAGAATATTTCTTGATAGGACTTATCAGGAAGGAGTTATAGACGAAAAACTGAAAAAAGTACCCAAATTTTGATGTTTTTTGGCCACAGAAAATTGTGCCGAGGGTGTTGGAGGTCGAAAACTTGGTTTCTGCATACTCTCACCAATATATACAAGATAAGAAAAAAAAATCTTCTACGTGATGTGATGCAAGTGAGACCCCCTTTTTACGACCCCGTTACTGGACTATATGTTGAGATCAAAAGGTTAGCACAAGGTAGGCAGAGATGGAGGATTATATTAAACCAGCCAAGAAACTAATGACAGCAAAAAAGCCGCAGGCAGACAGCTAAATGATGCATCTAGAGATTTCTAAGGCTACGATAGAAAACAGAGGGAAAAGGTTTTCAGGGAATTACAGAAAACGGTTGGAAGAAGTTAACAAGGATATGAAAAATCCAGAGATATTAAGCAAATCATTTAATAATCCCATTTGGGACAATTATTCATAAATGGGAAGAGGAAAATCAGAACAGAACTAAAGGTTGCAGTGTATTTGAAAACTCATTGTTGTCATAATTGGTCATTTTTGATAGGGATCAACACCCCAAGGTGCTACAAAAAAAAGAATTCTGCAGTGGCTTTGTTCCATTTCAGAATTCAGGGATTATGCCAACAATTTACCCACTGCATGAACCGAGCTCACTAGTGGTATTGTAAAGATGGGCTCTAATTCTACACAGCCACATCTACGTAACGTTCAAGGAGGGATAAGGTTGACATCACATTCATGAGTCATATGGAATGTTGGATAGATAGGTAGGCTTAGTAGAGCATGGCATCTCAAATGGGAGTGTCACCAAGTGTGGGTTAGCGATTTTATGGCACCTTCTCCTATATCTAGAAATAAGACATAATTTGACTTAAGGTGTACTTACCACCCCTCACAAAAAAGGGTTTTTACATGAATATTACAGGTTACTAGAGAGTTCCACACAATATAAACTACAGCCAAGGTTTACAGTAATGTCAGAGAGGATGAGTGGATTTCAAATGTATCTTAAGTCCTGGATTTTATTCCAAGCAGTGATGATAAATTCAACTAACTCTCTACTTCCTGATATTCCTTGACTGCTAACAGCCCTCCGATTAGTGTAGGCTCTATATATATCGCTCAATGGTATCTCTGAACAGTAAAATATTTGGTATTTATAAGACTGGAGGTTTTCTCGGCATTAAAAATGACAATGACGGCAGAGTTTGTGACCGCCGAAACGTCATGTTTGATCGATTGACTAACTTGGCCAAGAAAATTTTATTCATATTTGGTATTGTCGGCTGGACCTTCATATTTGGTTACAGCACCCAAGGCTTCACGTAGTAAGGCACTATGTCATGGATCGACTGGTGCCTCACATCTATACAGTTGGTAAGGCACATGACATTTATACACACTAGGTCACTGTTATTCACTACCTCGAATGTTGGCCAAACCATGGGTGGCACACAACAACATGAATGATTACTTAGTAAGGGGTTAGGGACGTAGAATGAAAAACAGTTTAGATTCAGTAAAAACAATATAAGTCAGGAAATTCTTCCATTATGATCAATATTATAAACATGGATCAAGAAAACAAAGATAAAGACATGGTTTGGGATTTTGATAATATACAATATGCTATATGTTTACAATACTTGTACAAATCAGAATGACTACATTCTTTCTTTCTTTCTTTTTTTTTTTTTTTTTAAAAAGAAGTCTATAAAAAAGGGTGAAATTACAACCAATTGTAAATTTATGGTCGAAGATGAAGAGAAAAAATTCCAGGTGGCCACTAAATCAAGATCTGTCAAGGCCAACCTCAGAGTTTTAAAGTGGAATCTGAACAATGGAGAGATCACATCATACTTGCACTATACAAACTAATCTCTGGCACAGGTGAACATCAAATTTTGCAAATTTGTGTGATCTTATGTACGAAGTTTAGGAAAGCTTTGAGATTTCCAAAGCAGTTTTCATTAGTGAAATCTTTTCCACTTTGAAAAAGGCTCTTTGGTATTCTGTTATTTTGCTTTTTATATAATCCTTTAATCATTGGAGGCAAATATTCAAAAACATATTTTCCCTCTTCCAATTCCCACTCTCATTAATAATTCTTACCCTCGCTTCATCTGCTATAATTGCTACCTATTTCCATTATGGTTGGCATTACTATTTAATATGGGATCTGACCCACAGTATACTTCCATTTACAGAGTAAACTTTACCGGAGGTTAATGCACATAAAAATTCTACACCATCATCATATTCAAGGTTTAAACCAGGAGTGGCCAACCCTCCTTGAACATTTTTCTGGCCTGCGAGATTCATCACGCTTTTACAAAATATTTTTCATATTTCATTTTTAGTGTTATATATTTCTTTACAATGTGCGTTAAGTATTATTATTACTATATTATCTATGATTACATGTAAGTATAATAGTAAACACAATAATAACTCATGTTTCACCTCAGAAAAAGTCTCTAGTGGGGACATATAATTTTATATGCGGCCCGCGGAGTTATGAAGCACTTCCAAAGTGGCCCACGAGATCATTTGGGTTGGCCACCGCTGGTTTAAACCAATGATGGTTTGTTGAGACTTGGCACATTTTGTTGTGTACACCACTTCTTAGGTCGACCTATCCCCCTCCTTCCCTGTTTTGACTTGTAATATATAGAGCGTCGTGGGTGAATGGTTAACTTACTGGCCCCAGATTTGGGAGGACGTGGGTTCGAATCCCCATCCGGCATTCCCGATTTGCATTTTCCATGATTTCCCCAAATCAAGCCAGGAAAATGGAGGGGGGGCTTCTTCAAAAGGCCAAGCTGAATTCCTTCCCATTCCTTGAGCTCAGCCCTTTCCCACCTCTAAAGAGCTAGACATTGACGAGGCATAAAGCCATAAATAAACATAAGCACGTAATTTACCAGCCCCTTTGGTGGTATGATATCCTCCATACACATTACATGCTCCTTTCATTTCTTCCTATATTTAATTACTAGCTGGTTCCCATGACTTCGTTTGCATTTCTAAAGGATTTTGATTGATAGCTACTGGCATGCAACTACCTTAGTGCACGATGGGAGACTCGAGGCTAATACCACACACAAACGCAAGTGATCTGTGGAGGGTTTTTATGGCTACAAATTTAAATATAGGGATATACATTTTTTGGTTGAAATATGAAAATGCCCTTGGTTGACTATTTTCAACCTTCATGTTTCCCACACCGCCACAGCTACAGACATGCAACCACCATAGTGTATGATGGGAAACATAAGGCTTCTGTTACACACAAACACCAGTGAACTTTGCTATGTAGTTGTGTTTGCAAAGTGAAATATAATAACTCACGTCTTTGGTCGAAATGACAAAATACCCTCAGTCGATAATTTTCAACCACCTTCCCCTCAGCTACCGACATGCAACTACCATAGTACATGATGGGAGACTTGGAGCTACTACCACACACAAATAACAGTGGTCTCTGACAGGTAGTTGTGGCTGGAAAGTGGAATGTAGATCCACAGGTCTTTCTTCGAAATATGAAAATGCCTTTCGTTGAGCAATTTCAACCACCATACCTCCCACACCCCCATAGCAACTGACATGCAGTCACCATAATGCACGATGGCTACAACCACACACACACATATGGCAATGGTCTGTGCTTAGTAGTTCTGGCTGCAAGATGAAGCATATGGACACACACATCTACAGTAGAAACAGAATAATGCCCTGGGTCGACCACTCTCAAAAAACGTATCTCCCACACCTCAACAGCTACCGACATTCAGCCAATGTTGTGCATGATGCGTGATTTCGTGCTAGTATCACACATAAACACAAGTGGTTTGCGCTATGTAATTGTGGCAGCAAAATGAAATATAGGGAAACACGTTTTTGGTTCAAATATGAATATGTCGTAGGATGATCACTTTCACCCTTACTGCTACCGGAATTGGGCCAAAGTTGTGCATGTTGCGAAACTCTATGCTACTACCACACACAATTATCAGTGGTCTTCACTAGGTAGTGATAGTGCAGAGTGAAATATAGGGACACAAAAAGACTATTTTAAGAGACTTCAAAAAAAGATGAGGATCTCAAGTTGCCTGGATATTTTTTTTAAATTTATTTTCAGCAATATCTTCGCCAGTTGTGAACGGATTTTAATGAAATTTTTTTAGTGGATCGGGTATATCTTCCATGTGGCCCCAATATAAATTTCACTGAGAAACCACCCCCTATACTCTTTTACACCCCTTCACTTTTATACAAATCAAACTTTTTTATCCAATTTCGATTGAACTTTGGACATGAATAATTTAAAATAAAGAGAAAAATACTTTCAACATTTGGTTTGCAGAAACGAAACCCAAGTCTTCCTTTCTATCCCCTTACTTTTTGTCAATGTTCTTTATACAAAGCTACAGTCGACACCATTCAAATGAACTCCATGAAAATTGGCATGTACATGTATTTTTTCATTGAGGTTTCTAACCAAAAAATAAAAAAAACCATCCCCTCTTCCGATTTACACCCCTTAATTTTTATACAAACCCACATTTTTTATCCCGTTTCATTGCAACATTGCACACTTTTACTTTAAAACAAATAAAGATGCTTTTTACTTATAGCTTTATGCCTCGTCGACTTCGAGGACAAGGAACGGAGAATAATTTGGCCATGGCCTTTTTGAAGGAAGCGTCCGGGAATTCGCCTGGGGTGATTTGGGGAAACCATGGAAAACCAAAATCTGGATGCCAGCAAGGGGATTTAAACCGGCGTCATCCTGAATGCGAGGCCAGAACATTAACCGTTCCTCCACCATGAACGGTCAAAGAGAAAAATACTGTCAACTTTCGGTTTGCAAAAACTGAATCCCCTCTCCCCTTTTCCACCACGGTAATTATTGTCAATTTTCTTTATACAAAGCTACAGTTGATATCATTTAACTGATCTCCATGAAAGTTGGCATATATGTTTATTTTTCATGAAGGTTTCTGACCAAAACAATTAAAAAAACACCCCCTCTCCCCCTTTACACCCCTTAATTTTGACACAAACCTACATCTTTTTATCCGATTTTGATAGAACTTTGCACATAACAAACAAAGAGAAAGATAATGTTAATATTTGATCTGTCAAAGCCCTATCCCTCTTTCTTCCCCCATAATCTTTGTCAATGTTCTTTATACAAAGCTACAGTCAACACAGTTTGACCGAACACCATGAAAGTTGGAACTTATATGTATTTTTACACGAAGAAGGATTCTGACCAAAAAAAAACACCTCCTTACACCCCTTAATTTTTATACAAACCCACAGTTTTTATACGATTAAGACGGAACTTTGCACATGTAAACTTTAAAATAAAGCGAAAAATACTGTCAACATTTGTTTGGAAAAAAAAAAACTTTTTAATTTTTGTCAATGCTGTTTATAAGAATCTAGTAGACACCTTTTTAGTCAATCGCTATAAAAGTAGGTACATATACTTATTTTTTCATAGAGAAGATTTCTGACCAAAATATTCCAAAAATATACCCCTCTCCCCCTTCATTTTTGTATAAACCGACATTTTAATCCAATTTCGATGGAAATTTGCATGCGTGTGCTTTAAAATAAACAGAAAAAGAAAAATACTGTCCACATTAGTTTCAAAAAAACCCTATCCCTGTCCCCCTTTCAACCCCCTTAATTATTGTCAATATTCTTTATATTTCTCAACATGAATGTCAGATTTTAACTTGGATCCCAAGCTTTCATGTTGTGAAAATCCATTATAAATCTATATTTTCTGTGTGATGCAGGAACAAACAGATGTATTTCAGATACAGATTCGTGTATGTGGTATGTATTAATGCCAGGATGTTACATGTGTCAATTACTGTCTAAGGCCTTTGACAGAGTAAGCCATAAAATGGTAGTAAATAAGGTAAAAACCATTGGAGTAGATAAGAAAGTCATTTGCTGGGTAGAAGAATTTTTAAAAGGTAGATAACAGAAAGTTAGGGTAGGAAATGTAGTATCAAAAGAAGTGGAAGTAAAAATGGGTGTGCCACAGGGTAGCGTATTGGGACCATTGCTTTTCATTATTCTAATGAATAATTGTGTTGATTGTTTACTATCTGAAATTAGATTGTTTGCAGATGACATAATGCTGTATAAAAGAATCAAAACGATAGAGGATTGTAAACAGTTGCAGGGTGATCTGGACAGGATATCTAATTGGGTTGGTAAACATGGAATGAAGATAAATGCAAAGAAGAGTCAGCTTATTAGATACACAAATAAAAAACAAAAGGTTAATTATGAATATAAGGTGGGGAAAGAATTGCTTGCTGGAGACTTAAAATGTAAATATCTTGGAATTACTTTTGATAACAAACTTAACTGGGCAGGACACATAGGACAGGTGGTAGGAAAAGGTTTCAAAGTTCTACACTTGTTGGAGAGAGTGATGAGGGGATGTACGAGAGAAGTAAAGGAATTGGGTTACAAAACTTTGGTCAGACCATTGCTCGAATATGGTAGTGTAGTATGGGACCCTCATTTTACGTATCAAATCCAGGAGTTGGAGAGGGTTCAAAAAAGGGCTGCTAGATTTGTTTCTGGAAATTATCGCAGAATGCAATCAGTGACGGATATTATAAAGGAGCTGGAATGCGATTCATTGCAAGACAGGAGGAAGATGAGGAGGGTCATGGGAGTGTACAGGGCATATACTGGCGATGAGGCATGGAAAGATATTGCAATAGGTATGAAAAGTAGTGCATGGAAGGGAAAAGATGACCATGACCACAAGCTGGCACTCGATTTCAGGCACAAGGGTGTGGGAAGATTCTCTTTTTTAGGTAAGGGCATCAGGGATTGGAATGAGTTACCAAGAGAAATGATGAATAATTTACTGAAAACTTTTACATGGAAAAGAAAGGGAAAATACACCCGACACTCACCAAAGTTGAAGGGAGGAGGGCGGCAGCAACACAGCACAACACACAAACAAAGAAAAAACAATATTTCGGGTGAAGATCCCCTTTTTCAAGTTAACAGAGAGGTGGCTGGTCTTGCGCAAGACTTGCGTTGGATGCAGCAACGATAATATAACCGCGAGTATACAAAAGGTTAAAATGATAAAAAAAAAAATAGTTATTAAAAATATAAATAAAAAAATTGAAAATAAAAAATAATAAAAAAAAAATAAATATGAAACTATTGAACTATTGTACTAGCCACTGGTGGGTGTATAGGGTGAGGATGGAAGATGTTAACGGAAATTAAGGCCTGGGGGATGTCTAGTTTGAAGGATGTGTTGATATGCCAATTCCCACCTGTGGAGTTCAGATTGGGAGGTAGTGTCTGGAAGTACTCTAATGGCTCTTACTGTGAAGCAGTTATTAAGGTCACGGGTATTGTGAGTACTGGCATGGTGAGCAACGGGGAGGTCCAGGTTTTGGGAGTAAACTGTCTGTCTGTGACCATTCATTCTGATGGATAATGAGTTTGAGGTCAGGCCTATGTAGGAACTTGGACAGTGGAGGCAGGTGAGCTGGTAAATGAGATGGGTGGCTGTACAGGTGGCATGACCTATTATGGGGTAGGTTTCACCAGTAGTAGGATTGCTATAGGTAGTGGTAGGTGGATGCATACCACAAGTTTTGCAACGGGGTCTCTTACAAGGGAAGGATCCAAACGGTGGTTTAGGAGCATCAGAGGCTTGATATTTATGTACAAGAATGTTTTTTAGATTAGGCGGTCTGCTGAAGGTGACTCGGGGTGTGGTGGGAAGGATAGTGGGAAGAATGCGGCGCATTTCAGGAAAGGATCTAAGAAAGTCATAGCCCAGACGAAGAATTTTGTTTAGCGATTCCAGGCCAGGGAAAAACTGGGTGAGAAAAACAGGGTTCTTGTTGGCTTTAGGTTGTTTGTGTCGGTGTGGAGGACAGTCCCTGACCCTTGATACTTGGTTTTGAATTAGTTCTGGAGGATAATTGCGGTTTATTATTATTATTATCTAATCCAATAGTTTAACATATTCCCGTGCCGATTTTCCGCGCTACTTTCGTATTTTATTTGGTGTTGTATCTTCTTATTTTATTTTCTGTGTTCCTCTTACGATATATATACTGTTTGGCCTCTTATCCTTTATATATTTTACTGATGAGTTGTCCATAGCCACAGCCGGCCTTACATAACCTTTCACTTCCGGCCGTTTTTTACTACTCGGCGTTCGGTGAGCACAAAAACTATTTTCCGTGTTTCCATATTCACTATTATGCCTCTTCCTTTTTTTGTTTATGACATATTTAATTCTTTCGCCCGCCTGTGACCATTATTCAGCCCAATAACATTACATTTTTCTGGGCCGTTTTACCGCGCTACTTTGGTACCTCATTTGTTTTTATTTCCTTTTGGATATAATTTTTTTTTTCCTTTTTCCCTCTTATCCCTTACATTTCATAGCAATAACTATCCACTTTTTATATACGTCCCTCCTTCCCGCCGTTCTGACCACTCAACTCCTCAGTTTGTTCACATTTTTGTCATCTATTTCACTCACACTAATTTTTTTTTTTACCCCCCATTCCCCCCTTCATCATGTGTCTATTTCAGAGTTACCTTACCCAGTATAAGCACCATGCTACTCATCTTGCTAAACTGAGGTCTCATATCTTATTCCTTCAATCCTGCCTTTCTCTTAACATACCACCAAATGGCCTTACCATAAAACTTCCTATTTCTGGATGTCCCCCGCAACTTCATCCTAAGCTCCACTCATTCCGCTTCCAACAGTCCCTGGCACTTACTCACCTAGTTCTCCAACAGTATATCATAAAAGCCCAACAACACTCATCCAACCTAATTTCCTTACACAAAATCCTTCTCCTTGCATTCCCTGGTTGCATTCATTATTTACATAACATCCTTAACCATTGCAACCATTTGTTAACCAAACAAGCACAAAAACATCTTTCAAAGCTCTCTTCCCTCTGCAAGAGCTATTTTGTTTTGGGCCTTCATCTCCCCAACTCCCATTACAGGCAACACATTACCCCTCCACCACTTATCGCCACTATGCCATGTATTTCTCATATTCTCAACTTTCCCCATCCAGCACCTCTGCCACCCACTCCCATCACCCCCGCCACTACCCATTCCCCACCACTGGAGAAATCAAAAATCCCTATTGTGAATCTTTCTTCCACCCCCCTATCCGAACCTGAACTATCAGTTCTTTCAAAGGGTCTTACTTTCTCCCCCACCCCTAAATTTGATCGGATTACTCTTATTAAGGACTCCCTTTCATTCTGCCGCACACTCAACTGGCGGTATTATTTCAATACTAGTCAGGGGAGACAGCCGATGTGATAACCTGGAACCCAGCCTCCATCAATTCCTACCTCCATCCCAGTTAGATCCACCTCCCCTCCCTCAAAACCATTCCCTTCTCCTATTCCAGGAATTCCTCATGTCAACCCTCTCATCACCTTCCTTCCTAAATTCAAACCCCCACTCCAACAACCTGACCCTTACTGAAATGCGAGCAATGAGTGAACTCTCCAAAAATCAAAACATCATAATCCTCCCAGCTGACAAGGGCTCGACCACTGTGGTCATGGATCGAAGCGACTACACAGCTGAAGCCCTCAGGCAGCTCTCTGACACCTCCACTTACTTACCTCATACCACTGACCCCACTAATTCAATCTGCACAGAAATCCGCTCTTTCCTCAGTCTCCAAGGTCCCTTACAGGGTCTTTCACACCATTCCATTAACCTTTTGACTCCTAAGACCCCCCGAACCCCCACCTTGTATCTTCTGCCCAAGATACATAAGGCGGGCAATCCTGGACGTCCTATAGTTGCTGCCTTTGGGTCTCCCACAGAACGCATTTCTGCATTCGTTGACCAGCACCTACAACCTTTCGTCCAGGCCCTTCCATCCTATGTCAGAGATACCCCCCACTTTTTAGAGCGTCTGTCAACAGTCCCTACACCCCTACCTAAAGATTGCTTCCTGGTCACTATTGATGTATCATCGCTATACACCAACATCCCTCATGGCCAGGGCCTTAGTGCCATTTAACATTACCTCGACAGTCGCCCCCCGCACACCTTCCCTACCACTCATTTCCTCACTTCTTTGGCTCAATTCATCCTGACCAAAAATTTCTTTTCCTTCCAGTCTCAGGTTTACCATCAGATTCGAGGCACTGCTATGGGCACTCGCATGGCACCTTCATATGCCATCCTTTTCATGGGCAGACTAGAGGAACGTTTTCTTCAACAGGTTACCCTACAACCCACCGTGTGGTTCAGGTATATAGATGACATATTTATGATCTGGACCCACGGTGAAAACTCCTTCTTGACTTCTTGCACTCACTGAATAACTTCTCATCTTAAACTTCACCTGGTCCTACTCTCAGACTGACATAACTTTTCTGGATGTAGACATCTCTGTACGGAATGGTCATTTACACACCTCTGTCCACATAAAACCCACTAACCTACAACAATATCTCCATTTTGATAGCTGCCATCCATATCACACAAAACGTTCCATTCCATACAGCCTAGCCATTCGGGGCAAACGCATATGCTCTGATCACGAGTCCTTTACCCTCTACACCAACAATCTGACCCAGGCACTCATAAACCGCAATTATCCTCCAGAACTAATTCAAAACCAAGTATCAAGGGTCAGGGACTGTCCTCCACACTGACACAAACAACCTAAAGCCAACAAGAACCCTGTTTTTCTCACCCAGTTTTTCCCTGGCCTGGAATCGCTAAACAAAATTCTTCGTCTGGGCTATGACTTTCTTAGATCCTTTCCTGAAATGCGCCGCATTCTTCCATCTATCCTTCCCACCACACCCCGAGTCACCTTCAGCAGACCGCCTAATCTAAAAAACATTCTTGTACATAAATATCAAGCCTCTGATGCTCCTAAACCACCGTTTGGATCCTTCCCTTGTAAGAGACCCCGTTGCAAAACTTGTGGTATGCATCCACCTACCACTACCTATAGCAATCCTACTACTGGTGAAACCTACCCCATAATAGGTCATGCCACCTGTACAACCACCCATCTCATTTACCAGCTCACCTGCCTCCACTGTCCAAGTTCCTACATTGGCCTGACCTCAAACTCATTATCCATCAGAATGAATGGTCACAGACAGACAGTTTACTCCCAAAACCTGGACCTCCCCGTTGCTCACCATGCCAGTACTCACAATACCCAGTGACCTTAATAACTGCTTCACAGTAAGAGCCATTAGAGTACTTCCAGACACTACCTCCCAATCTGAACTCCGCAGGTGGGAATTGGCATATCAACACATCCTTCAAACTAGACATCCCCCAGGCCTTAATTTCCGTTAACATCTTCCATCCTCACCCTATACACCCACCACTGGCTAGTACAATAGTTTCATATTTATTCATTTTTTTAAATATTTTTTTTATTTTCAATTAATTTTTTATTTATATTTTTAATAACTATTATTTTTTTATCATTTTAATCTTTCGTATACTCGCGGTTATATTATCGTTGCTGCCCCCACCACCTCCGTCAGTTTGTTGCGTTCTATGAGTGGCTGCGTCCAACACAAGTCTTGCGCAAGACCAGCCACCTCTCTGTTAACTTGAAAAAGGGGATTTTCACCCGAAATATTGTTTTTTCTTTGTTTGTGTATTGTGCTGTGTTGCTGCCGCCCTCCTCCCTTCAACTTTGGTGAGTGTTGGGTGTATTTTACCTTTCTTTTCCATGTAAATATTGCCTCGCGGCATTTCTTTCCTTTGTTACCTTTACTGAAAACTTTGAAAGAATTTAAAGATAAAATTTGTAGAGGGCAAATCTAGGTAGGTGCAGGATAGGGGGAAGATGGGTGTGTAGGGAAATTGCCACCGGAGCCTGTGCTCCATTGAAATTAAATTATTGAACAGCAGCTTTAATAGATGATGTGACTAGGTTGAAACACAGCCTAGACCAAAATGTAAACTGACATCTTATAACAGCAACCAATTCACTGTTCTAGAAATTTTTGGGGTACATCGAGCCAAATTGTTTTTTGAACGCATGTGCCTTAACCACTGATCTACCAGGCAGTTCTGCTGCGGTATATTTAAAATACAAAACAAACTATACTACCACTAAGTACTTAATAAAATAATTGTTAAAGAAATAAAAATTGCCTACACACTAAAAATTTTAAAAGAACTTTATACCTTGCACAGAAGAAAACAAATCTAAATGGACAATATTTTACATTACTATTATTGAAGTTTTTACATAATTTACATATTTTTGGAGTCGCCGCCAGACAAAGCAAGAAAACAAACAATAAGGAATGAAAATAATGCATAAAAAATCATACTACTTACCTATGATTAATGCTAGAAACATGTTTCAACAAAACTGAAACATATAAATGATACACCGATATACTAATTGTAAAGCATTTACTGCACAATGCAGCCTACCAACTGACAATGTAGTGCCAGAGATATTCCTCGATGATCAATGAGGCTGAGCCACAGAGTAAAAAACTGTCTAATTTGTTCCCCTATACTGTTTCCCGAAAAAACAATAACTGCCTCATTGCTGTAAAGTATTCAGAATGTTTGTTCTTACTCCCAGTGCCATCACGAACAGCAAATAAGTTCAGTAATTTTACCTCGTGATGTGATAGTTGGCACCGACTCAAATACTGAATAATGTAAAAATTTCAATAATAGTAACTTAAAATATTGTCCATTTAGATTTTTCTTGTTCTAAGCAAGGTATAAAGTTATTTTAAAATTTTTAGTGTGTGATTTTTTAAGGCAGTTCTTTTTAAAACATATATATAATAGACTTGCTTTCCTCATTCAGATTAAAAATTTTCAATTATTTCCTTATTTCTTCACTTGGAAAGTTGTAACGTAACCTAAACATTTTATAACTGCATGACAAAATTTGTTCTCAGAACCACGAGTTATATTAAATAGCATTGCATATGATTCTAAAGTCGGTTGCTAAGTTAATTTAAGCTAAAAATCAGGTTTTTACAGTTTTGAGAAAGTATCTGAACAAGGCAGTATTTTCTGTTGTATCATCCTCCTGGAATGATATTTCAGAAATTAATAATAAATCAGAGAAAACAGGAAGCGACTTCAAAATCACTTAGTAGGAATTTTGTCAAACTTAGCATTGTTTAAAGTCACTTTTGAATTGATAACTTCAATAGCTTAGTAAATTTTAATTAATTAAATTCTATTTTTGGCTGTCGAATTTTATTTTATTCTTTTGATAATATTAAACATGCCTTGATGGATATCAAATGAAAGAGTAGTCAAGTAGAAGTAAAATAAAAGTTATTTTAACTTCTTAGCTATAAAAGTGTAAAAGTTATTAACAAGTTTTGGGAATCTCAGGAAATAATTTTTTTACAGCTAAACTATTGAAGCTACAAAATTTTTTATAGGGATTAAAATTAACACTTTTGAAAAGATCTAGCTACTATCAAAATTTCAGAGCAATAGGAATATTTTTAGTCGTCAAGGCCTTCTGCATGATGCAAGTTACAAGCATGAGATCAGATATTTGATCAGTTTATCATACTACTTTGGTGGGAACCCTGAAGTCTCCCATGGGTGTTTTTATATACAGCAGCCCTGGATTTTCCTCCATCAGTCGGTAGCCCAGTCTTGCAGAACTAGTTAGCGTGTGACTACGTAGTGCAATGTAGACATACCCCATCTCGCAGAATTAGTTAGCGCGTAACTATGTTGCTTTGTGTCATGATGTAGATGCCGCCCAGTCTTCAAGATTCAGTTAGGAGCACTACTATGTTATTTTGACGCGATGTAGGAACTGGACATTTCTCCAGATTCAGTTAGGGAGTGACTTTGAGACAATATTTTATGCCATGTGGTACGCCGGAGTAACTTAAGTGTCAGCCGTTGGCAGACAATTTGAACTTTAGGGGCGTGAGATAAAATTCTATCTGCTTACATGCATTAGTTAGTTTTACTTTGAACAATGGGGTTTGGTCTGGCTCGATGTGGTTAGTCAAAACTGCATTTTTATATCTTCAGAGACATTGTCTGCTGCCAATTTAGTTTTGTGACTTTGCTTAAAATTGAAGAACGTCTATTTACCAGAATGGAACAGTAACTTTTATTATCTACTACCTTCCCTAGTTGGAGTTTAAATCAAGCTAGGTGGTGACCAAGTTGAAGTAGCAAAGCACGAACTAAAGTTATCCATGGCAACAGTAGAGACAGAAGGTTATGCACCAACCCCATTGCACATTTCTTTCTCACAAAGTATACTCAGAGACAGCTTTTACAAACCTCATCTCAGCTGCTTCTGTTACATTTGTTGTTTAGTCAATGTGCAGGATTCACACCCACGTTGGTGCAGCCATTACTTTGTAAAATTTCATGATTGTGTCTTGTCTGATGTTCTTAAAATTTCTTTTGATTACTCCAGAGGTTTTTAAATTTCTGTAATTTGATAGTGATATCGTTATTTCTGGTAATATTTATGCCATATCCTAAAGATACAAATTTGTTAACTTACTCTATTGTTCTGTCATTTATAACAATCTCAGGCCTTATTGGATCGTCTCCCTTAAACACCATTATTTTCTTTTTTTTCTGAGGGGATTTTCAAATTGTAATTGTTTGATATTTTCTTCATTAAATATAAACCTTGTTGTAAGTCATCTTCTGCCTCAGCTGAAAACACCTGGTTGTTAGTGAAAAGCATTGTATCTGATGATGTAAATGTCATACAGCATTATATGCAAAATAAATAAATTATATCTGATACAGTGTCATTTAACATTATTAGGCACATATTTCAGCCTTTCCCAATAGTGTTGTCAATATAAATGTAAAAAAGCACAAGTGATAATGGGCAATGTTGTCTCATTCCTTGTGATGTTTGAGTCTGATCTCCATCTTGTGAAATTTTTAAGCATGTGCTGTAATACTCTTATATTACTCTTATTATATGCTGGGATAGCCTTCGTCTAACAATCTGAAACAAATTCTTTTTATTCACCATATCAAATACCTTTTCATAACTGATGAATGGTATGTATGTCGATATGCTGAATTCTTGACATTTTTCTACAGTTGAATCATTGTGAAAATGCAGTTTGAATGATCGATTCCACACATCATTCATAAGAGCTTCTGCTATTACATCTTTTCAGTATTTTTGCATATATTTTGTATGCCGTACATAACAGACTTATGCCTTGATAATTTTCAGTTTTTGACCTATCTCCTTGTTTCAACATAGGATACACTAGTGCTAAATTCCATATATCAGGTACATATTCATATACCCGAACAGTTTTAGAAACTTAATAAATGAATTTTAAAATTATTTCCTTTCTGCATTCAGGCCATCAGAAGAGACATTTATTTTTCAGTGATAACAATACCTCGTCTAGCTCATCCAGTGCTATTGTAGAAAGGACAGTGAGATGTTGTCATGTCTCTCAGGTATGGGATTGTAAAACAAATTATCTTTTTCTGTCTTATTCAGATTTTTCATAATTCTGTAAGCTCTTTCCTGCTTTATATGATCTATATCATTTATGTAATTCTGCCAGATTTGTCTCTATCTTTCTTACTTACTTCCCTCCTAACTACAGCTGTTCTTTTGCATTCAATTATATTTTCTACTGCAGAGTTTTCCAGTTGTTTCAGATATGCCTCTTTCTTCTCTTTAATGTTCTTTGCAATATCATCATTCCATATTTTTTATCCTCGTTTGGTATAACTTTGCCTTCGTTTTCCTAAGTCCTCTAATGCAGCTGTTGTAATAATGTTCTTAACTGCTTCTCATTCTTGATTATCATTGTTCTGAACTGGAACATTTCCAAGAATATGGTGAAGTCTTTGTTGGTAGAGAATATGTATACTTTCTTCATTTAACAGATGTACGAGTTCTTTAAATGTCTCTTTTATAGATTTTGTAGTTAGCTTTGTATTACACCATTCCTTAGGCATAATCAATTTTGTAATAAGTGATCGCTGTATACATTTTTGCCTCTGTATACTCTGGTGTCATTTACAAGCTTTGCTATCTTCTCATTTTCTAAATCAATTACTGATCATTTACCTCAGCATCTCCATGTGAACTTATGTATATCCATATGCCCGAAAAAGGTATTTGTTATTTTCAAGTTATCAAAGCTGAAGGAATGAGTAATTTTCATTAGAATTTATTACTCGTTCTCCTTGTGGTACCATTACATTCTGTATGGGGTTATTTCCAACTTCAGCATTTAGGTCCCCCACAATAACTATATAATCATTTTTGTTGTTGGCATTTATGGATTCTTGTATTTATCATAGAAATCCTGTACGTCTTCCAATCGTTGTCCTTCCGAGTTGTACACCTCAAATAATATCAAAAAACTGCTCTCTATTTTATTTTTGAGCTTTACAATGCATTCATTTATCCATTTGTAAATATTAATTCTAGATTTCCACAACTTCATAACCATTATAGCTACTCCCAACGTGACCCTCTTTTCTTGTGGTACACAACTATAAACCATGATATAATCTTTCTCTACTAAGCTACCTTTAAATTCCGTCCACCATCGAACATACGAGACATGTTACGCACGTTGAAAAATGACCTTGGCCTTCGAGTTCTGGGAATTTATTCAATCCCTTGCGAATGCGACAAATTATACATCGGCCAAACCATAATAACTATCGAGGAATGCCGTACCGAGCACCAACGATATCAGTGGTTACTACGATTGGACAAATCCGCGTTAGCTGATCATGCTGTAGAAAATCTCCACAGCATAAACTTCGAAAATACTGAAGATTTGGCCAAGATATCCTATTTCTGGGATTCAGTAAACAGAGAAGCTCTTGAGATTCAAATAAGTAACAACAACATCAACAGAGATGGCGGTCTCTTCCCGAGCGAAGCTTAGGAGCCTATCGCTCGAGGGCTGAAACAGCAATGTGTTAAGACACAGCTGTCCCGGGGGAAGCTGTCTTGACGCGTCAACCAATGGGAATGCTGATCTGTTGTCCACCAGAATCATATTGAGCCAACCAGGAGATTAGTCATCATGATTGGTCGGTTTCAGAACTAACTTTTTTGGGCAGAGTTCCAATACGTCTTGCACACAGCAACTGCATGATCAAAACACCTGATACGATAAAAATTGAACATTTTCTTACGAAGTTAATTACTTGAATTAATGAGAAAAGATTTTAGATCCATTCTGAAATTTTTTAATAAGTATCTTATTCAGCTCTAGAGCCAACTACTTCAGTAACTAATCTGGTAAAAGCAGTAAGTCTCTCAACTGGTTTTTCTACCCTTAAAATCTATGTAATCAATTATTTGCTTTATATATTCTAAACTCTGTCTACCTTAACAGTTCTTACCTTTGAATGTTAAATCTACTAATAATATAAGCAATCCCGCATGTCTTAAACTGTGGCCTTCCATCTTGTCCCTTCTTTCTCTAAGACTCTTCCACCAGCTTCTCACAAACACAATCATTTTGTATTTTATTTGTCCTCTTAATTATCAGCATCGTTCTATAACATCATATTTCAAATGTTTCAATTTTCCTTCTTTCTGGTATTCCTAAAGTCCATACTCCACTACCATAAAGTGCCGAGTTCTACATATAGAGTTTCAAAAAATTCTTTTCAGGTCCTAGAGCAATATTAGAAACTAAATGTTTTCTATAGTACAAGAAGGCTCTTTTCGCTAGCACTATTCTGCTTTTAACATCATTCCTGCTTAGGCCATCAATTGTAATTTTACTTTCTAAGTAGAAGAATTAATTCTCCTTTTGCATCTGATACAATTTTTATATTTAATCTGATATTGTTGCTATAATTTCTGCTACATTTCACGGATTTTGTCTCGCTTTGGTTTGTATTTAGTTCAAAATCTTTATTCAGCATTTTGTTCATGTTGTTTATTAACTTCTCAACATCCTCTGTTAATATGACAATTTCATTAGCAAATCATATCATACAATTTTTTATTCCTTGAACACTTATGCCACATTAAAATTTATCTTTTACTTTCTTCATTGCTTCATCTACTTACAAGTTGAATATTAATGTGGATAGGCTACAAACTTGCCTCACTCCCTTTATAACTGATGCATTATTCTCTACTTTTATTATAGCCATTTGATTCTCACATGGATTATAAAGTATTCTTCTATATCAGTATTTTACACCCAGCTTCTTTAAAAATTTTAACACCTTGTCCCATCTATCATCAAAGCTATTACTAAATCAACAAACACGCTAGTGTTAATCTTAAAGCCAGAACTGGTTCTCTTGTATTGCGGTTTTTCATAAATCCAAATTGATCTTCACCTACCATCTCTTCTTCTATACCTGAATTTCATGTACTTTTTTCCTTCTGCAGATTTGTGTTTATTGTCTATGGTATGCAATGGCTCCTTTCTCAATCTTCATATATTTGTTTGTCAATTGTATTCTTTGTTTCCTGCTAAATTAAGTACAGAGTACTGATATATGAAACTACAGACATGACTTTAATCTGTTCCGTTTCTAAAAACGGAACAACAATACAGACTTTTCCTTCAACTCGTGCACTTAAGATATTATAAATATAATAAAATCAAATATTGTGAACTGAAAACTACTAAATACTCAAATACAGAACTCAATTCTGATGCCATCAATATCCTTCCACAGCCATATTTTGCATAATTTCAAATAAAAAGTTAAAATATAAAATAGTATATCAATCCATTAATTCAATACTATATAGACAGATACCTTTTATTTTGCAAATTGGTTCAAAAAGAAATTTATAATACTTTTACCACAAATAGATAACACAGAAGAAAAAGGAAACTGAACAACCTCTTTTAAATGTATAGTTCACACTGCTGAGAAATTTTTTTCCGTAATAATGGTTATCATATATCAAAAAGTGAAACTTCTGAATGTAAAGTTTCAAACGTAAGGGGGAAGAAACAGAAAATGTCTCAGCAGAAATTGTTTATCGTATCAGTCACTAAAAGAAGGAAAAAAAATCATTTAACAGAAAAATGTTTCACAACAGTGTAACTGCAATGTAGGAAATTTTTTTAACAAATCTCCTTGAAAATGTTGTTTTTATATATATAAATAGGTAATTTAAAAAATACTGTTAAATTTTAAGCACACTACCCATAATCTGCATATTTTTAATATCACTTCATCTGCTGGTACAATCAAACCAACAAAAACACCAATCATTTAAACAAATATAGCACTTATCAAATTTATTTTATAAAATGTTTTGCATTTTTATTAATATGCTTATTGCAATTTAAAAACAGAGAATACTTTTCAAAACTGTGAACAATAAATAAAATTACACCTTATTTCTTTCCCCAGTCAAAATCATGTTCTTGATACACAATCCAAATTAGAATGTGACATTTCAAACAACTTAAGCCAATTTCAAATATTATCCATTGATGTTTTAAATATTCTAACTCTCAATGTCATACTTCATGCAGGGAACATTATATAATGTTAAAGGTGTCTTAAAGTTTCAGTCAATGCCTATGGAAAAAATGAACACTTACATAGTCATTCTTTCTTCACCTTGTTGCAAAATTTCAAAACACGCACTCAATATTTCACAATCCCTTTTTTGATGTTTTTCCACACATGACGCAGGCTTGGGATCCAAATCCGACACACCTATACTAAAGACATATCTCTGATTATCAAGGTCACTCACTACATTTCTTACAGGTGGCAAACCAATTCCACTCCAATCACAGTCTGACAGGCGCTGGAAGGCAATCATAATGGAGCAATCCTTGGCAGTGGTAGCCAGTAGGTAACGGTGCAGAGGTGTCCGACCATATGGAACTCCACTTACCAATTCACCAACATAAGAATAGTCTCCTTGCTGTCTACCTGCAACATATTCTCTATAAACGGAATCAGCCCCCACTTGTTCCAACTGTTGCACACGAAGTATACGTTCCAGAATACAGCCTTCTGGTAGTGGTTCTGCTGACCAGTCACAGTATGGCAGTGGTAGCAAGGGACCAACAGCTGACACCATTGTCAAACGAATTCTCTCAGACTGAATCAATTCTGGCATTTCTTGCGCTGTTAGTAAAGGTGTGACTTCAGGAGGAGGGCCAGAAGACAAATTCCTTGTTAGTGCATCCCAAATAAGAGAACAGGCTTTGTTTACCAACCGGCTAGAAGGATCTATACCTTCAGAATCACCAACCCATTCTCTCAAAACAATATCCAGATGTCCAGACATTTCATCACCATCTCCATAAACAAGAATTCCATTACGGAAAATTTTCAGATTATTTTGAGGCGTAACAAACAAAGAACTCAGTGCTTGGTAGGCACGTTCTTTATTACCAGAGAAGAGATCCAAAGGACAGTAGGAACTTATCCGATGAATTGCTCTCTTTTGTAACTTTAGGAACTGGTTTAGGCAGAACGTGCAGCGAGGCAGACGCCGATCAGCACGTGGAACCCATCCTTGCTTTGGTTTCACTTCAATGCAGAATGTTGGCACAATCTTAGCACTTGAAGTAGGCAGAAGAGTAGAAGGCAATAGGGCATAATCAGGATACAACATTGCATATGTATGAAGGGGATGTCGTCTCAATCCTTTGTGGTTACGATGGGATGGGCGATGTGGGTGCAGAGCAGCCTCCAGGCAGCTAACTTCTGCAGCATCCAGCACAACTGCTGCTGGGGGTTGAATATAAGCACTGCCTAACAGGGGCACCATTACAGCACGACAAAACAGTGCTTCCCTTGAAGCATGCTCTAGATCCGAGTCTTCTCTCAAATCAACAGCATTATCACAGTAGTCGTGCTTTCGCAGTCTAAGTACACAGCGTCTTTTTGGCAGAGACAATACTAAGTTAGCATTACCCTCACCACGATATTGCCATTCCGTACCATTCAGTGACATTATCTGGACTGCACCATCTGCAAAATAAGTAAGAGAGATGAAACATCCAAATTTTCCATTGAGAAACATCATCTAACATTTAAAGAATTGAGGCTAATATTATACATCTGAACTGTCAAATATTTCATCTAGAATTCTACAAATAATTCTTGATTCACTGAAACTTTCAAATGCAATGCCAGTCCACATTTTTGTGGAAATCTGGCTATAGTTTATGGCATTACACACCTAATAAGCACAAAGCCCATTAAAAGCAAAGAGTTATGAACAATACTTCCACAGTTTAGTATAAAAAAAATTATATTGACTTATCTTAAGTAATAATCTTAAAAATGACATTTTAAAATAATAGAAAAATCTAGTTAGATGGAACCGGTTTTATGATGCCGTACTCTGAAATGCCAGCCCAGCAAGGCACTACCTACATTAGTCAAACTTGAAGTGTAGACTATATAGACTAAAAGGAATATGCTCTAAATGTTCCATATTCCTTTTTTAGAATGGTGGTAAATACTCTAAGAAATGAAATCTTTGGATAATTTTCTTGTAAGGAGCAATTGCAGTGGGTATGTAAGGGACGGATAGTGTGAAGTAGCATAAGCAGGTATCACTATTGGCACGTAAAAAAAAAAAAAAAAAAAAAAAAAAAAAAAAAAAATATGGTGGGAGTTGTGAGCCAGTGGGATGGAGGTGGCGGTAACTCCAATATTAATATATTAGTTCTGGTAAAGACTGAGGGTATGATTGGTGCCAAAAACATGCTGGTATGATTGGTGCCAAAAACATGCTGGTAAGCCAGTTCACACCACTGTAGGTCAGGATAGTGAAGTATTGTTTGTACTGTGAAACTGGTGTCAGAATTGATCATAAACAATGTAGGATGTAATGGTTAAATTGGAGTCGGCCTATGTACAAAGCTAAATGTTGATTACAGCACCATTCTGCAAGAGTTCTCGCCGACATTTAGTTCTTGATTTGCGAATGACCTGTATCATGCATCTTGTGTATCTAGCTAGCCTTGGCATTCCACTGACTTCAAGACAGAACTTCAGTGCAATATTATTCTGTCATACCTTGTCTCTTGTGCATAGATTACACTCAAGAGCTTGGTTCAATATTGGTCTTAGAATTGTACAAGTTGTAGCACCTATAATTGTCTGTAATCAGCAGAGTCCTTTGGCACCATGTATGCATATTAAATGTTGTTCAAGTTGTCTCTTACTATTGGACTAATAACAAGAGCCCCACTTATCCCAAGTATAAATTTCAACTACATGCTTTTCTGGATTTTTACCTTGATGTTCACAGCAAAACCAATGATTATCTACTTGTAACTTTCTTTTACGGGTTGAAACATTACAATTGTTTGTGATTGAAGTATATAAAGATTGAATTTTACTATCCCATGTGATTTATTAGATTTTAATAATCTATGCTAATAAAACCACTAACTATGGTCACCGTGTCTGTCACGCTCTGATGTCATGCAGCTAGTCTTAATTGGTGGATTAACAATGGCCAGACATACTAATACCAAAGAAGATTCAATATTACACACTAGAAGGAGCAACAGTGCTACTGTTCATTCGCAAATTGAACGATGCGCCTGCTGCCATATTAGGGGCAACTGGTAACTATCAGAGTACCCATTTCTGTCCTTTTGCTCGTGTATTTTTGCGTTCACGAGTTTTCTAACATGGTGAAGTATTGTGCACAATATACCTTTTTTTTTTTTTTTTTTTTTTGGTAACTGCTTTACGTCTCTTTTTAACATCGAGGTCTTTAGAGACGGGAAAGGATGGGGGCAAGGAATGGGAAGGAATTCGGCCAAGGCCTTTTGAAGGAAGAATCCTGGCATTTGCCTGGAGTGATTTGGGGAAACCATGGAAAACCCAAATCTGGATGCCCGGACGGGGATTCGAACCGCCGTCCTCCCGAATGCGAGGCGAGAACGCTAACCGTTACAGCGCCCCTCTCGGTACAATATAACTACACCCATCGTGTTACAAGAGGCACAAATGCATCGTTTCACAAGTAATTATGCATTTAAATAAGTTCAGAATCTTCTTCTATCTTAACTATTGGATGCAATCAGACCATGTTGATCACATGTTTAACATTTTCTTTTGATATAAATTTCTGCTCCGACATATGAGTAAATTAAAGGAGTGGTTGGCTTTAATAGGCTGGGGCGATTTTATTCCATGTGAGGAAGATTGTTTCTGGAAAAATGGAAGAAAAAGATACCGAAAAATTCTTGCAGAACAACAATTTTTTGTTTTCCAGACAACATAAGAACTTTGCAATATTATATACAAATATATACGAAATAATATTTATAGCATCTAGCCTATATTATTTTAGCTGCACCATATGTAGAATATTTGAGGAAATATTTCCAATTTTTCTCAATTACTACAATATTCTGTCCAGATACTAAATGACTGCTCAACTTAGTTTCAGCTCACACTTCTTAAACTGATGTACTTCATCTATTTTTCTCCATTGTATTTATAAATATTTAGAAATGGATTACTTTATTGAAACGTTAAAATCTTTCCGGATCAGTTAAATTAGCCTGCTTGAAGAGGGGAAAGAAATTTAACGTTGCACAGAGTGAAAGAAAAAAATCGGAGTGGTAATACAGCTTATGGTTAACTTCATTCGATCTTCTGTGGATGGCTGATGACCCTTAACAGTATAAATATTTCCATTCTGCAGTGGTTTGTTATTACTGTACGAGTATATCAAAGTTCCTGCGATCACCTGCCCCTAACGTGGCACCCCCACCCGTCTTCAATTTGCCAAAAACTCTGGTAGCCTTTTACAAGCGATAGGAGGGGTCCGACTAATACATAGTAGAGGTTAGGAGCTTTAATAACAGTTCTATTTAGTTAAGCATCTGTCAGGGTTCCCACTCTTTTATCAAAAGAAAAATTAAGGCCTTTTTAAGGCAATTTTTCATATTTTTTAAGGCTATATTTAACGTATATTAAAATGTTATGAAAAACTAATATGCAACTTACAGAAAAGAAATTAAAATATGCATGTTAAGATTATGATGAAATAAGCTTTAATCGAGTTTATAAATTAATAAATAATAAATTTACCTTTGTTTTCACACAATGTAGAGAATATTGAAACTTTTTTCCTTTTCATACATTAAACATAAAATAAAAAAACTACTATACCCCAGAAAACTGACACAAGGGCAAAAAGATACATTACCACCTTAGTAATAAGAATTACTAACATATAAATATATATTTTAACTTAATTTGTTTTTATACATTATAGCACATTAGCAGTTACATCAGAGAAAGATTGCCAAATTGTCAGCTCAATTACTTATTAGATTTCAGGTATAATGTTGAATGAGGAAGACTCACCCCCCCCCCCACTTTTTTGAAAGCTACATGTAAAAGATCCATTAAAGATGAAACATTTTCCATAGATTTAAGAAATAGGTTAAACACAACTTTTTCAACATCTTTCGAGTTACAGCAGTAGTTCCTATTGGGCATATTTGATGAAATATTTTCTTATATGAGTAAAGTTTACTTACCACATGAGCTACAACATGTTATAAGGGTAAACATAAAACATACTGGTAAGAGTTGTTAATATGTATGCAGGTTAAATAAAAAAATATACACTATTTTAATTGATATTTTTTTTTCACATTGTTTGAAAACAAAGGTCAATTCTCTTTTAAATATTTCAATAGACCCTTAATTTTACTTTCACCATCCTCAAATTCAGCTTTTTTAACTTTAGAGGTTAGTCGAAAACTATTGGACTGTGTGATGTACTTAACATCCCCTATAACCTCAGCTTTATCTGCTAGTTTATCGGAATTATCTTCAAGATCTTTAATTGCAGTTTCCAGATGTGCCTTTTTACACTACAAATCACCTAAAATAGATTTGCGTTTCACTCCCTGAATCCCTGTATTCTTTGCATTTTTTGTCTCTTCCAGATACGCAATATACTTTTGACGAGCCATAGCTGCATACATCCTCAGTTACTAACAACTTATTTTTGCTGTTTTTGAAATGTTGACTGACTAATCTTTGAGCCACTAAAGACTTTTCTTTTAAATTTTCAACTTCCAACTACTTGTTCACAGAGAAGCCTCGTTCAACATCTGCTTGTCCAAGTGATAACAGCAACAATATTTTTACTACTTTGTGTACTCTGTTATAATCTTCTTTGCCTAGATACTTCTCTAAAAAATATCTAATCGTGAATGCTCATCATTTGGATTAAATGAGCTGAAGTGGTTTGAAGCATTTGAGGCAACTTGTGATAAAAAAACTGTGATACTGTATAAGAATTTCATCACAGTCTCCTTCTCCAATTAAATTTATTTTTGGAAAGTGAATCAGAAGATATTTCATCTTTTCATAAAAGTTGCTACTATTTAGCACCATCTGTCTAGGATCAAGGCAAGTCATACTTCTGACAACTCTATAATTTATAGGAGATTTGTCCAGTATGTGATTAATCATCGTAAAAATGAAGTCTTTGACCTCCATTTTCATCTCGAAAACTTCTTTTTAACCATAATATATTAAATGTACACTTTCCCATCATAAATCATATAAAAAATAAATAGTGAACGTAAATTAAGCTGTAATATACAATAAAACAATATATACATAAGAAACTAGTGAGAAATTGCCAAGAAATGTAAGACGCAGGCATGTGCGAAGCAAAACTACATAAGATAGGTTCTATGCAAAGACTCTACTACTAGCTTGAAATATAAGCACTTTGACTCACACTTGGTCAAGGTCGCACCAGAGAGAAATCTGCCGATTGGCGCGTCGCCGGGTAAGTGAAATTTACTACGCCGTATCCCGGTGTTAAAAAAAAAAAAATCAGGCTTTTTAAAACATTTTAAGGCTTTTGAGCAAATTTTAGGGCCTTTCAATGGCCCTTAAAAATCAAAATGAAAATTAAGGCCTTTTTAAGGCCCGTGGGAACCTTGCTGTGAAGAATTGAATTGCCAGAACACTAAAAGAAAATTATGTATTTCATTTAAACTGACAGATTAATTATTATTTGCTTTATTTATTTATATTCAATGTTAATCTATGTGGCCTGGACTACATGGCATAATGTAAGTCAAGATTTATTTTTAATTTCATTTGCCTTCACTGACACTGTATTACTAGGCATACTGTTTCAGCTTCATGTAACTGTGTCAACTAATCAAACATTTTAATATTGATATGAATCATGGCTACCATAAAAGAAAGGTGAAAGGATCAGAAGATTTTGCGTCAAATTTATAGTGCGATGTAAGTGCCCTCAGACCCAGCCCGTTTATGAAATGTCGTTATAAGAATTATGTATAGCAAGATGAGAATTGATCAAATACATATTTAAACATTTTTGTATTATTTAATTGTGAATTTGTGTATATTCATCATGCAAATGAACATTGTTTTATGGAGAGAAACTGTGTAAATGATATACAATACGATCAAGGATAGTATTATGTACAAAACATTAATTAAAAGTTTGTAATTTTAAGTTTTGATGTGAGTCACGATGTTTGGAGAACAATTCTCTACTGTTTTGACTGGTTTATGTTGATAATTTTGTGTGCAAATATCTCTAAGTTTTGTTTCTGGGCGTTTAATGGTGATTGTGAATGATTTTGTACTAATTCTGATTGTTGTAATGTGATTTTAATTGTTGGCCGCATTGTATATGGTCGAAAAACTTAGTCGACTTTCTTTGTGTTATTCTGGATGTTTTAATAGCTCTCTATATAAGCAAGCGGCTGAGACAAGAAGTTAATTGGAGCTGCCAAATAGTTATGGTGTCGAGTGTTCAGTCACTACATTTGTGCTTTATTATCTTTGGATGAATCTGCGTGCAATGTAATTTGAAGCTTTCAACCAAATAAAAGTGGAGAGAAAAGTGAATAATCAGTGTTGTCCTTTGATAGAACTATTTAAGCCATTCAAAAGCAGTAGTTATCAGTAACCTTGGTGGGATGACTGCAATCTGTAAATTGGAGGATGAAGTGACTAAAGGAAGTTTTCATTAATTTATGACAGGTCAAATTAGTTAATTGCCGAAGATTGTATCAATGATGCATGATGCCACTAACATGCAATATAATGAATGCATTAATAAGCATGTGACTGTAACGGTTAGCGTTCTCGCCTCGCGTTCGGGAGGACGACGGTTCGAATCCCCGTCCGGGCATCCAGATTTGGGTTTTCCATGGTTTCCCCAAATCACTCCAGGCAAATGCCGGGATGCTTCCTTCAAAAAGGCCATGGCCGAATTCCTTTCCATTCCTTGCCCCCATCCTTTCCCGTCTCTAAAGACCTCGATGTTAAAAAGAGACTGTAAAGCAATTACAAAAAAGCTTGTGATCAAGGCTTTGATTTTTTAGCGGCAATATTAACGGAGTTTGTAGTGAGATTGAAATGTCAACTGGACAAAGATGATAACTGAAAATTTTTCCTACAGCACAAGGCACGAAGCTTTATTTTGTAACAATTCTAATTAGTTAAGCAACTATGAAGAATAATTTTTGACAGGCTTAGAGGCTAGTTCATTTAATAACAAAGTTTAATGTGGTTAAATAATTTGAACAATAAAATCTTGCATCTCATGCAGAGGTGGAGGCGAAAATCCTGTGTTGATTTGGGCTATTAATCCATAAGGTACCAAGACATTTCAATTGACGTGCCAAGTGTGATACAATGTGGTGTAATAGAATGGAGTTTAGTTTGCTTTAACACATTTGAGACTGCAGGATCTTTTAATCTGGGTACTGACACAAATTGGGCAATGTTCTATCAAGGTTGTTGCTAACATATTTTGGAGGATCTTGTACAGATTGGAATAGGAGGTGTCCATTAGGTGAAATGGGGAGGAAGGAGGGGGGTGTCCAGTGTAATTTAACCAAGGGGGAAGGGAGCGGGAGGGATCGACGTAAATCTCACGTGAGGTTTTGAAATTCTTGAAGGACAGTAGAGTAAAAAAAGGTCCACAAACGACGCGGATATCGACTTTAGGGGGAGGGGGAGATGGGGGGAGGGAGGGAAATAAAAGGTCTGGAAACAATGTGGAAATTGACCTTAAAAGGCCTCAAAAATCTTACAGGTCGATTAGCAGGGGGGAAGGGGGGGGGGGTACTATCAAAATCTAGAGCCATCTTAAGAGGAGCAGTCCAACCAGATCTCATCAAATTCTAACCAGAGGGAGTGGAAGGTGTCCAGAATTCCTGAAAAACACCTAACATAATTAATGGATGCCTCCATATTGTGGAATACACTGCCAAGTTCAAAAATAGTTTATTTTAGAATTTTTCCTACAGTTCCATATTCAGTATCTGATCATTTAATAGAGAAATGAAGTAAACATATTTTGAGGTGGAAACATTTTAAAGTGTTTGAGTATACATTGGTTTAAGGAACTTCATGATAAAGAAACACAGAATGAATAAAGTTTCATTAAACTCATGCAGTAAAAGGGTATAGTGATTGCAATCGCTAATAATTAAATAATTGATTCAAATTGATTAATCAGAAGAGAAATTTTTTAAAAAGTTAGTAGCGCTTGAAAGAAGGTAATAGAGGCAATTTTATTGCTCTGTCAAAAAAGCACTGGGAATTGATCAATGAAAAACAAAATATTTATTATTCACCCAAATTTATTGTATTGCCTTCAGGCCTCTTTCAAAATAATCAACTTATGCCAACCAACAATCCAATCGTTTTAAATGCTTTTACTGGAATCAAATTCAGTTCTCATTGCGAACTCTCTTTTATGTCTGGTATCAACTGAAAATGGGTGCCTCGAAGTGGTAGTTTGAGTTTTGGAAAGAGAAAAAAATAGACCAGAGCCATATCAGGTGAATATGGTGGTTGTTACGATGGTATTTGTTGAGTTTTTGGTCAGAAATTAATTTACATTGATAGCTTTGTGAGATGGTGCGTTATCATGGTGTAAAATCCACGTTTTCTTTCCACAAATCTGGCCTTCTTCAATGAATTTGTTCTCTCAAACGCCACATAACACTCGGATAATATTCTTTATTTACCATCCGACTTTCCGGCAAGAACTCCGAGTGCACAACACCGTGATAATAAAAAAATAGGTCAACATCACCTTGCCTTTAATCAACGTTTACATGTTTTTTTTTTCAATTCTGGCTCAACTGGAAGATGCCATTCCAAAGCTTGTTGACTGGTTTGTATATCAAACTCATAAACACATTTCTCATCACCAGTAACAATGTGTTTTGTGAATGTGGGGTTTGAATTGACTTCATCTAGCATGTCTTCAGCGACCTTTATGTGACTGAGTTCTTGTAGAAAATTCAGGTCTTTTGGGACTAGTCGAGCGGCAATGCGTTTTATGCTCAAACATTCGTTCAAAATGGTATGAATTGATTTGTGAGACAAAGAAAGTGGAGCAGTTATCTCTCTAAAACTTAAATGACTATTTTCATTCACTTTAGATATGTTACCTACAGCTGAAGACGATGGCCGACCAGAGTGAGGCAAATCTTCCATCACTTCTAAATTCACTGTACCACTCATATGCACGTGTTTTTGGTAAAATTGATTCACTGTAAGCCTTCCGTAACATTTTCAGTGATTTAAATAAGAAAAGAAAAGGAAATTAACCCACCACATACCAAAGTGGACGGATGCGATGAGAGAACACTAATGCTGACAAACAAACAACAACACAATATTTCGGCATATGCCTTGCTCACAAATAGAAAAAACGGGCCACTAGGCTCGGAACGTGTGTGCACACCGAACGTTACCTATCAGTCATTAGGTAACGTTCGGTGTGCACACATGTTCCGAGCCTAATGGCCCGTTTTTTCTATTTGTGAGCAAGGCATATGCCGAAATATTGTGTTGTTGTTTGTTTGTCAGCATTTGTGTTCTCTCATCGCATCCGTCCACTTTGGTATGTGGTGGGTTAATTTCCCTTTCTTTTCTTATTTATATCGCCTAGAAGCCGCTTCCATTTTCCTTAGTTGCATCATTTTCAGTGATTTGGCATACGAAATTCCATTTGCAATGCAAAATTTGAGACAAATTCTTTGTTCGATATTTTTATCCATTGTAAAAATCGCTAAGAACACTTGAGATGAACTGACAACAATGAGCACTGCAAACAAAACTAAACAACAGATATCGCTAAAATTCAGCGTCAGTATAGAGGACAATTGTGTCAATTTCTGGTCAAAAAGAATTTTGACAATCCCTCTAAGCGGGTTTTTTAAAGTATCAATTCCTGGTCTTTCTAGACAGAACATATATCACCGAAGAGGTGAGAAAAAACTGGTTCTGGATAATAAAAATAGTATTTTGGAAAGATGGCATAAATCTATGATATTTTCACAGTTTTAGAAGTTTCCAGTAGACACACAGCTTGCAAGATTTTGGGAAAAATGAGTGGAATGATATTTAACATAATTTTGCTGATTAAGTAAAAGTTTGAGAGTTTAGCTACCATGATGAGACCATGTGGAGAAGTGGAAACTTTGACAAGGTGTGTGTGTTCGATTGTTCATACTGGTGAGTATCTGCGGCTGTTGGCAGTGAGACTTATGACAGGGTAAAGTTAAACTATGAGTGTGCAGGAACTCCAGTTTTGAACTTGGAAAAGAATAAGGAATTTTGGTGCTAGTGTGAGAACTTCAGTTTCTTTAAATGTGAAATTCATATAATGTAATTATCATCCACTCTTAGTTTCCGGCATAATGTACATTAACTAATGAGGATAAATTTGGCTGTATGATTTACAAGTGTTGGTGCATTAATTATTAGGAACCTGTAACTTATATTTCACATACAAATGTGGGCCATGCACCGGTATTACCAGCTGAAACTTGAGGGACAGCAGAAAGAGAAACAGATTGTTGTGACAGAATACATGAAAGTTTAAGGATTCTCTAAAAGCAAATCAATGTGGATCATTCCAATGCTGCCAAACGTGCAGCATTCATCCAGCTGCCACCACCTTACTCCAATCCGACTCCAGGGAAAATTTCCTATCACTGGCCATGCATCACAACACACCTCATATACAAATTCACATACCTCCACTGTACAACTCACTCGCCATCAGAATGAATGGCCCCAGGCAAATGGTATATACCCTCAACTTTTCCCATTCAGAGGCAAAACATGCGAACATTCACAAATTTAACTATTTCAACAATTGTTTTACAGTAACAGCTATCAGAGTTTTCCCAGATACCACAACTTTCTCTGAAATGCGCATATGGAAACTAGCTTATCAACATATATTAGAAACCAGACACCTTCCTAGCCTAAATATCTAACAATACCCTTCCAATAGACCCAGCACTTATTATTACTATTTGTTGATGTTTTATAGATCTTATATTTATATTTCTACTTAAAGTTTGTTATCATCATCATTAAAATTTACATCATGTTAATTACTTTGATCATCTTCCCACTTCCAACAATAGTTTGTTTTCTGAATTATCAATTATTGATTCAGTGATTAACATGAAATTTCAATATCAGGCATGCTCATCAAAATAAAGGAATAATGGATGAGAAAAGCTCAGAGCCATTTATGAAATATGCAGTGGATATATTTGTTTTTACCAGTACATTCAAAACAATAAAACTTCTCTGACAGAAAAGTTTCACAATGTTTTCAGAATTGGAAGATAGGCATTTTCATAGAGAAGGTACCATAAGCCAAGATCTGCATTTTAAAGATACAACTGATGTAATTTCTAAATGTAGCAGAATTATGAAATACATAGAAGAATCCAGTGTGGACTCAAAACGAAGCAATAACCTGTGAACAATTCTTGCATCTGACATGCCATCCTGTAATGTTCAATCTGCACATGCATCTGTTATGGAAACATCACAATGATGAGGAGCATTTCAAGACTATATAGCATTTCACCGCCATAACTCATAGTGTTAAATGACCATCATATATAAAAAGCACCTCCACATTGGATGTTTTCTGCTCTGGCTACTTCTTAAGATCTCTCAGAGAAGCACTGTTTATGCTGAAATACCTCACAAAAAGATTTGAATCAATTTTACATGCAGTTCAACTTTCATGGTTTCTAGTATGATATTAACTTCTTTTGTAAATTTGCAATGCTTGAAAAAAAAAAAAAAAAAAATCTTTGGTATTCTGTTGACTACTTAATTCATCTTCTGGCTATCCAATCAACTGTATAACTAACCAATTAATAGCAAAAGGAGAAATGCTCAGCAAAATGAATCACGAGCCTTCTACCTAGGATGCTGAAGGATATTAGTTTCATCCTAAAAATCACAGAAACTGGTGAAACAAACATTCAACAATAGCTCATTGCAAATTCATGACATGACATTACTAAACAATGTGTATACTTCCTTTGACTAATAATCACATTTTTATATGGATTATGTAACCTAAAATAACAAGCAGAGTATTTTAAACAGAGCTATAAATGCATTTAAAAAAAATCATAAACGATATAAAAATGGTATGATGAAGATTAAGTGTAAATTAATTTAATATTGGATTGTAGCTTCTATTTAGCCACCAACCCTTGCATCCAAGCATTCTGCTAACCTATTCCCTATTTAAGCATAGCTTCTATGCTGTAATCCAATAGCTACACCAGACCACAAAACTATAATTTACAACAACTGTTCACTTATGCTGTATTTTAAGTCACTGCCTGTGCATAGAGAAGTGAATAATAAAGATCTGACCAAAAAAGACCAAATAGTTTGTTGAATTAATTTTCATAGCTTTTCACTCTATTATCATTACCAAAGAAAGAGTGAAATTAATTCAACTTTACATAAGATACAAAAAAATTATGGTAAGAAGTGTTACAGCAATTCTGAAGAGAATGGTACGATACAAAAAGTTTTACGTAAGCAAGGTCCCATTTTCTATATAACAGGTTTGACAAAGCAAATTAATGATAAAATAGTAATTACAGATTGTCAAAACTGTTACACATTGCTTCACACTTTATTGTGAAAAACAAGGTGGCATTACCCGATCTCCTGGCAGAAGTCCTGCAAATTGTGAAAGATGTCAAAACATGCTTATTTTAATAACATCAATTGTTCTTCCCTTCTCCTTAAAGATGGAAAAAGCAACACTGTCCACAGACGAATAGTATAGCTAGAGATGTTGTGATTGGACATTTAAATATTTCGTAGTTTGAGCTTGTGGATTGACAGATTTATGTTGTATAATTTTGCATCAAGTTCTAGTTGTAGATGTTGGAGTTATTAGTTCCAAAGATGCATTAAAATAGTGGCAAAACAAAGACTTCTTTCAACTCAATTTTAACTATAATAAACTCAATAAAACCAGTACAGAGACTTATTTAAGTGCCTCACTATATGATACTCAAGAGGTTTCAACTCTGTTAAATACTTTTTTTTTTTTTGTAACAGTTTAACGTCCCTTTTTAACAACGTGGTCTTTAGAGACGGGAAAGGATGGGGGCAAGGAATGGGAAGGAATTCGGCCATGGCCTTTTGAAGGAAGCATCCCGGCATTCACCTGGAGTGATTTGGGGAAACCATGGAAAACCCAAATCTGGATGCCCGGACGGGGATTCGAACCGCCGTCCTCCCGAATGCGAGGCCAGAACGTTATCCGTTACACCACCACGCTCGGTCTGTTAAATACTGTAGTCCAGCGGTCGGCAACGCGCAGCCCACAGGCTGCATGCCGCCCGTGACCTCTCCATTTGTAGCCCGTGTCCATCTTATAAAAATCATACTGAAAGCCCATATTTTTATAACTAGCTAAAAGCACAGCTTTGTGTTGGCTCGCAAAGTTTTTTATAAGAAATATTATATACAACTAAAGAAATTAATAAATAATCGTAAGAATTTTAATATTTAAATGAACTATCGTCAAAAACTATGATTTTAGTTTGATGACAAAAAACAATTAGGCAAATTTGTAATAAGACACAATCCTTAAATATTTCGGTTACATTTGAAAGTATTTGTTGGAGCTCCAGATACATAAATATTGTTAAATAACTTATTTTTCATCATTTTCTTCGCTATCCATGTAGCATAAAATATTTTGTTGTTTTTGGCTACATATTATTTGTTGTTCATTATTAGGCAATCTTTTTAAATTATTTTTGTTCATTGTAATATCATAATACCAAGGATAATTAGTTTTAAGATATATAAGCAGCCGCGACACTGATGCGATTGACAATAAAATCTTTATACTCTTCGCCCCCGTGTTTCCTAACAAATATATTTCGTTAAATAGTATCAATGGAATGAGTTAATGAAGTTCTAAAATTTGTAATATCTTGATGAAAGTTAATGACTTGGCCACTATATCCAAATTGACCACCTTTAAGCCGATATACTGTAATTACTGGATGAATTTGAGCAATTTACTGTTCTTCAACAAACGTTATTTTTTTCAATACATCAGGCTGAATACCTGGATTCATATTATTTTCTTTAGAAAACATATACACTTCATTTTCTTCTTTATATTTATGACAAATAGAACAAAGTCCATCCTTTTGAATATGTAGGCTAAATCAAACCAACGACGTCGATAACACAATTTAAAATCCATTTTTTTCTAGCATGTTCAAAATTTACTGCTTGCTCATAAAAATGAACATCATCTCGATGATTTTGTATTACATTACTTCGCCTTCTTGCGGTCGTTCTCTTACATTACGCATTAACAACTGGTTACGTACTGTATGTGTTCTTTACGACCTGTCAACGTGCGATTTCGTGGCATATTCCTGTAATAAAAATAACTGAATAATAATGCAGTATAATACAGATATATCACATACACAGCAGCGCCACAATCTGATGATGATTTTTATTGAACTCGGCGAAACAAATTGAAAATAAAGAATAAATATTTTTGATATCTCGCTTAGTTCTCAAGATATTGTATCTCAAAGTTGACGTGGCTAGGTTGGAATGCGGCCTGAACCAGAAGAAAAATTTAGCCATAGCCAAATTTGCTGATGAATTCGTATGTAACTTGACGAGACAAATAAAAGATAAAGAATAATTTTTTGATATCTTGCTTAATTCGCGAGATTCTGTATCTCAAAAGTGAGGGTGAGATCCTGGCTGGACCAGAAAAAAAATCCCAAAAACCACTATCTCAACATGGTGGAAATTCATTATAGGTGTTTTATTTTCTTCCTATTAGTTGTTGTTACGTTGAAATACAGCCTGGATCAGAAGAAACGTCACCAAAAGCACAAGAAACTATACCTACAACTGATTTTTGGCACCATATATCTCGAAGTCTCATCGATTTAAATAAAAATTCGTCATCGAATTGCAGCGTTGAATCCCCACATACACACATTTCTTAGCAATAATACAGAAGAATCTTTAATAAAATAAATTAATAACTCCCTTTCTGGAGTTCAGATTCTCTCAATATTTTAGTTGGTGCAACGTTATTTTCGATTAAAGTTTGAAGTGTACCGATTAGGTGTACATTCCTTTTATATTTTATTTGATTTTCATTAAACATTGAATTGTAAGTCATTGTAATTGTATAGGTATTTAAATAACTGATTAATTGTAGGAGTGGAATGTCTTTATATAACTCCAAAACTGTCGCATCTTATTTTACACAAATCACAGATGTATTTACATAGAACAATCAACAACCATAGATCATATTTAATACAAAAAACTAAATTAATATGTCTCTTTCTGGAGCGTAAGTTCTCAGGTCAACATCGGAGTGAGCAGTTTATTTGATTATCTTACCGTTGCTGTGAACTGATGGCTGTACTTCAAGTTCAGTGGTAAGTTATTGTATAAATGCCAACAGTGTTTTCAAAATGTGTCCCTCTCAATGGACACATTAAAAGCAAAACTACACTAACACATTTCCAATATCTTGTGCATTAGTTGATTCAAACCAAGCGACACGGTCACGTGACGCGATCGCCTCTGGCTTCTCTCAGCATGAATGAATAGAAATATTAAAAAATATAACTATTTATTTGTGTTATTTTTTCACAAAAATAATGATTGATGGCACATCTAGAATTGACTTTAGATCTGTATGTTCAATTTCACGTCTTTAGGCGCAGCAGTTTTTTCAAAAAGTGTACCACAAGGTGTGCACAAATCGACTCCTAGTCGCTTCGCTCGCCCTAATAATAAATTAAAAATGCATAAAGGAGTGAACGTGAACTAACAGCGCAGCGAATGAACTTCGCGAAAGCGGGAACGATCCCCCCACTCTCTCCTATGATTGGAACAATAGGTCACGGTTGACAGTAAACTTCTCTCGGTCGCCCGCCGTCCATCCGCACTGGCTCTGTCATTGAGTGAAACAAGTTATTTCGTGTGTGCATGCCGCTACCACGGTCCTGTACCTACAATTTAGTTATTGTTATGTGACCTCCGGCTACCTACTATTTTGTTTACAGTTCAGTAAGTATGAGATATTGATAGTTCATACAATTACATAGCGAAATTAAGTGACATGGCTTTTATTATAACAGCATGTATTTGGGATTGTTGGTTATAAGTTTTTCTGATGGCTCCAAAAAAGAGGAAGTTAATTGAAGAAAATAGAGTGTTTAGCGATGCATGGACAGATTTATACTTTTTATTAATTGCAATGGAAAGCTGCTATGCTTAATAAGCCAAAAAACCCTTGCTATCCAAAAATAATATAACGTCAAAAGTCACTATGATACCGAGCATAAAGCAAAATTTGCGTGCCTAGTTAGTGATTTCCGGAAAAACAAAATCAACTCACTCAAATCTTGATTCAAGCACCAACAAAGTGTTTTTAAGGTCCAAATTCAAAGTAATGAGTCAAATATACGTGCGAGTATAAGGGTGGCGGAAATACTTGTCAAGTCTGGACGACCATATACTGACAGCGAATTAATAAATGTGGTAGGTATGCCCAGATCAAAAAAAGAAATTTGAAAATATAAGTTTATCTGTCAGAACTTGTACCCGGCACACTGAAGATTTGGGCGCTAATTAATGTGAAAAACTTCGGGAAAAAGCACAACAATTTGAATGGTACTCCATAGCTACCGATGAAAGTAATGACGTGTCAGATACTGCCCAGCTTCTAATATTTGTTCATGGAATTGATAAGTACTTCAACATGTGTGAGGAAGTTTTACAGTTTGTAGTTTGAAGAGAACGACTACAGGGGAAGATCTGTGTTATTACTTAGAACAGGCAATGACGTCAATGCAATTAGCGTGGGAAAAATTGGCAAGTCTAACAACTGACGGAGGTAGAAACATGAGTGGGCAAAACAAGGGCCTGGTGGGTAGAATTAAAACAAAATTGACAGAGATAGGATGTGAAATCCCGTTATTTTTTCATTGCATTATCCACCAAGAAGCGTTATGTTCCAAAGTCGTAATGGACATCGTGATATCCACTGTAAACTACATCACAAATAATGGGTTGACACATCGTCAATTCAGAGATTTTTTATCTGAAATGGAAGCAGATCATTAAGATGTCCTTTATTATTCAGAAGTTAGATGGTTAAGTAAAGGTGCACTACTGAAAAGATTTTTCGAAATCAACACTTATGAATCAGAAAGGTAAATCTGTTCTAGAGCTAACAGACCCTCAATGGTTAATAGATCTTAGATTTTTGACAGATTTAACTCATTAATTAAATACGCTGAATGTCAAGCTTCAAGGGAAAAACAAACTAATATCTGATATGTATGCAGGCGTAAAGACGTTCCACACTAAAAACCAGGTCATAAAATATATTGATGAAAAAAATTAGATCACTTCCCGAATTGTCTAAAGGCATTCGAGGCAGCTGGCATTGATTTTAATTAGGATAGTGAGAAAATGAAAGACATTTTAATCGAGTTACAAGGTCAATTCAGTGACAGATTTGGTGATTTCGAGACGGTTTCAAACAAATTAAAGATTTTTACCAACCCTTTTTCATGTGATGTTGAGGATGTACCCAATAATTTACAAATGAATGTGATTGAACTTCAATCCAATGAGAGTCTAAAAAATGCCTTTTACGAGAACTGAAAAAGTTTGCTCAGCAGTTTATTTCAATTTTTGGAAGCGCTTATTTATGTGAGAAAACCTTTTCAATCAATAATTATCGAAAAAATAAATACGCTTCTCGCCTCACAGATGAGCACTTGAGAGATATATTATGTATTTTAACTTCTAACATGAAAGCTGACATACAAAAAATAGCCAGTCAAATGCAACCTCAAACGTCACACTGAATTTAGTATGTAAGATCAATTTTGTAACTTTTCTTTATTTGTATCCTCGTTTGTATTAATAAAATTTGAAAACTGAGTTTTCGCATTTTTACTGTGTATGTGTGGTCCTGGCACCGCCTTTAATTTCTTTTGCCACCTTGTGGCCCTTGCCTGTTAAAACATTGTCAACTGCTGCTGAAGTCTAATATCATTTGAGATATCCTTACACAACGAAACTGCACTCTGAAATTCTACAAATGAAAACAGCTTGCAAACAAACTATGCACATGATTAAAAACAAATTAATTAATTTATTTCCACACTATGGACAAATCATATTTAAGTATAGAATTAGTTTGTAATTTGCTTCCTACAACACAAGGTTTATGATAAGAGATGAGTAACATAAAAATATATACCATTTGTATCCATTGTCAGTGTTAACTGAAACTCAGGTTCATGGGCGAAGGTTGTGAAGAACTACCATCACTAATTCTAGGTCTTGTTCTGCTTGCACTTGAGTTATCCTCCATCTGAAATGAAACAAAAATTACTTATAATTTAAGGAACATAACAAGTATGCATGAACCTGTTACAAGGAAGATTTTCAATGAAATTATATGCTAATTCAGCACAAACTGCATGTTTCTTGTCACAGAGGTAGCTAATTAGTTGTCGATTGTCACCATGTGAACACGTGAGCATAATGAGAACAAACGGGATCAACTTTACCAGGAAAAGCAAGATTTTACAAACCAAAGTAGTCAATCTGTCTTACAATCATGATACTATAATGAATGAAGTTACTAATTTAAAATGTTAAGTGACACAAGGGAAAAAAAAGTAGTCACCAGAACAAAACAAAAAAATGCATACACAACGAGGAAGAACACAAACAAACTCTCACTTATTCCATTTTAGAGATAACAGATAATACAATTAGGACACAATACTTCTGATCACAGTCCTGGGCAGCTTCCATAAACCACATGGCTTCATTTTGGCCTCCTGTGAACCCCTCCACCTTTCCCATGTAGCACATAGCTTTTTTCATATTGATTCCTGAAGATATTTTGTACTGCTTTCTCTTGTTAGAGTATTGTAAATTATGTAGGGAGATAATTAAATAAAGGAAATAAGTATTCACATGATATTGTGTGTTCCGTAACTCATTTTAACTGCGTCAAATAATGAGAATGAAAAGCTATGTGTCCTGGTGAAAGGAGGACATCCCCAATTTAACAAGTGTTCATCTGCTCAGTGTTGCTAGTTTCAGGGTGTCCAGCGAAGAGTCATTTTAAAATTCAAGGCTCTTTCCCGGTTTTTCAAGGTTTAAATTTTTTTTTTCAAGGTTAATTGTTTTTAAAAATTAAAAAAAAAAATTCCGGTTTTTGAAGGTTTAAATTTTTTATCTAGGTTTATTTTTTTTAAAATATTATTTTTTTTTCAAAAATATATTATTCATTACACCGTTACACGAATATATACGTTCTACAACATTTAACGCAGTAAATCACAGAAACTGAAACAAATTGATAAATTTTTTGCATTAAAAACTGCAATTGTGACAAAAAAATAATACATCACTGTAACAATGTATATAATATTTATTTTAAAGATAAAATAAATAATATTTCATTTACATAATACATTAGAATGTACTTATACTGTATTTGATATAAATTAATGAAAAAGTTATTTTTTTAAATGTTCTATCTCTATTGAGATTTTTGACGCTTCAGCCAAAATTTTGCTCCTTTTTGCTTCTAATTCTTTGATCTCATCCTGCTTTCGCTTGTTCATCAATCGTTCCTCATTTTGTTTTGCGATTTCATTTCTCTGATTCTTCATATCATCTTTGTACAAAGAATGAGCATTGCGAAAATATTGTATCAAACTTTTATCGATGTTAAAAGAGTGAACTCCACCAGACGTCTGGACTGCGTCATAAATGTACCTTTGAGCAACAAGGCTTTTTTGACTTTGATTTTCAATAATACACTCAGAGTTTATGGAAAAACCTCGTTCAACAGAAGCGTTTCCATGTGAAATTATCAAAATCAATTGCATAAAGTCGCGGAAGTTTGGACAGGGCTTCAAAGACATGTTGATTATGTCAACCCAAAACTGATCTAGGCGACCATCGCTTCTCTTGAAGGATTTCAACTGTTCTTGAATTCTTTTGTCCCTGCAAAGATCAAGAAACTCACACTTCACACGGTCTGCCTTGGAACCTGACATTCTTCCATTTGTTACCAAAATATCAAGACATAAGGTCAATCTTTTTTGCGCTGTTTCGTGTATTAATGCATTCGCTGGATTCAAGCAGGAAATTGCACGTGTTAAGTTATATTTTAGTGGCGATCGTTCTTGAAGTTTTTGAATTATAGCAATAATACATGATCGCATGCTTTCTTTTAAATACAAGAATTCCTTTTCAGAAACTTCTTTGACTTTCTTTAGTGCACTTCTTGTAGCGAAGTCCAAATCGAAATCTTTTACAAAAATCAAATTCTTTGTATCCTGTAAGTCGATTTTCATCAAAGATTTAGTGCTTTTAAGGACATCCGGTTTAATTACCCGCTGCATCAAAGTGTTCAAAAGATTGTTCAATTCGTCATATAAAAGTGGAGCCACCGGGACGTCACTCTGAAAATCATGTAAAAAAGGTTCCAGCAAATGGGCTGTTGAACTAAAGAAAGTCAATTTCGGACCTAGTAATTTGTCACTGACAGCTTCAGAAACAATTTTAAAACTCTGTGATGTAGAAATGTTTTTTTGTTTCTTTGTTTCAGTAATATATGCTCGAATATTCTCCAGAATTTCCACGGCTTTCTCAGCAGCACTGGCATTTTCCACCCATCGTGTTCCACAGAATGATTCCGGAAAGGATGAAGATTTAGTTATTTCCATGTATTGTGCCTTTCGTGCAGGCGAGTCATAAAATAAATTATGAGATGCTCTCAAAAATGACACAATTTCCCACTTGGTTTCAGATATGCCTGTTTTGAATGCGCCGTGGACAATGTGCAAACTACAGCTACCAACTTGCAAAAGCTGTAGGCCATCGAAGGATTCTTTCAGTTCCTTGTTAAAGTCATTAAAAAGTTTTAAATTTACATTTGGTCCATCCATGGACAGCTGCACAATTTTGTTAATATTTTCTAAACCAAATGAACCGGTTAAACCTTTAAGCAAGTCATTTGCCCTTGTGCGCTTTAAAAAAACGGAATCGTAATATCGTGTCGATACTAATGATTTCTCGTGGTTCCAAAATCGGATATGCACATCCATTTGAGTTGTTCTAGAAACAGTATTCATACTTTCATCGAATTCTAACACAACCAAATCACATTTTTCAATTAAATCGACAAGTTTACTCTTTAAGTATGGAGCAATCCCATAGACGATGCTGTAACAAATTTTTGATTTTTGTAATTGCATCTTATTTGCAATTTGACTGTCCGGAAATAATGAAGTAAACAACGCCGTACAATCCGCTGAACTCCGAATTGACATGTGACTCCTAATGGTGCGCAAACACCACAGGATTTCAGCTCGTGTAACCTGTTCCGAGAGTAGGTATGACTGCATTACCAATTGCTTCTTCGGCTCGTTCTGTTGCTTAGAGGATACTGTTCCGTTATGTACTGGAATCGCTATAAAAACAATAAATGACGTTTAGTAGCTAGTAAGCAACATACAATGAGAGAATAATAATGTTCATTTTAGGTTGAAAATTGAGTACAATAGACACTCGGCTTCCACCGTCGGTACGGATTCGGGACTCTGTTGTGACGGTTCTGTTGAAGGTTTTTTTAAGTTTACTATGCCGAATAATGATAGCAGTAATAATGAAACTTTAAGTAAAATATATGTGCGCATAAACTTTTTGTATATTTTTAAATTGCAAATTATGTATAACAAATTCTCATTAAAAAAAAAATAATGAAAAATTGAAATACAATCTAAATTATATTTATGTTTATTTGTATCCTAATTTTGAATTTCGAGCGAAAATATAACGGAACTAATATTCGTATCGTAAGTTACAATGTACCGATAATGAAAGTCGATTGATTCTGTTTTTGTAAACAATAATTATATCATTTTTTTATAAACAATTAATTAAATATTTTTCACAGATATAGGCACTTAGAGACAGAATAAAAACTGGACAACTTGAAAGCATTAAAGCATTAAAAGCGTACAGATAAATCAGAAAATACCTTGAACTGATCCATTGTTATTCGTGTCCGATTTCATCTTTGAAGTTTCAAACTTCTTCATAAATGCATCCAATGGTAACGTCTTCTGTGAATTTGCACTAAAACATTTATGTTTTTTACTCTCAGAGTGACTTTGTAAAGCACTTTTTCCCATGCTCGAAACATTGATCGTTTTTTTTGCACCATATGCAAATAGCATTTGTATTGTCATTTGGATCAGGTGCTACCCACGGAAACAGATTCTCGTATCCCTTTTGATATTTAGTTGTGCTTGGGTGCGATTTCGGCATTTTTTTAAATAAAATGTTTCAGATAAACTTTTTGTTACAATTTGTACAGACTTGTTCGTTCAACTTCGTTATACATTACTGACAACTAGGGTTGCCAACCGTCTGGTTTTCGACCGTCCAGTTCCTGTTCTTGTCAGGTTCACTACATGCGACCGGGCACTAAACGTCCGGTTATTAAGAAATTTTAAAAATTACCAGTTGATGGTTTCTCAGATGTATAGGAAGTAAACAGGATCGCCACACCTCGCTCCCTATTCTCCCTTTCGTTAAACATAATTCAACTGTTTTGCTCTGTGTTTAAACATTTATGGAAGTTAGTTGCATATCTGATTATTGTGAAGCGACTAGTTTATTGTTTCAGTTACCTACACTATGTCGAAGACGGAATATCGTGCTCGTTTTGTTCGTGGAGAATTAAAGAATGATTAGTGTTATTAATTTGTACTTTTCAAATACGTAATTGAGTAGCCTACCATAAAAAATCAGATACGTTCCTGTCGCTTCAGGGACAAGTGGTTGCCAAATGACTGGCTTAAAACTTGCTGCGTAAGAGAAACGATTGTACCGCATATCGTAAAATTTGTAAAATAACTTTTACTGTGAAATTTGATGACAAAGGTAGTGAAACACGATTTCTTCCGCAGAGGTTTTTGTTATTTTTTAGTTCACGATTGTCGTAAAAATTATTTATAAAAAGAAATAAGAATTGTCCTATAAATTTTACAACACTCCCCCCCCCCGGTGGGCAAATGTCCGGTCGTGGATATATGAAAAGTCGGCATATTCGGTATTTGTCCGGTCGTTGAAATGTGAAAAGTTGGCAACCCTACTGCCAACATTAAATACGATATTGTCTCTGTTAAATACGATATTGTCTCTGTTAAATACTAACATGTGTTCGTAAATATGGCAGTTTGGCCGTCTTGTACTTTAATTTCCTATCTTTAAGTAACTATTTGAAAACAAAAACGCTCCCATATGAAATAAAATATTTCACTATTCCACATATGTATATAGGTTAGTTAGGCCTATTTTAATTCGAATGGTAATATTGCGTCGATTTAAATTGAAACAAACAATGACTAATTTTCAACAATATAAAATGAATATATTGAAAATGATTAAAATTCCAGGTTGTAGGCTAAAATTCAAGGCTTTTCCCGGTTTTTTTCCCGATTGTGTAAATTCAAGGCTTTTTCCCGGTTTTCAAGATTTCAAGGTCCGCTGGACACCCTGTAATATGCTCACTAATACCACAATAAAAGAGACTAGAAGATAAGAATGGCCACAATGACAGCTTAATGCAAGTAAACACACTGGACTAGTGATTAACTTCCTCCTTGTTAAGCTATGCACTTCATGGCTGAAAAACCTTTCTATGGAAAGGCTGTCAATAAAGGCTTGCAATAGTACTTGCTCAATCAACCTACCCTACAACTGTTCCCAAAGCCGTTCCTTACTCAAAGTGGTAGCTTATTAAAAGGCTACATAATCCAAGCTGAATGAGCATCAAGGTTAATTAACACATTACTTGCTGTAGAGGTGTCACCCTATGTTCTGCGTAGAACAGAGAACAAGACAGTATGAAAAATATCATTTGCTGTGGGTGTCAAAACCTAGTAGAAATTAAAATTGGGGTACAGTATGAATAGAAAATAAGTTAGAATATGCAGCCAAATTTGCTTTTTTTTCTTACGGCTTTACACCTCATTGACACTGAGGTCATTAAAGGCGGGAAAGGACGGGGCAAGGATTGGGAAGGAAATCAGTCATGGCCATTTTGAAAATAATGTGAGAGCTCAAAATTATTTAAAGTTGAATTCATTAAGCGAGGTGCAGACCAAGCTGCTGATCACTCGCCGTTTGTTTTGCGGCCACAGAATTCGCTGATGTGAATCGGCAATTTCCGAACTCTGCTGACGCGGATCCGAGGTTGTGAGGCAGGTCAGTGTGATTCGCGAGCTCTATTGGGTTAGAACCAGCGTAGTATTCACATTGGCTCTCGCACAGTTCCTCCCGCTGCCTAACTTTAACTTTTGTCATTTGCCTGTGGGAAAAATCTCAACTATTTGAAGGCGAAGTGGACCCGCACCTCAGCCATATCATCTGTAAAATTGTGGCCAGGAAATCGAAGTTAAATGTTCGTGGCGCTAATTCTTTTACGCAAGATTTACCCACATTCCAAACAGTTTTACGACTGGTAGATTAAATCCCAGTAGTGTCAAGAAGTTTCTTAGTAACAACAGCAGAATGCTGTAAGGAGCGGCAGAAGAATCCCGAGACTGGCAAAGGATGTCGTGATAACTATTCGCTGCAGGTTGGTGGAACGGTTCCCCATGCACCTAAGTCATTCGACCTCTTTGAAAGTAGCATCCCGGCATTCACCTGGATTGAATTTGAGAAACCATTGAAAAACCAAATCTGAATGCCTGAATGGGCATTCGAACCAGGTTCCTCCCAAATGTGAGGCCAGAGCGTTACCGCTCACCCTCCACGCTCTGTTGTTACATGCAATGCAACAACAGAAAGGTTGATGGATAAGTAAACGGCTCAACATGGCACAGTGCCAGATAAGTCACACAGCAAGAGTTAGCAAATGCTCTGGCCACCACAACTACGTGTAATAATATTTAAGTCTCAAATCGTACACCACACATCATCCAATAGAAAAACATACAGCGTAGTAAAAAAAAGTAGAAATAGAACTAAAAACTAACGCTTCTCTGCAGTTATATGATCAAGACCTTAACAAGGGACACAGTCTTTATAAATTATTATACAAGTACATCCAAGCAATAGACACAGAGGCAAAAGCCAAAGCCCTAACAGGCTGTGAAGAGTATCAGCAATTGATCTGGAAATACAAAGTACGACCATTTCAATGGCTTCAACACACTCGAAGAAGCTGTACAAAATCAAATACCTAGACAAAATTTTGAAATTCAGGTGCCATAGTTGATAAAGTACTATCTGCATTATCTAAACGCATGGAAGCATACCATCAAGTGACCAGCGTATTTGGAATACTTAGGAAATTATAGTCTTTGCCAACAGAAGAAATATGGAAAAGATCACCAATTATCAACAATGCTTACCCACACGATGTGGAAAACAGTCTCGGCAAAAAACTGGTACAGTTCACTGAGCTGATGAAAACAGATGTGGCTGCTTCGTTAGAACTTCAATATACATTCTCAATGGAAAATTCATTAAAACAAGTTTACACAAATGTAGAAATAGTGCTACACATTTACTCATGTTTGATGGTCACCAACTGCAGTGGAGAGCATTCTTTTTCAACATTAAAGTGCATTAAAAATGAGCTAAGGAACACAATGGGACAAGAACATCTAAATGATTTGGCTTCAATGAATATACAATATAAAATATTGATTTAGCTAGTGATATCTCAATTTGTTGAGATTAAATAATGAAAAATTGTTTTATTTCAAATTCTAAAGCAAACCAAGGGCATTTTGTTTGCATCTGCTACAGGCCCTGACTGTCTTAATCCTGCTCTGCCATGGCATAGGCAGAATTCAGCGTAGCCTCAAGAAAAGTGGTCGCAGCAAGAAACAGAAGAGGAACAGAAATGCTGTAAACACGACAATGCGTATAAATTTGAAAATACTGAAGAAAAAGGAGGGGCCCGTAAGGTCGAGGCACAGAACAATCTCAATACTCAACACAAGCACTTGGGCTAATGCCTGACATAGCCAATTATGAAATTTCATACATAACTGTGATATTGTACTGGAATCAGTTGCTACACTGGACCAGGACCTGCGAATTAAATGTTCTAGAATGAAAATAGTAGGTTCCATGAGAAACAAATTGATGATTAAGTGACAACCTCACTACAGTTAAGGGCAGTACCACCAGGGAATTATGCATATTCGTAATTTCTAGTAAGTGAGCCAGAGAAAGCAGCAGACTGAGTGGCATGAATTAACAAAAAGCAATATGAAATTTGGGAGTACAAAAGAGAAATTATACCAGAAGAGGTACTGCCTGGGATAAGTACCCTCATAAATAAGTTAGGAAGTGTTGTCTTTATATGAGGGTTAAAAGGCAAACAAATAAAAACCAGTACTAAAATGTAGAGATCAAAGAATCAATGTGGCAGAACTGGTAGAAATAGCAGAAGGGAAACATTAGGAACCCAGGAGAAGGTAAAAAGACCTGAAATCCCCATCCCCTCAACATTACCTGTTTTGCATGTGGAAAAAGTGGCCATCTGGAATGGAATTGTAGGAAATTTCAAGTAGGCAATAGAAACAGGAATTTTGAAGAGAGGAGGATTGGGATTAGCCAAAGTAAGAAAACAGTTGGCACAAGAGATACACAGAGAATTGTGAAGCTGGCAGAAGGGACAGGTAGATTTTAAAAGAGAGATCTGGATAAATTTGGTGCCCATTATAAGGAAGTTAGTGGACCAGAAGAGGAGATGAGATGGGGTAATTATAGAAGGTACTGGCACAAGTAGGACTAATATACCAAATGTCCATGGGAAGATTAGGAAAAAAAGAAAACTAGTAACACTTACAGGAAAGCAGGATGTGAGAATGGTAATGAAGTGATGACCACAGCATAAATAAAAAGAAGATCCAATGAGTTAACATTATTAGTGAATAGTGGGGCACAAATAAGCGTAGCTAAGGAAGAAGCCCTCAGGGAACGAAGCTGCCCTTTGGGAAAGTGTTAATATAAGTTTGAATAAGGCAATGTGAATAAAAGGAATCAGGGAAGAGTTACTAAAGACTATCAGGATAGTGAAATTACGTTTAGTGTTTGAGCTGGACCCATAAAATAAAGTATGAAGATCATGTAACATGGTGATCAACCAAAGTACCAGCCCATGGCATAATTAGTCTGTTAGTACAGTATGGGGAAATGATTGATGATGTCAACTGACAGGTGAGACTTGGTAAAACACAGGTACTAATAGGAAACAGACAGCCAAGAAGGGAGTTGCCATACACAGTTGTTGCAATTGTGAGCCAATAAGAACAGGTGCTAGCGATAACCATCAGGAAGCAACAGAACAGACCAGCAATAACTTCAAAAGAGGAACTATATATCTACCAAAACTGCACGTTAACATTAAAACAGAGAAGTGTAAAACAGCTTTGTTGAGTTCCAAAGAAAAGGTGGTAAAATTTCTGTATAGCACAATACCAGTAGAATATGTCAATGACAGGGTATACAAAAGGGAGAAAGTGGCATTTCACAATGCAGAAGTAAATAAGCAAAGATGAGCACATGAGCAATTAAAGGTACTAAAGCAAAAGCTTCAAGTAGACCACTCAAATAATGAGGAGTGAGAGGTCACTATTGAACCATATGCAGCTTATTTATTACATCTTACAATTACCTAGGGTAAATTAAGCTTTATGCAGGTCCAAAAGCATGAAACAATGTCAACACTACATGTTACAGTAGGACGAGGTCATAAGGAAGATGGGCAGTGAGCGGAATTTACTCTCATTCTATCAAAGAAATCCAATGCAAATGGGCACGAAAAGTGTATTATTATTTTATTTATTTTCCATATGCAACATAGCCCAGCACCTAGTATCTAATCTGGGCCCTTATTTCCACTCTTTTATATATATATATATATATATATAAACATGAATGAAAGAAAATTTTGATTCGATTTCCAATAACTATTACATCTACTGCTATTAAACAGAATGGGTACCACACCACTACTAAATCTACTACTACTGTTATTGCCCCTAATATTACTACTATCATTACTACTACTACTACTACTACTAATACCATTACTACTACTACTAGTACTACTATTACCACCACCAATTGTCACAGCCGCACTTCGGTCCACTGTTGTTCATTTTTCTTGGTGTTGTGTGCGCTCCAAAGGCAGAGTCCCCTGGAACCGGCAGCAAAGTCAGCCGCCCAGGCCATCAAGAGTTGACCTCCTGGAATACCAAGACGGCCCCAGCTGTCGCTCAGAAGACGGCCTCTCTGGAGCACACTGAAGTTCCTCCGACGATTGATGTTGCTCATTGTCGTAGGATATCTTCCGTCAATCCGGTGTAATTGTGTTCTCCTCTTCTGCTATCTGTGGCCTTTGATTTAGCTCGGCATTTTTCCTTTTTATAAATTTCTCCTTCCAAAATTTTGAGGCTAGATCAGCTGCCTCGTCCAGCAAATGCCACAAACTTTCGTCGCGCAGTATGTCAAAAATTCTCCTACCTTGCAGCCGAGCTTGTTGGTGTTCTCTCAAACTGGCTGTTGTTTCACACTCCCATACCACGTGCTCCGGCATACTCTCTTCACCACATTCGCACCTGTCTGAGTCCACAATATTTCGACTTCGGAGCCAGCTATTGTATGGCCCGTGACCTGTAATGTAGTGAACCAATCCGGGAGAAGGTTGAAGGTACTTCAACTTTAACCTCTCCTCTACGGATGGGAACATATCATATGCTCTTCGACCTGTTTCACTGTTGTTCCATTCTTGTTGCCATTCTGCCAATAGAAGCTTCCGAATGTGCATCTCCGATGTTGCTTCGCTGCCTACAATTTCTGCTACCTTATCTTGTTTCCCTTTTCTGAGCCAGTATATGGCACCCCGTTTCCTTACTTCAAGGTCCAGTGGCCATACACCAATGGCAACGGTTAATGAATTTGTTGCCACGGTTCTGTATGCTCCTGTCAATCTTAAAAGTATTCCTCGTTGGACACGTCTGACTCGCTGTTTTAGTTTTACTTTTCTTAGTTGCTTTGCCCACACACTTGCTGAGTAGCCCACTAAAGAGGATAAAATTGCGTCATGGTATAGTCTTATTGTTTGGACTGGAACAGTAAATTTTCGTTGGCCAATATTAATGATTTTATTCATGACCGCCACTGCTCTTGCTATTGTCTTCTCTAAGTGGGCTTCGAAGTTTAAACGTTCATCCAATTGAATGCCTAAGTACCTGCACACTGGGTTTCTACGAATTGATTTTCCGTCGATTCTTATAGTTGGTTTTCGAGTCAGCTTGCCCTTGAGCAACATAAATGTTGTTTTATGTGGTGCTAAACTCAGTTTGACTTTACTGCACCATTGGCTAAGGCAGGTAAGTACTAATTACTATTGTACTCAATCTCTGCTCTTGTTGCTCCTTCCACAAGTAGTAAAAGGTCATCAGCAAAAGCTATTAGACCTAGAAGTTCAGGTATTCTTTGTAATAGTTCAATCACTGGTTCCATCCCTATATCCCAGAATATGGGACCGCAAACGGAACCTTGCGGGCATCCTTTAGTAAGGATCTTCGTGATGAACGAGTTCTGGCATCTCAAGGAAGCAGTTCTAAATCTGCAATAGTCCCTGAAGGTGTAAAATAATCTTCTTGGACAACCAATCTCCCTCAGCCGTTCAAACAGAGCGGGCCACCATAAATTGTCGAAGGCTCCCGAAATATCAATAAATATGCCTACTACGTAGTTTTTTGTACTGCTACAAATTATTTCCATCGACCGATTTATGGCATCCTCTGTCGACTTCCCGGTTCTAAATCCATATTGACTAGGATTCATTCCCTGAACCTCCCGGTGGCTTTGTAATTTTTTGCATAGAATCTTCTCTTGAACTTTGCCAAGCACATTCAATAAACAAATCGGCCAGGTAAGATTTCGGTTGAAGAGGATCCTTGTCGTCTCCTTTCTTTAGAATTACCACCTCGCTTTTCTTCCATATCCCCGGAACTCTACCCTGATATAGACATTCGTTCAGGAGCCTGCATAGGACGGGGGTTAATTTTATGATTAACTCCTGCAGGACCTCGGCTGGAATTCCATCTGGACCGGGAGCCTTTCCTTTTTTCATTTTGTTTATCGCGGTTATTACTTCTTCGGGTGTAATATTATTTCCTTCCTCTTGACTCCAGCAGGGCTGCCACATGTTCCTTCGTAGTGTAGCTTGTTCTACTGTTTCTTCTTCCGGGTTGTCATCAGGAAGCAAAACTTTTAATAACTCCTCCGCTGAGTCTCTCCAATTCGTGGTTAATTGTCCATCTGTTCTTTTTACTGTGGATAGTATTGTGGGAGGCCTAATTTTACCAGCAGCTATTTTGTAAGGAATACCCCATGGATTGTTCATGAGGTTTTCTCTCACGAAGACTTCCCAGCATTTTTGTTTTGTCTCTCTCATTGCGTCTTTGAAAATCTGCCTCTTCTGCCTGTAGTATTCAAGGAGGAAACTTCTATCTGCTGCCACCATGCTTTGTTGATACATTCTCCTCGCTCTTCTCATGTTTAGTCGTAGTTTTTGAAGTTTTTCTGTCCATATTTTGTCAGTGGGATCTACTATCTTTTTTAGTGGTATCGCCCGTTTCATGGCACTTTGTATTGCAGTTGTCAGCTCTCTTGCGGCTTTGTCTACATCGAAGTGGTTTTCTGGCAAATCCGGTGGAATGAACACATTCATTAATTTTTCCCATGCTGCTTTCTTGATGTTATATGCTGTTTTAATGTTTCTGTTGCCACTGCTTTCTTCTGTCTGCATTCTGCCCAGTTCATAGACGATCAAATTGTGATCACTTGTTGTCATGTTGTCAAGCACTCTCCAACCCCAAAGCAAATTCCCCGCATGAATGTTTGTAATTGTTACGTAGATATTTGTTCTTGCGCCAACACTGTTGCAGAAAGTAGGAGGATTATGTGCTTGGTTTCTAACCTCTAGACCCAATTCACTTAACAGTTCTTCTAGAAGTTGCGCTCTCCTATCAGTCTTCTTGCTGTGCCAAAGAGCAGATTTTGCATTGACGTCCACTGCAATAACTAGTGGATAATTTCCCAGAGCTGCATCTATCTGCCGTATTCTATCTAAGTATGGGAAGATCTCGTCACTATACTGGAAATACATGCTTACAATTATGAAGCTTCCCCATGCTGCTCCTATCTCAGCACATACTGTGTGTTCATCACATAACTGCGTAATTTTTGTAACTGTTATCTGTTTATTTAAAACGATTATTGCTGCCATTGGGTTATTGCCCTCTGTTATTATTCGTGATGTTACAGGCATGTGCGGGATTTTGCTTTGCCAGGAGTACGGTTCTTGTAGACAAATAATATCTGATCTCAATTCCTCAGCCACCTTTCTGATTTCATGTAGAACCATGGCGTTTCCTTTAGTATTCAGCTGAGTAACTTTTAACATAGAATTTACGGGTGTCTCGTGTGCACATTGCACTGGGGCCAAGGTAGTCTTGTATCTAACAGAATGCGTCCATGGGTCATGACAAACTGCTTGTATGTTTCCTCAGGATCAAATATTTCTCCTCTTCTCTCGAAAATCTTGTGAACTAGTGTCAGGAGCTGAGATGGGTCTGTTGGAAAATTAAGTGACCTCAGTTGTATTCTGTCAATTGCCGAAGGTTGTGGGAACGTTATGTTTTTACCACCAGGATGGAGGACTCTTGTCAAATGTCGGAGGGCAAGTGTAAGTGTATGCACTTCTTCAAGTCTAGTTAGCCGAAGTGTATCCTCAAAATCGGCGCACAATACCGCTGGATCTGCAGTAATGGCATTCGGTTGACTTTTCACAAAGTTCGGGTGTTTTATTTGGCTGGTACGCAATCTTGGTTTGCGAAGATGATATTCGTTTTCTTTGGAATATCCGAGCCCACCGCCTCTAACAAAACGCTGGCAGTAATACGATTCAGAGGTGGAGGAAATTTCGTCTAATTGCTCGTCTATTAACAGCTGCCGATCTGTTTGCACGCCGGCGCTTACCATCGTTTTCTGCATTTCCATCGCCTTCTTCTTCCTAAATGTTTCGGCTCTTGCAGCATTTCTTCGTCTATGAGATGGGGGGTTGCCTCTCTTCTTTTGATTTTTCATTCCCACTTTTGCAACTGCTATTTCAACTGCTCTGTATATCAGATCTGCTATATTCTCCATCATTTCTTGATCTATCCTGCAACTGGATTGTAGACTAGCCATAATCTATTCTGTTAACTAGGCGTTGCAGTAGCAGTTGATACGTGGGACAATCCTTTCCTTTGTTTTTGCATGACTTACCATGAAAAGTGTAGAGTAATTGTGGATTTTCAAAAGCTCAGCTATATAACATGTTGCTGTTGCCATTAATAACCAATATTCTAAATCAATTAGGGAAGGCCAAATACAGGGTGAGTCAAAAGTCGCAGTACACCCTTTTATTTCAAAAACTCTGCAGGAATTGGGAAACCTGAATATTCCAGTAAGGTATTGGTGAGGTGGTCTATCTTTTACGGTATGTACCGAACATGGGCGCCATCTTGAAATCGGCCATCTTGAATCTAAGTCAATTTTTTTAAATAGAAAGGGGGTCGTGTGACACATCAAATAACATCAGAATTTTCTCACAAGTTCATTCCTGTAAACAGATTTGAAATAGCAGTTGCGGTTCAAAAGTTACATAGCTTTTTTGTTGCAGATAACTGAAGATGGCTTTGACCAAGGAGGAGAGAATTGAAATCATTTTGATGTCTGGAAAACGAAGTTTCCGTGTCATAGCTGCAGATTTTAACAACCGGCACGCAGAAAGACCTCCAATTTCACACAACACTGTCAGGTGCTTAATTTCCAAATTCTGAGAAACTGGGACTGTGGCTGACAAGGCACGGAGTGGCCGTCCAAAAAGTGCTACTGACGAGACAACCTCAACAATGGTTTTGGCGTCCTTCGTGAAGCGCCCACGACGTTTGTCAGCAGAATGTGGAATCAGCCAGTCATCGATCATACGAATCCTTCATGCCCATCGATGGTATCCATTCAAGATTCCGTTACTCCAGCACCTAGCAGAGGATGACCCAGACAGTTTTGCACGTGGGCCTTAGAGGATCCCTCTTTTGCACAAAGCATCTTGTTCAGTGATGAGGCAAACTTTTATGTCAGTGGTGAAGTTAACCGTCACAACCACGGTTGTTAAAATCTGCAGCTATGCACGGAAACTTCGTTCTCCAGACATCAAAATGATTTCAATTCTCTCCTCCTTGGTCAAAGCCATCTTCAGTTATCTGCAACAAAAAAGTTACGTAACTTTTGAACCGCAACTGCTATTTCAAATCTGTTTACAGGAATGAACTTGTGAGAAAATTCTGATGTTATTTGATGTGTCACACGACCCCCTTTCCATTTAAAAAAATTGACTTAGATTCAAGATGGCCGATTTCAAGATGGCGCCCATGTTCGGTACATACCGTAAAAGATAGACCACCTCACCAATACCTTACTGGAATATTCAGGTTTCCCAATTCCTGCAGAGTTTTTGAAATAAAAGGGTGTACTGCGACTTTTGACTCACCCTGTACTTCACCACCTTGGACCCTTTACAAGAATATTAGCGAGTGCTGCTTTACGTCTCTTAACAGCGAGGTCTTTAGAGACAGGAAAGGATGGGGGGCAAAGAATGGGGAGGAATTCTGCCATGGCCTTTTGAAGGAAGCATCCCGGCATTTGCCTGGAGGGATTTGGGAAACCATGGAAAACCCAAATCTGGATGCCCGGATGGGGATTCAAACCGCCGTCCTCCCGAATGCGAAGCCAGAATACTAACCGTTACGCCACCACGCTCGGTCCTAGATAATAAGTACAGGGAAATGACAACCTAGAGCAAATCCGTAGTTATTATGTGTGTGTGGGATAGTATGAAGATGAAAACTATGCCAGCACTTTTCAGAGATTGGTGACTACTGTAAAGCTGGCTTAGATGGAAGAACATATTATATATCATGCACCAAACTCAAAGGAGAATAAGTGGTTAATGGAGGTATTTGATACAAATTGGTTACATAGCCTATAACTGCAGGTGGACAAATTTTCCTTCTTATGCAACATGTCTAGATCATGTAATTACAACTGGTGAAGTCAAATCAGACCCAGAGAAGGAAAAGCAGTATGGGATGTCCCACCACCATTGATAGTTAAGAAATTGAGAGCTTTTCTTGGGTTAATAGATTATTATCAAAAATTTATACAAAATTTTTGCAGGAAGTCTAAGCCGTTGAACGAACTTCCAAATTGGTACCACATTGACATGGTTCTTAGTTTGGCTGGATTTTATTAGCTAGATAAATCTTCCTTGCACTTATGCTGTTACTGCGGGGTAGGTTTTTTTTATTGAAGAATGAGTTGTGTTTGGGATTTGGCCAGCTTGTCACTGAGCCTGACACCTCCCAAAGAGGAAAGTTGTGTTGCCATATGGCTGTGAAATGTGTAGCTATGTTCTGTGTGCCAAGTGTATTTTTTGTTTGTGTACTGTCTAGTTTATAAGGTGGAAATTGGAGATTATCATGAAATTCACATTGGTGATTGTGAAATCCCTTCTAAAAGCCACAATCAGGTTGGATGTGCTGGATCAAGTGGGAAGTGACTGATATGATATAACAGTTATATCAAGAGGTTTGTCCCAACAATTCAGGTAATCTACAGGTTCATTTGTTTAGAGTATCACAGCAAAGCTGTTACCATAAATTCTAACTTTAATCACACAGAATTCATATACTTATTTTATCTTGCTTGCTTAATTATTCCAAGGGTGACTACGAACTCCAAGTAAAACTGATCTGAAATTACCATAGCTTGAGTCTTCAAATAATTAAAACTAAAAATAGCCTTCGACAGTTGGTTGGATTATCACTAACACGTCCCTACCCTAGTTTATCTCTTGATGCTTGGTGCATGTCCAAACTAATAATTCAGTGATAAACTATTATATATAGGAACAGGTTCTACTGACTTTACTAACCTCATAACATTCTCAACAACACATTCATGATAGGGTATAGTCTGTTTCTCCTCACATTTGTGGCTAGTATAAAACAAAATATTATCACCACCATAGAACTCTGGCCAAAGTATAAATTCTCTACTAACCAATCCTTGATTCTCTTGTTAAACTTGAAAATATAACAGTCTTTAGTTACACAAATATGGCTGTTTTAGTCGCCTTCTGCCCAAAAATTAAACACACATAAAAAAAAAATTCTAGCATCCCTTATGTGGGCAAAATGTCTCAAAAAATTGTAAATTTGCTTAAATCACACAAAATAAATGTAGGGTTCAGAACCAAAAACAAAATACAACAGAAATTAATACACAATATTAACAATAATGCTGACAATTTCCTAGAATCAAGTATTTATAAAATAACATGTAGAATATGTTCAAAATTCTATCTAGAACAAACTGGCAGGAATTTCCAAACAAGATACTTAGTTAGAACACATTAATGCATTAAAAATTGACAACACACAAAATCAGCTATACCAACACATATTCACAACACTGGCCACCCTTTTATTGACATTGATAAAGATTTGAGGGTACTCCACCGCCTAAATAAAAGCCACCAAATGGACTTGATGGAAGAATTTGAAATTTATTTGTATCACAAATATTCCAAAGACATGATACAGAATGAAAACTTAGAAAGAGAATCTGTAAACTTTTTCAAATGTTTTGATAACATATTATAAAACATATACCATCATCTGCTAAATCCTGACATAACTGTAATATTTGTTTAACAGATATCTAGCACAACTGTGAAATCGTGAAACAACCTCTGTCATAAATAATATCTTTAATTATGCCCAGTGAATTGCCTTTGATTTGTTTAAATGTAAGAAGTATTGAAGCATCCTTGCAATGTTTATATGTATAATGTATTCTCAAACATTGTGTATTTTGGCTAATTGTATTTAATATAGTGAGGATGTGCACACAAGAGTTTCTGTGTTTTTCATGTTGATGAGGCCTTCATAAAATATAAGTTTGATTTGTAAATCTCCACTTCTTAGTTGCAAATTTGTATAACACTCCACATTATCGTTTTCCAGGAAACACACAGAAAACGATGTTAACATCCAGCAGAAACTGACAAGAACACTCCTCACACTGGAAATGTAATCAAACTGCGTTTGAAAATGAGAATTATTTCTCGAAATGCGTCACGCTCATAAATAAATTGGCATAAGTAACCATGTTGCAGAACAATTATTTGCTTACCTTTAATTTGAAACAGTTACAGACTTTAAAAAATCCATTTATTATGGATAAAGTAAAAAAAAAAAAAAAAAAAAAAAGAATCGCAAATTTTAAATCGTTACATCATAGTTTCATTACTACTAAAGATTAAGAGTTATTTATCAATTTGCGTATTACTTCATAAAGCCATTCAAATAGGTGTTTGATTTTTTTGATTTCTTTACTTATCTTTGATAATTTGTACAGTGTTTTTACCAGTATTGTCACTTTGCATTTATCTGTGTATCATGTTTTTAATTTGAATTTGTTCGTTGTTTTGTATACTCTGGTCAGCAGGTAATTTTACAAGCTGGTTAATGATTCAGTCAAGTTTCCAACCATACGTCAGTCCATAAGGTGTAACAACTTTTGGGCTATGATACAAAGGGTTGAAGACATCTTCAACAGCACGTATTTCTAACACCCAGTTAGTGTGATTGTCATAACAGTACTCTCTTAACCACCTTCCCAGTGGAGCATTATCAGTTACAATATTTTCCCATTTAGGATATGTGAATACATTCAGTATTATACAAATCTACCCTACCTCACCCCCAAGACAAGTGATGTATGAAGCAGTGTAAATATGTCAGCATCAAAGAACTCATTGAGCTTGGTAGGTATTATACTTCAGTAGGTTGTCATCTTTCTGAAAAACTTCACATTTGGATACGAAATCATGTATTCTTAGTCATTTTTGGGAAATATACTGCTTTTTAAAGAATCTTGTAGCAGTTTGTAACCCTAAAATTTTGATAGCTTATATGATGCCTATGAAATGGTCAACATATCTGTCAGGTATCTCAAGTTTCCATTCCTCACTGTTTACATGGTTTCTTCGAAAGTAAATGTTCCCAACTTGACAGTAAAATTTCCTTAGTTTTGAGTGTGGGTCACAGTGTTCCAGATTATACATTAAGTTATAGATTGTCGATTTCTTTCCCTATTCTTAACTCAAATTTTAAATAGCTCATCACTTTTATTTCTCCCACTGGTTCCATTGATCTAGTATATGTCAGGGTGTGTAGTAGATTCAGTTTCTAGCACTCCCAAGGGTAGCTGAGACAGTGAGTCAGTGATTATTTTCTCTCAACCAGAAATAAATTGAAACTCCAACTGGAACTGCTGTAACAGTAATATAATTCTCATTAATTTACCATGTATTAGTTTACTTCTCTTTGTAAATGTATTTGTATAAACTTGCAAGGAAAGGGAAAATGACTCATCACTCACCAAAGCGACGAGAGACGAACATATATAACGAACACACAAATGAATAAACTCAATATTTCGGTAGTTAACCTTATTCGTGACATAGAAAATGAGTCATGCACCTTGGGAGGTGTGCACACAGGTGCATGACTCATTTTCTATGACATGAATAAGGTTAACTACTGAAATATTGAGTTAATTCATTTGTTTGTTCGTTATATATGTTCGTCTCTCGTCGCTGCCTTCAACTTTGGTGAGTGATGAGTCATTTTCCCTTTCCTTGCAATTATATTGCCTAAAGCAGTTTCCTTTTTCCTTAGTTTAATTTTTGTATAAACTTGTACCTTCCAATACCACAACTTGTCAATAGCCATGATTCCAACAATCTCAACTACTGTTTTACTGTGACAGCAGTCAGAGTTTTCGCTGACAGCACCACTGCAGCAGAACCCCGGAGATGGGAACTAGGGTACCAGAATATCCTGAATACCAGACACCCACCTGGCCTTAACCACCGTTAAAATCCAACGACTTAACCCATCACTTTTTCTTTGTTTTTTGTTTTTAGTAGATATAACTTTTCGCATCAATACCATGCCCTTGCAACATATGCTCATTTCACCACCGCTGCAGATCATGGCTGCAGATTCCTTGATCTTCGCCCTGGGGTCGAGTCGTGTAGGGTTCCCTTGGATAGATCAGGTGTGCACTACACACGTGAATAGGCTACACGGGTGGCAGGGGCCGTGTGGAGTGCATTGGGGGATTTTTTAGGCTGAGGGAGGAAGACCCGAAACTGGGATTACAATCACGGGCAGCCCAATTAAATTCGGCACAATATGTTAGGAGTAGCGAAAATCAATCTCGACCGTTAAAAAGTACTGATTATAAACTGTAGAAGTGTTTGTAATAAGCAGCCTGAGCTTGAAAGTGTTATTAGTAGCACAGAAGCTGATATTGTATTAGGTACTGAAAGCTGGTTAAAACCGGATATAAGTTCAGCAGAAATTTTTAACAATAGCATGAATGTTTTCTGTAAGGATAGGTTACATTCATATGGAGGTGGTGTATTTATAGCTGTTCGTAAACACCTGTCGTGTAACGAAATAAATATTGATACGGTCTGTGAAATCCTATGGATTAGACTAAAAGTAACTAGGACAAAACTTGTAATAGGGTCTTTCTATCGTCCACCAGATGCAGATGTAGGTGTTGCTGAGGCATTAAGAAATAATGTAAGTAATATAGCTCGGCAATTTCCGGATCATGGAATAATACTAGGAGGCGACTTCAACTTGCCGTATATTGACTGGAGTAATTACGCCTACGTTACTGGTGGCAGGGATAAAATATCCTGTGAGATTATTCTCGACCTTTTCTCAGATCTTAATCTTGAGCAGCTCGTCACTGAACCAACGCGGTGCGACAACGATAACGAAAACATTTTAGATATTCTCATTACAAATAGGCCTGAATTATTTACGGACATTTCTACCACCACGGGAATAAGTGATCATAAAGCTGTAATTGCTACAGTAAAATTAAAAGTTGAGTGGAAGAAGAAAAAAGAAAGGGTCGTTTACAGGTTCGAAAAGGCCCCAAAGGAGAGTTTAAGAACGTTTTTGAGGGATAAATACATTACCTTTATAGAAGGAATTGGCTCAGTTGAAGAGATGTGGCTTCGATTCATAAATATAGTCAGGGAAGGTATGGACTTACATATACCGAAAAGGACAATCAGGGACGGGAACGATCCCCCGTGGTATACGCGTGAAGTCAAAAGGTTACTTAAAAATCAAAGGAAGATTCATGCACGCTCAAGAAGGACGATGTATAGGAGTGATTTAGAAAAACTAGCTGAGACAAGAGGACAGGTCAAGAATGCGATGCGCGAAGCCTTCAATGACTTTCGATGCAACTCACTTTCCAAGAGCCTCATTGAAAATCCAAAGAAATTTTGGTCGTATGTAACAAAAGTAAGTGGTTGTGACAACAATATGCCAGTTCTACTACAAGACGGTCGGGGAGTTGATGACAGCCGCGACAAGGCTACCGTATTTAACGCCGAATTTAAAAATTCCTTCACTGACGAAAACATGGAAAACATTCCCATTTTTCCACGGCGTGTTGAATTTGAGATGGATCCAGTACAAATTGATAGTGTAGGTATCCTAAAGCAATTAAAGCTCCTGAAGTGGGGGAAAGCGCCGGGTCCCGATGGTATACCAGTAAGAGTATTTTCGGAATACGCGGAAGAAATAGAACCATTTCTGTCAGATATATTTCGTAAATCTTTAGAGGAAAGGAAAGTACCTTCTGATTGGAAAATTGCGCAGGTGATTCCCGTTTTCAAGAAAGGAGATCGAAGAGATCCTAGGAATTATCGACCGATATCGCTAACATCTGTTTGTAGTGGAATTCTGGAGCATGTCATATGCTCTAATATCATGAAGCTTCTAGATGAAAACGAGCTACTTACAGCATACCAACACGGATTTCGGAAGAACCGATCATGTGAAACACAACTGGCTTTATTTTCGCATGATGTAATGAAAGTTATTGATGCAGGATCACAAGTTGATGCTATTTTCTTGGATTTTCAGAAAGCTTTTGACTCTGTACCACACAACCGACTCTTAGCGAAGATCCGTGCGTATGGTATATCTAATCAAATTTGCGAATGGATACGCGATTTTCTAACTGGTCGGTCACAGTATGTCGTTGTAGACGGGGAAGCCTCTTCTACACTAGATGTTACTTCGGGCGTTCCTCAAGGAAGTGTAATAGGACCACTTCTTTTCTTAATTTTTATAAACGATCTCGGTGACAAGGTTAATTGCAGGATGCAATTTTTTGCTGATGATGCACTTATTTATAGGGAAGTGAGGTGCTCCGACGATTGCTTAGAAATTCAACGCGATCTGGATGTTATTTCGGAATGGTGCCGTAAATGACAGCTTACACTTAACTGTAAAAAGTGCAAGGCAATGCACATAAGTAATAAAAAGACACCGCTTGCTCAGGAGTACAAAGTTAACAATTCAGTTGTTGACACTGTGAATTCCCTGAAGTATCTAGGCGTAACAGTAAAAAGCAACATGAAATGGGACTTCCACATAACTTCCGCTGTAGGCAAAGCTAATTCCAAACTACGATTCATAGGACGTATTTTGAGAAGTTGTAATGCTGATACAAAGGAAATATCGTACAAAACACTAGTGCGTCCGCATTTGTAATACTGTTGTGGAATTTGGGATCCGTATCGCAAGGGATTGATTGACACATTAGAGAGAGCAGAGAAGAGCCGCTCGATTCGTGACTGCTAGTTACAGTCCTTACGTAAGTGTCACAGAGCTGATTCGTGGGTTGGGCTGGGATTGTTTGGCGGACAGACAACGTCGTTCTCGTTTGAATTTGCTGGAGAATATGCGAAAATCTTTAAGTTACGAGTGCAACCAAATACTTCTTCCGCCAACCTATATAGGTCGCAATGACAGGAGGGATAAGATTAGAGAAATAAGATGCCGTACTGATTCATTTATGTATTCCTTCTTTCCTCGATCTGTTTGGCATTGGAATGCGCAGAATTAGGATTGGTGCTTAGCACCCTCTGCCACCCACAGTATTTGTGATTTGCAGAGTATAGATGTAGATGTAGATCTCAAGAATTTCCGATATATCGATAGTCTAGTCCTCAGCCGTTGCCCCACCCTTTCCCCACTACCCAGTTAGTCACTGGGGGACGTTCGTTGTGTACACACGTACAGAGCCTAATGGCCCATTTATCTAGCACCGAAGAAGGCAGATGCCGAAATATTGTGTATTTGTTTGTCAACATAAGTGTTTCCTCTCATCGCAGCTGTCCACGTTGGTATGCGGTGGGTTAATTTCTCTTTCCTTTATTATTTGAATAAAAGTAAAGTAATTAAGTGTATTATCAACTTTGGAAATTTATCTGATAAATCAAAAAAATCGATAGTGAGGCCCTGGAATATCTTTGGCAGACAAATAAAGAGAATATATATATAAAATAATGGTTTAACCGGAGCACAAACTTGACAAATTTCACAAAACAGGTGGTTTAAGGAAAAAGAAGCTAAAATGAAATTGTATCTCTTTGTAGTTGACAAGTTGGTGAATAATTGTATATAGCCCGAGTGGAAAGAAAAACAATTGGTATATGGTCTATGAATATTTTGTGTTAGTAGGAAATGATGTATTGATAAATGCACTGAAGATAAGCATTAATTGTGTATTATAAAATTAATGTAAGACTCAAAAATAAATTATATGTTTGGTGATACAAGGAAACTTGAATGAATTATTTGAGAAAATATTGAAGTAAAAATCTAACACTATTAAGATTAGGATTTTTCAAATGTTGATGTATTGTACTGAGTACCAGATATTGAAAGCAAAAAAGAATAAATTCAGTGTAAAGGAATCTAATATTATAATAAGCAACTGTGTCAGTTATAACGTCGTCTGTCACAGCACGATGTCACTTTATCACGTCATGCCCTGACGTTAAGCTTCACGTCATTATTCTTGGAAATGCATATTATTTAATAACATTTCCAAGCATCTACGAATAAATTAACTGACAGAACACTGAAATAAAAGTATGTATTGCGTTAAAACTGACATATCAATCATTAGATGCTTATATTTACGTATTATTCTATGTCCATAGATATGTAAGATAAAAGCTTTGTGTTTCGAGCATTAATGTAGCGAAAGTTTTGGTAGATTGTTACTTAGCATGGGGTCAGAATTACAACTGGCATTTGACATTATGACAGAGGCCATGAATAATTTAGGTTTCTTTTTGTCCTATTATTGAAATTATTAATTCGTTTGAATGGGAATAGTTGCACGCTGATCACGATATGTGCATCCTACACTACACATAAAACAAATATTACATGGCATAATGTAAGTTTATAAGATTTATTTTAATTATCTTTGCTTTCACTGTGAAATATTACTGAGCCTATTATTTCAGCAACTGTGTCAGCCATTCAAACGTTTTAATATCAGTGAATCATGGATAACAAAAAAGTGTAAAAACCCTTGAAGATTTTTGATCAAATTTATATTGTGATGCATTATTGTCACTAAAATATGATACAATTCATGGATTAATATGTGCGAGATTGAAGTATTGTTCTTCTGGTGGCAAGTTTATCGTAGTGTGTGGTTAGGTTGAAATGCAACCTGGACCCAGATGGAAACTGAAACCTTTCGCTACAGCACAAGGCATGAGGAATTACAATGAATTTTATTTTATAACAATTCTATTTAGTTAAGCAATTGCTAAGACATGAATTGTCAGAACAATGGAAGAAAAGTATGTATTTCATTTAAATTGGCATATTAATTATCAGTTCTTTTACTGAAAGCATTACATGGTACGAATGAAAGAAGTTCCAAACTGATCACAATATATGTGGCCTAAACCACAATTAAATATTACGTTGCATAGCATAAGTTGTTAAAATTTATTTTTAGCATCTTTCGTTTTAACTGTAGTCATTATTTCAGCCGATGTAAGCTGTCTCAGCCGTTAAAATATCAATCTTCATCACAGCTATTAAGAAAGAAAAGTTTAAGAACCTGTAAAGATCTGGGATCAAGTTTATATCGTGATGTATGACGACACTGACATGCGATACAGGGAATGTATCAATTCGCGCGTGATTGAAGATTTGCTTTTCTAGATGCAATATTAGTGAAGATTGTGGTCAGGCTGAAATGCAACCTGGACCAAGTTTACAACGAGTCATGGACAACTGCCACGCACATCAAAAAGGAAAACTCCTACAAGTTGGCGACTAACAATAGACTGTGAGTGGTAATTTAACAACTACCATCCATTAGTTTCTGTAAGTTTCAGATGCGACATCTTAAGGGCAAGTACAAATAAAATATTAATTACTGTAAAGTCTCCAGATTAGTAATCTGAGAGAATACAAACGGTAGTGAATCAATCTGCCCAACACATGGGTTCTGTTATGGAATAACTGTATTTGAGATTTGTTCACTTCAGAGATAACATATATAGTATTTCTATAAGGTATTTTTTTGTCACAAGCCTCCATTCATACTTCAAAATCAAGGAATGAGGTGTCGTTTTAAGGCCTATGGTCTTAACCTTGATCACATATTTTAAGGAAGGAATTTTTCGGAATTCCACACCTGAAGGGCAAAAATGTCAATATTTCTCAAATGCTGTTTTTTGTGTTATGAGTCATTTATCTCCCTGGATACCTATCTGAAATCGATTAATGAAGTATCATTTTAAAGATTAAGATCTCCTCTTTGGTGAAGTCATATTAAAACAGGAATTTTTTGGAATTCGACCCTTAAAGAGCAAAAGTATCAATATTTTTGCAACGCGTTTTTGTGTCACGAGCCATTTATCTCCCTTCATATCTAACCAATATAGATAAATGAGGAATCATATTAAAGACTAAGGTCTCCACCATGGTCATATTATATTTTAAGAAAGCAATTTTTCGCAATTTGACCCTTAAACGGCAAAAATATCAATATTTCTAAAATGCGTTTTTTGTATCTCGAGCCATTTACCTCACCGGATATCTAACCCAAATCGATAAATGAAGAAGGATTATGAGGGGTAATTTATTAGCTTTGGTGACATATTAATAAAGAACTTTTTGGAATTCAACCCTTTAAGGGAAAAAGTATCAATGATTCTACAGCGCATTTTTGTGTCACGAGCCATTTATCTCCATTAATATCTAACCGAAATAGATAAATGTGGTATCATTCAAAAAATGGAGGATTCTGGTGTGGTCACATCACTTTTTAAGAAAGGAATTTTTCTGAATTGAACCCTTAAAGGGGAAAAAAAATCAGTATTTCTAAAATGCATTTCTTGTGTCTCAAGTCATTTACCTTCTTTGATAATAAAACAAAATTGATAAACGAAGTATCATTTTAAAGACTGAGGTCTTCGGTTCCGTTACACGATATTTGAGACAGAAATTTTTCAAAATTCGATCCTTAAAGGGCAAAAGTATTAATATTACTACAATGCATTTTTCTGCCCTGAGCTATTTATCTCCCTTGATACCTAACCAAAATCAATAAATGAGGTATCATATTAAATATTGAAGTATTCACTTTGGCCACATCATATTTTAAGAAAGAAATTTCTCCAACTTCAACCCTTAAGGGGCAAAAATATCATCATTTCTAAAACTTCTTTTTTTTACCCACTTGATGCCTAACCGAAATTGATAAATGAGGTATCATTTTAAGGACCAAGGTGGCTGCTTTGTGCACACCATCTACGAGGTGTGTACAAAAAGAAACCGAACTAATTAAATAGCGCGCCAACGGCTGCAGATAAAATTCTCTGACTTCCGTGCACACTAGTGACATCTCTCGGCAAGAGATTGCCTCTTGTCGCTGTACGGTCGCTGCATTAGTTTACGAGTGACAGCCGGTTGAGTGAGGTCGTGCGCAGAGTGCTTGTCGGATTTGTGAGAAAGCGAGAAAAAAGGAATTGGAGGAGCAACGCGTCTGTGTGAAATTTTGTGTTAAACTTGGGAAAACTTTTACCGAGACACTTCAAATGCTTAAACAAGCATACGGGGATGACTGCATGAGCCGAACACAGTGCTATGAATGGTTTAAGTGGTTTAAGTGCTTTAAGGAGGGCAGGAGTTCAGTTAACGATCATCCAAAATCTGATCGACCCTCCACATCAACAGACGACCACCATGTTGAGAGGGTTCGCACTGTGATTCGTGAAAATTGCCATTTGACTGTCCGTGAGGTTTCTGAAGAAGTTGGCATAAGTGTAGGCTCTTGCAATCACATCCCGAGAGAAAAACTTGGAATGCATCTTCTCAGTGAAAAACTGGTGCCGCGCTTGTTGACGGACGAGCATAAGGAGAATCGAGCTAGGATCTTTAAGGAGTTGCTTGAAAAAGCAATGAGGACGAAAACTTCCTCAAGAACATCATTACAGGCGATGAAACATGGGTTTATGGGTACGATGTGGAAACGAAGAGGCAGTCTTCAGAATGGGTGGGGAAAGGATCTCCTCGACCAAAGAAAGCGCGGATGAGTCGGTCGAACATCAAGGTGATGATGGTCGTGTTTTTTGATTGCAAAGGAGTTGTGCACCATGAATTTGTACCACGTGGTCAAGCGGTAAACAAGGAAGTCTACCAGAAAATTCTGACACGACTGAGAGATGCTGTGCGTAGGAAAAAGCCTGAACTGTGGGAAAATCAGTCGTGGATGTTGCACCATGACAACGCACCCGCTCACACATCGTTGTTTGTCACAAATTATCCGGCAAAACATCGCACTCCCTTTGTGCCTCAGCCACCCTATTCTCCAGACTTGGCTCCGGCAGACTTTTTTCTCTTCCCAAAACTGAAAAACACTTTGAAAGGATGTCATTTCCAGACCACAGAAGAAATTCAAGACAATGTGATGAAAGAACTGCGCGCCATCAGAGAAATTGTATTCCAGGAGGCGTTCCAAAACTTGAAAAAACGATGGCAACGGTGTATTGATAGTGAAGGACAGTACTTTGAAGGGGACAGTGTGTAAAAGTTAGTATGATGAGCAATAAAGCAATTACAGCAGAAATTCGGTTTCTTTTTGTACACACTTCGTATATAAATAAAGATGAATGTTTAATTGTTCTTCATACAAATCCACAGTTTTTATTTGATCTTGATGAAACTTTGCACACTTATCCTTTGAAACAAGGAGAAAAATAGTGTCTATATTTGGCTGAAAAATTATCTGCATAAATAATACATGTTGTCTTATAATTTCAAAAAATTAGTAAACGGCAATAGACAGACGTGTTGGATGTGTAGGTCTCTATACTGCCTTTCCATATAGTGGTCAGGTAGCTCAGTGGTTAAAGCGCTTGCTTACTGATGTTTGGATCATGGTCTCCGGTTCAAATCTCCTTGGAGGCAAAGAGTTATAAATATTGTTTTTGATCGTAAGTGTCATGTCTGGACTGTCGGTTATTCGGATTAAATGTTAAACTGTACATATCTCAAATTTAAGAGGGCAATGCGAGGCAAATCGTAGGCAGTCTTGCAATGCTGTAAGTATACACTTTTTTACGTTATATTGATCCCTCAGGGGTGATTTGCAGTCAGTGTGTCTGTGATCTGCAGTAATAATACTATAAATGTGGACGCAGTCACTGTCTTTTTGTTACGTTTTGACGACTAAATGCTTATACCGATATTGACGGAATTTGACAAGAAAATCTGTAGGGAGGGCACAGGACTTTTTTTAGTTCAGTATGCTTTACTGTTGTAGTCACGAAATTTTGAGAAGTTATCGAATGATGACAGAGAGACGGATGTGTGTGTTAGTCTGTAATGTTACATCGGTTGCTCAAGCTGTGCTTCTCGCACATGACGTTAGTGTATAATTAGTTAATAAATTTCGTTTAGGGAAAAAAAAAAAACATATTATTTAGTAAAGATGTCGATTTTCTCTGTCCTATTACTTTGTGTCTGCTTAAATGTTTCTGGCACCAGATTATTTTGCCTTCTTTTTTGACATGTCTTGCGGCCGTAAGCTGGCCTAAGTTATATGGTAGTTCTAGCAGCTAAAGTTATTAGAACCCAAGAATCGGATGCTCTTGCTAAAGAAAGAAGAAAAGACCAAGCTGAAATAAAACTGCCCTTAGTTAACACCCCCCCCCCCCCCCCCACACACACACACCCCCTCATCCCCTCACATCCGTTTGTTTTTCCGTTTTTAAATATGTTGGAAATTGATTCTCTTCAAGAGACAGGTTCGACGGTAGAATGATATAGTGATGGCTTTCATGTCAAATTAAGGCGGCTCGATGTTGTGTTGTTTGGGACAAATCCTTCGTTACCAACAACTTTCTATATTCAATTCTGGCAAAGAAATTCTTAATCCACACGTACGAAGTTGCGGCTATCATCTAGTATTTTATAAAACGATTTTTTTGAAATGCTACACTTAAGGGGCACAAGTGTTGTTGTTGTTGTTGCTGCTGCTGCTGCTTTAGGGTGCGTCGACAGCAGGGTCATTAGCGCCCTAACAATTACCATCTAAAACTGTGGCTTAAAAAAGTTCTAAAATACTGTCTGCATGGTCGACTGTAAAGGGGTCGGTCATACAGACAGCAAATAAAATAAATTATAAAATCAGACGTAGCTTTTAAATGGGCGCCGGTACTTTAGACAGTACACCACCTTGATGGCTGTAAAGGGGCTAAGCAGGTTCACAAGAGTATTAAAAAGACATGTCTCGTTGGCTGTATAATAGCCAGCGAGACAGGAATTATAACAACATAAAAAATAAAAGCAATGCACATGGATGGGAGGCTGTAAAAGGGCCACCCATCCATCTTAAAACTAGGCCGATCTGCCTAAAATTTCAGGCACTAGACCGGCCAATACGCAAAATTTAAAAACACTTGCCACACTGCTAGTCTCATTGTTTAAAATAAGGACCAAGTCCATAAAACGAAGCACAATCAACTAAAATGCGGCACACCATCAGGGGTACACCACAAGCGTCACATCGGTGGGTCCTCCCGGCGGAGAAGAAAGTAATGTGTCAGAGAACAGTGCCCTATATGGAGGCGAGTAAGGAGAACTTCAGCTCTCCTCGCCCACTAGAACGAGCTGCTCCACGGCTAAACGGTCGGTTTTATCAGCCAGAGCTTATTATGCTCTACCTCCAGCCACTGACTCTGCCAAATGTCAAAAAACAAATCTTTTCCCCGCCGAGGCAAGGTCAGACTTTGGGACCGGATCAAAGTCAATTCAGACCTTGTTGCAGGCTAACTTGGCAGCTTAATAAGCTGCCTCGTTCCCCCCGATTCCTACATGACCGGGTACCCAGCAGAATATGACCTCCTTTCTAGAAGATTGAAGGATGTCCTGTAAATCTTGGACAAGACAATATGCTGGGTACTTGCTTCCCATGACCTGGATGCAGCTATGAAAATCACAGCACATGATGTACTTCGTGCCGCGACTTACTTTCATATGCTGGAGCGACTTTAACAAAGTGTAACACTCTGCAGTGTATACGCTGCAACAGCTATTCAGTTTGTAATTATAAGTCGCTTGAGGGAACACTACAGAGCAGCCAACTCCATTAGCCTGTTTAGACCCATCAGTGTATACTGGGGTAAAATCGCGAAACTGACTTAAAACATCGCTAAAAGTTTGGGTAACAACATCGTAGGCGGTTCACAGCTTGTTGTAGCGCGACAACTCTAAAAATGTTCTGGGCCTCTTTAAAAGCCGGGGAGAAGATTTACTCCAACCCTGGTGATAAAAAGAGGGCATCTGGAACCAATATTCCTTTAAAATAGTCTTTGTATGCTAGCTGAATGGTTAAGTTGCTCTTTGACGGTTGGTATAAAGCCGTTCAAAGTTAGGATGAATGATTACGTCATACACGGGACTGCGAGTTGCAGCAATATGTATATAGTGTCGCATCATGAGGAGACGCTGGCGAATGGAAAGCGGCAGCTCGCCAGACTCAGCACAAATGCTGGGTATCGGACTGGTGCGGTGTGCACCAGTGGCGACACGAATTCCTGCATGGTGGACACTATTCAGAATACGGAGATAACTGTCCCATGACGAACCATAGACAATGCAACCGTACTCCAACCGTGACCGTACAAAGACTCTATAAAACTGTAGCAGGCAGGAGCGGTCAGCGCCCCACGACCTGCCACAAAGACACTTTAAAACATTTAGGGCTTTCAGGGCTCTGGCTCTAACATCTTTAAGATGTAGCAGCCATATAAGCCTACTGTCTAAAATGAGGCCCAGAAACCGAATAGTTTCACTAAAACTTAAAACGGTGTTGCTGAAAGTGAAGTGAGGTTCTGCTAAAAGACTTCATATTTGGAGTACCCGATGGGCCTCCTTATAACGAATGCAATGCTATTAATTGCTATGGCGAAAGGAATAACACTTAAAACTGAAACTTGAGGAACACCGTTCTCCTTAATAAAAAGGTCTGACACTTTTCTACCGACTCGGTACCGGAAGCAACGTCGAGATAAAAATTATTTTAAAAATCTGGGCAGATTTCCTCTGAAACCCCATTCATATAACTGTTTTAAAATAACATGCCGCCAGGTAGTAGTATCGTATGTCAAAAAATATACCCACAAGGTGTTGGCTGAAAATGAAAGTGTCCTGTATTGCCGCTTCCAGTAGGATCAGGTTATCCGTGGTGGAATGGAACTTCCTGAATCCACAGTGAAAATGGCTCAACAGTTTACGGGACGCAAGACACCAGATGAGGCGGCGGTTCACCATCCGCTCTAGTGTCTTCCTGACGCAGCTCGTTAAGGCAATGCTTCGGTAGCTACCTGGCAACAACTTGTCCTTTCCAGGTTTTAAAATAGGGATCATCGTTGCTTCCTTCCACGAGTCGGGGAAGTGTCCTCCGGTTCAAATATGATTAAAAATACCCAGGAGGTACTTTTTAGCATCTTTGTTAAGGTGCCTCAGCATCTGGTACTGGATCAGGTCAGGCCCTGGTGCAGTGTCTTTGGTGCTGTTTACAGCAGACTCCAGCTCCCACGATGAAAATAAACTATTGTAGTCCTGCAATTCCGACGAGTCCAAGTTAAAGGTTTGCCTTTCGGCAGATATTCTTTGTTACTGGACCTGTTGGTTCAATCTGGCACACGAAGTGATGGCAGCGAAATACTCTGCCATCAGCTGCGCAGTGCTTCGCTCGTCGGTGACTACACGCCCCTGATCCAGTAATCCAGATACTGGCGATCGAGAGTACCTCCAGGATATACGGCGCATTGACTCCCATACTTTTGTTGATGGTGTGGAACGGTTAATGGTGCTCACGAAGTTCTGCCATGATCTCTTTTTGCTCTCCTTAATCACACGACGCGCCTTGGCTCTAGCAATCAAGAACGCTGCGAGGTTGTCAGGTGTTGCGTGGAACCTAAACCGGCGCTATGCCTGTCTCCGACCCTGAATAGCGGAACGACATTCATTCATCGTTCCACCAAGGGACAGGCGTTCTGCGCAGTGCCCCGGAACTGCTAGGCATGGATATATTGGCCGCCTGATGAACCACTTCTGTGAAGTGTTTCACCTTGTCATCGGTGGTCTGGCGATGTTGGAGTATGACTATAAAGTTGCCAGTCAGCTCTGCCGATATTCAATTTCCGTGTTGTAATTGTTTCGCCCCGTTCGCACTCTATGTGTAACCAAATTGGGAAGTGGTCCCTTCTATGGAGGTCACGATCCACCTCCCAATGCACGGAGTCCGCAATCGAGGAAGAGCAAAGGGAGAGATCAATGGCAGAGGACGAACCGGAAGCAGTAGTGAAGTGCTTCATCTGACCAGTATTTAGGATGCACAGATCTTCCTGCTCCAATAATCTACAAATCTCTCGACCTCTGGGGCAATTGGTGGTCGAACCCCACAGCGCATTGTTGCGTGTTAAAGTCTCCCAATAGGAGAAAAGGCCGAGAGAGTTGCCGAGTAATGTCAACCAGCTGACTGCAATCAACTGGTGACCCCGGCAGTAGATACATGGAGCATAAAGTCAGTTGCACCGGTCCATGTAGTTTAACCGCTACTGCTTGTAAGGGAGAGGTGAGAGCTACAGGCTCGAAGTGGACAGTGTTCTGTACAAACACAGCCACTCCCCCTTTCGCTCGATCACCCTCGGTATCGTCCTTTCCGTAAACATCGAAACCTCTTAGCACAGGTTGATGTGTTGGTCTGAAGTGTGTCTCTTGGAGACAGACACACAAAGGATCAGACCGTGCAAAGAGCTGCAACTCCTCTTTGTGAGCCATAAAACCGTTGATGTTCCACTGGAGTATGGGAGCCATTCCTACCGATTTAGTTTTACCCGCCCCGGTTCGGGTGGGTCTTCAGTCTCTGTCTGCTGAGGAACGGGACCAGTCTCGTCCACCATCGTTGCAGATTCCTCTGGCTCCGAAGAGTCAGACGTCTCCAACTCAGTGTCCTCATCCACTACTTCCTTCACCTTTCTTTTCCTCGGCCTCTTTCTCTTCTTCTCCCTACCAGTAGGTAGTCTGGGAGGGATGAAGAGGGAGATTTGACAAACAGAGTCGGGTCCGTCCGCCTAAACTTCGGGCCCCGGATCTTCTGATTGCCTCCATTAATTGATGTAGCAGATGGTAATGCTACAACTGTCAAAGTGCGGGGTGGAACTGGAGGTGGTGCTACTTTGACAGCTGCTGCTGGTGGTGGTGGACTTTTAGTGACTGCTGCTGGTGTTGTCGAGGTCGCAGATGTACTAATACCGACATCTGCGGTATTCTATGTTACAACCTTTGCGGGTTTAGCCCCGCATTTGCATTGACATGAACACGTTGTGCTGGTGCTCATGTCTGCAACGGACAACTAGGTAGCAGTACTTTGTTTCCTGACGGGAGTTGAAGCCATCTTAGCGATGCTAGTTCCAAAAATTGGAGCTGTCAGAGACTTGGCCTTCTACCTTGCTTCTGCATAAGGGATCCGCTCTTTTGTCTTCAACTCATTTATCTTGCACTTTTCAAGATACACTTGAACTCCCTACTCCAGGCCGGGTACAAACCGGAGCAGTTGACACACACCTGTGGTAACGTAAAACTGACACCTGGCTCATGTGCCCCCTTGCCGCATATACCGCAGGAGGGACTGCCCTTACATGACGCCGTCGTATGTCCGAACCACTGCCACTGAAAACAGCGCATCGGGTCCGGAACATACGGATGGACGTTCAGGTTGATGTACCTGCTTTGATGTTCTTCGGCAGGACTGGAGTGTCAAACGTCAGGATGAAGGTGGCAGTCTTTCCAATACTGCCACTAACCCTTCGTGTGATCTGACGTACCTCGACCACATTCTGTTCCTTCCACTCCTTAACGAGTTCCTCGGTCCCTATGTCTATCAAGTCACAGCAGGTGACAACGCCTTTGGAATTATTCAGGGATTTGTGGAGTTTGCAATTGACTGCAAACTTCCCGAGCTTCTCACAGTAAAGGAGTTGGGTAGCTTGCCTACTGGTTGTAATTTCCAGCAGCAGTGCCCCGTTCCTCAGCTTTTTCACCCAATTTAGGGTTCCTACCCCTTTGAGATATAAAAAGGTGAAACTTTTTCGAAGGTTCCTTCCACCCTTTGCATCACTATAAAAGCGTTCGCAAGCAAACAAACTTTTCTGTCACTATTGCCATCAGAAGCGGAAAAAGGGGGGGGGGGGTTATCGACCCTCACCCATTTCTTAGAACTGGGAGTATTTATTTTAGCCTGCGGCACACCCGTACTGCAGGGTTTTGTGGTTTTTGGGGTAGACTTATTTTGGTCCAACAAGTAAAACCAGTTTAAAAAGAAGCTCTAATACAACAGGGGAGCGAAGTTGCCCCTGAGGTTGCACGTTAGCGAGTGATTTCCCTCATCACCCATTCACCTCCTCAGCACATGTCTGACCTTGAGGTTGAGGGGTTTATTATATAGGTTTGTACCGTCCGAGCGATTAAGCCAAGATTCCTGTTCTCCTAGGCACACAACGTTCCACCGTCAAGCCCTATGGAGGTCGTTGAAGCATGGTAGGTGTTTACGGTGTGGGAAACTTGCGACGCTCACAAGTGTCCAGCTCGGGCACCGCAGGTTCGCCAAACCCGTACCTGGCACTTGCGTACCAGGCCCCTGCGGGGAAATGTCATACAGTTTTAAAGATTAAGGTCTCCAGTTAGGTAAAATCATTAATTAAGAAAGAATTTTTCTGAATTTGATGCTTAAAGTGGTAGCGCGTATGTAATAGTTCAGGACCAAGTCCCTGGATTACAGCAGCAGATATCACAGAGATGACAATGAACTGTTTTTTTTTTATACAATAAGTATTGTTTCGGATTTTTTTTTTCTCTTTTTTTTTCTGTTACGGAAACATTTTTGTTTTGCTATGCAATTCCAATATAAACATTTTATTCGCACAGCAACACATATCACAGAGATGTTGATGTGCTGTGTGCATTTTATTCAGGTTGGTTGTATTCTGTTAAGTTCAGTGACGGTTTGTCGTACATACAGAGTGTTTTAAATTTTCCTAACTGTTTCGTAATATGTTGTAAGTATTTTGATGCATACCTATTACACTAAAAAAATACATAATTGCTACAAACGTGTGGTTCCACTTTTCATTATATTACAAGCATTCAACTTCACTATTCAGTGCATTTTATTCGCGAATTTTTCGTATGAGTCGTCTAGTTTAGTAAAATTTCAATAACAAGATTAAAGACTAAATTTACAATTTGAACGAGTTTTGACTAATATTACATTCTCGTGTTATATCAATCTTCTATAACGAAGTATAACTATGTCATGTTGGGCTGTTATTGAGAAGGTAGAAATAACAGTTATTGTCAATATAATGCTCTAATTTATGAAAATTAACTGGTAGTATGTACAGACAGTAAAATGGTTCATAATATTAAACAAGGGAATTGGAGCGAAGAGTGTGAAATGGGTGGCGAAATTAATGAAAAAGAAAATGAAATGGAAATAAATAAATATAGTTTGACTAGTTTAGAAGAAAGAAATGTATTGGCAACATGAGATACAGCTTAACTGGGCAGGACACATTGGAGAGGTGGTAGGAAAAGGTTTCAAAATTCTGCACTTATTGGAGAGAGTGATGAGGGGATGTAGGAAAGAAGTAAATGAATTGGGTTACAAAACCTTGGTCAGACCATTGCTCAAACACGGTAGTGTAGTATGGAACCCACATTATTTTGAGCATCAAATACAGGAGTTGGAGAGAATGCAATAAAAGGTTTGCTAGATTTGTTTCTGGAAATTATCGCAGAATGGAATCAGTAACAGATATGATAAAAGAGCTGGAAGGGGTTTCATTGGAAGACAGGAGGAGAATGAAGAGGGTCATGGGAGTGTACAAGGCGTATATTGGTGATGAGGCTTGGAAAGATATTGGTTTAGGTATGAAGAGTAGTGCATGGAAGGGAAAAGATGACCATGACCACAAGCTGGCTCTCAATTTCAGGCACAAGGATGTTGGAAGATTCTCTTTTTTAGGTAAGGGTGTCAGGGATTGGAATAGTTTACCATGGGAAATGATGAATAATTTACCAAAAATGTTGAAGGAAGTTAAAGTTAAAATTTGTAAAGGGCAAATGAAGGTGAGTGCAGGAAAGAGGGAAGATGGGTGTGTAGGGAAATTGGCATAGGAGCATGCATTCCACTACAATTAAATTAAATTAAATTACTTAATTGAATCATTTTCTCTTTTATTCCCATCATTACTTGTTTATTTCGTCTAAATTTATTGCTTCATTCCATTTTGTCTCATAACTCCTCAGGAACATAGATTAAATGAATCCGAGATTAAATTGAAAGCATTTAACAATGAAAGAAGAACCACTGTGCCTTTCATAGAACAAAACAGAATTAGCGGAGTGTTTAACTGTAACTTTAGACTACCTGAAATAAAGTTTATACCAGATGGTAAGGTACATCCAGCTTTGTTCATAAGAATACATGGTACCAACCTTTTGAGTAGATGGAGTGATAAGGACCATAGGGAAAATTTCAGTTTCATACGGAGATTGGTGAAGCATTCGAGAGGGGAGTAGAAATGGGAATGACGTGTGAAACATTTTTCAAATTTGAAACCTGTTTTCTGGACAAGTATTTGTCCAAACTGATACAGAACGGAGTGAAAAATTAACTTAAAAATTTTAGACCATATTGTAATAAAGATGGGAGTCTCTAGGTTTCAAAGGCAAAATAAAGGTATTAAAATACTTGAATAAGCCTATACGTATGTGATGAATATGTGGCTGATATTCATCAACAAAAAATGCCAAGAAGGGTGCAATGAAAAATGGTAGTACAACAATGGCAGAGTATCAAGGATTCCTCGGGGCATTGGATTGAATAGAAAGGTGGCAAGACCTATAAAAGGAGGAAAATGAATACATAGGAAAGTATAATTCACTGCAATGTGAAGCTTATTACACTCAAAATAGAAATATGAAGGAACTATTACATGAAAGAGGAAATTCTGGTAATGCAGGTAAGTATCAAGGGAGGTATCACAATACTAATGGAGCAGACGTCCAGGAGCACTGCCACCAATAAGAGTTAGATATGATAAGAGAACATGAAAATGTACATAGAGGTACGGAAAACCATTAGCCAAGGTTGCTGAGGCTCAAACAATCTCAGGAGGCAGGATAATAGGGCCAGTCAACTATTTATGAGCCGCGAGTAACAAGAACGAGAGCGAAATGAATTTGAACTACATTCTGCAGAAAGAAGAATACGCTGGGGAAGTGAATGATGATAACTAGAGACTGGATTATATGCAACATAAGAAGCTAGAAATACGCATGCAAATATGCATAAATAATTCTTAAAATATGCATGAAGTGTCAAAAAGTTTCAAAATATATAACATTATATAATATTAAAATAATGAAACTAAGGAAAATGGAAGTGGTTTCTGGGGGATATAAATAATGAAGGAAAGGGAAATTTATCAACCACATTAGCATTGAACATGTCACATGTTCAACAGACCACTATATCTTAAGAACATCTTAGTCCACAAATACACTCTGCCAGACTCTCCAAAAGCACCATGTGGATCCTTTCCTAACAATAGATCTCACTGTAAACCCTGCAGCATGTTTCCACACTACATATTTCAATCCTACTACAGGGGAAACTTTCCCCATTATTGGACATGCCACGTGTTCAACAACTCACGTCATATACCAATTAAGTTGCCGCCAATGCACTAATTCCTTCATAGGCCACACCACACAGCAACTCTCAGTTAGAATGATTGGCCACAGACAAACAGTCCACACCCACAACTTGTATCTTCCAATACCAGAACATGCCAATAGCCATGAATCCAACAATCTCAACGACTGTTCTGTGCAGTCAGATTTTTCCCCAATAGCCCCACTGCAACAGAGCTCCGGAGTTGGGAAACAGCATATCAGAATATCCTGAATACCAGACGCCCACCTATCCACCTGACCCTAACCACCGTTAAAATTTAACCACTTAACCAATCACACTTTTTTTTTAACTAGGTATAACTTTTCGCATCAGTACTAGGTACCCTTGCTATATATGTTCATTTTACCATTGCCTGCAATATATTATCACAGACATTGCCAATTTATCGATAGTCTACTCCTTAGCCGTTCCCCCACCCTGCCCCCAACTACCTATTTAGTCATTGGGTGACATTCTGTGTGTGCACACGTACAGAGCCTAATGGCCCATTTATTGAACACTGAAGGAGGCAGTTGCCGAAATATTTTGTATTTGTTTGTCCCCCTAAGTGTTTTCTCTCATCGCAGCCATCAACTTTGGTATGTGGTGGGTTAATTTCCCTTTCTTTCATTATTTAGAATATAAAAATAGTGATTTTTAGATTTTTTTTTGTCAAAATCATCAGGCAATTAGTAAGTAGTTGAATAACATATTTATAAATTCGATAATTAACAATTATTTTAACCTTTTTTTTTACTTTTGTAAAAATAAACAATCGGTACTGTTCCAAATACTCAATTGTAACTGCTTTATGTCTCTCAACAGCGAGGTCTTTACAGACGGGATAGGATGGGGGGCACGGAATGGGAAGGAATTCGGCCATGGCCTTTTGAAGGAAGCATCCCGGCATTTGCCTGGAGTGATTTGGGAAACCATGGAAAACCCAAATCTGGATGCCCGGACGGGGATTCGAACCACCGCCCTCCCAAATGCGAGGCCAGAACGCTATCCGTTACACCACCACGCTCGGTAGTAAGATTGTTTCTACGATCTCTCAAAATATTTGTAAAAGTGGAAATGGACCATTCCACATTCACTGATGTAACTAGGCAGTAATTGAAATTGGGTGTTGTGTTAGCAGTCACTGTTTATGGAAAAAGTTCACACATCCCATCACTATATCAATTTGACTCAAAGCTTAAAAACCTGGGTTATTGTTCTAAATATTTTCAAACTTCACTCTGTCAATGCGGATTTTATTCATTAACTGAATAGATTCAGTCAATGTCAAATCTTGAGTTTCAAGCTTTTTAATACTAGTGGAAAAACAAATGCTAATCATAGCAATGGTTTTAATACTGGAATTGTTAAATGCTTTCTTGTAGTAACAATCTTTCATAGTCACTGCACTATCAAAATCGTTTACTACACATTTAATGGCCTCAAAATATTCATTGCAAAACAGCACAGCTTCAACCCATGTTGCTCATCGAGTTACCACTGGATCTGGCAACTTTTTATAGGCATCATTAATACGAGAATGTGCCTTAAAAAACACTTTCTTTGTTGATGAAATCAGTTTATTTACTTTCCCAAACGTGGAACATATTTCTTCAGCGAGTTGTTATACTCCGTGAGCATATCACATCCCATGAGTAAAATTGGGACAAAATACTTGGAGAGCTGTGACTACCTTGATCATATAGGGAGCAGCATCTGAGAGAAATATGAACACTCTTTCCTCTGCAGAATATTCAGTAAAAAAAATTTATAACCTTCAAATCTAGCGATTGTAGAATGACCTGCCTTTTCAAGTTCTATACATGCAACCAAAAAGGAAGAAGGTTGGAATTTTAATTCACCGACAGTTAAGTTTGCAATGCAACTGTTGGTAGTTTCATCAGTTGAAATCTAAATAATGCCATTCATGAGTTCATTGTGTATTTCTTCAAGAACATGTAGATAAATTGTTGGTATGTGATTTTTACGAAATGTTGAGTCGTGTTTTATTTCGATTCAAATAATATTTTTGCAGAAAAAATTTGAAAGCAGGATTTGTAAGTTTGTGAAGAGGAATATTACCTGCAAACAATGCTTCACATAGATCCATGCTTACATAATTTTGTTTTTTTGTTTGCCTTTGCTACCAATGATACTTGCCAATGCTAAAACTTGAAGTCGTGGGTCTTCCGTTTGCAAGACTTGTCTTGACATGCTGGTTAATTTGAAACTATTTTGTGCATGAACTTAACAAAATAAAACATTACCGTCGTATGTAAATGTCCCAGGATAGTCAGTATCTACGAAAAGATTTTTTTTTTTTTTTTGAGGCACGGTATATATATTAAACTTTGTACAAATAAAGAAAAATTAAAGATGAAATGAGCCCGCAAACAATAGCACGCATAATTTGTCTAGTAGAAAGAATGCTACAGTAGGCGAGCGTGACGCAGAGTGGCATCGTCTGTCATTTCCCGTGATTCTATTTTGCTTGGCCAAATAATATTAGCTATCAAAACAATAGACGCACGACAGCTAAGAGCCATGGTATTAATACATTTTGATAACATAAGATTTTATTTATTAACTAGGTACACTAACGAATTTTTTTTTTTTTTTTTTTTGTAGATATAGTGAAAATATGCATCATCACTAAGTTTTAGGTAAAATATGCAATAACCGGTGAAAATGGGCTTAATATGTAAACACATAAGCAAACATGCAACTGCAAATAATCCGGTCTCTAATCATAACAACAAAGGCAAGGCTAATAAACAATTGGGAGACAGATCAGAGGCTGGAAATAATGAAGCTCCTCTGAAGTGGTGGGAGTTTTGAAATGTGCAAAAAGCAAAATGAAGGAAAAGAAATAGATGAACAGAAAATACAGTGGAGAAAAGAAGCAATGGCAGAAGTCGACGGACTTCTGAAGAGGATAAAACTAAGAAGGAAGAAACAGAGTTTAAATTTAAAGAAGACAACAAAAAGGACACAAATGAAGAAATGGAAGAAAATAATTATCACCCTGAAGGTATCTGCGGTCAGGTGACGATTGAAGCAGAGTGTGAGAGGCAATCAATGACCTTGAATATTACAGGAAATGAAATAAAGCTAGGGTGTTTGATACAGTACATCCAATATAAAGAAGGGATTATGATGGAAACAATAACATATTTCTTGCAAAGAAAAAGTTGTACGAAGAGATGTCAAAAGGAAAGAAGGGAAAAAACTGATGTAAGAGAAAAACGAAATGGTGGAAAGTGATGGACCCAAGGAGTAGCAAATCCGGGAGGACTATAGTAAAGATAATGGAAACGAACCAGTATTGAAAGACAACAGCTATGAAAAAGAAAGGGTGGAAAGCATACCCAAAAGAATGGAACAGATATTCAGTACAGAAATATGTTATGAGAAATGGGACAGATCAAGATGTCAAGTACATTAAGATTTGGAAAAATAGGAAGAAGAGAGGGCTAAACCTGAAAAAACCTGAAATATGAAGGCAGAAACATGGTGAAACGCAAGATCAGAGAAGATATGAAGGATGCTATCAAAGAGATTAAAACCATTTATTAAATCACTAACCCAATGGTAGAAAGAGAGAGAACAGTGTTTTTTTTTTTATGTGATATTTAGAGTTGGTTGTTTATGATAAGATAAAAAGAGGACTGAAGTATGAGTGTCATGTTCTTTCTATTGAATTTGTTGAGTGGCTATAATATCTGCAACAATCATGAGTAAATGATTGATCACATTCTCTATTGGTTAAATTTTACAATTTTGGTAACCTATACATAATGTAAGAGGGGGAATATGTAAGGTACACAGTCCTCAATAGTGATTAAATTTAAACAAATACATTTACAAAAAGAAACACAGTCTCAGAGTGTATTATTAACTCTGGAAATTTAGTTGATAGGTCAAAGAAATCGATAGTGATGGTCTGAAGTATCTTTATCAGAAGAGAGAAAATATAAAAAAGAATGGTTTGATGGAAGCATGAATATTATATGAATTTCACTAAAGATGAGACTTTAAGAAAAAGAAGCTTAAAATGGTATTGTGTCTCTCCTTGTAGTTGACAAGTTTGTTACTTACAAAACACAAGTTTTGGTTATTATGACGTCATCTGTCATGCCACGCCATGACGTCACTATGATGTAGCGCTATGATGTCATGCTTTTAGTCTTTTTTGTCCAATTTACAATCGGAGATCTTGTTCTATGTTATAGACGTTATTTAATAACATTTAGCTAAGCATCAGTAAATAAATTTATTTTATTTATTTAGCATATGATGCTACATGACATAATACTCAATATCGATCTGAGTAATGGATAACATGAAAGGCAGATGTAAAAACCCATGAAGATTTTTGATTTAGTTTATATCGCGATGCATTATTGCCACTAAAAAGTGATACAGTACATGTAATAAATTGCGTGTAATTGAAGTATTTTTTCTCTAGCGGCAAGTTTAGTGTAGTATGTGGTTAGATTTAAATGAAATCTGGACTGGGATAGCAACAGAAACCTTTTGTTACAGTGCAAGGCACTAGTAATTACATTATGCTTTATTTTTCTTATTTACTTAAGCAATTGCTAAGAAATGAATTGTCAGAACACTGAAAGAAAAGTATATATTTTGTTTAAATTGGTATATTAATTATCACTCGATTTTTTTAATGAAATCATTACTTGGTTTGAATCAAAAAAGTTCCAAATTGATCGTGATCTATGTTGGCTAAACCACGATTAAAACTAATATTACGTGGCATAGTGTAAGAAGTTATGACTTCTTTTTCATTATTTCAACCGCCAGAGATGAATGAGGTTATGACTGTTATATGTGATTGCAGGCTTTCCCGGCGAATAAATGGACAACAAATCTTCTCGGGTTTGAAGCCGGATTTTATTAAAAAGTGACAAGCTATCGGCAACTAGCTCAGTAGCCATCATCAGGTTAGTTTGTGTTGTAGAAATATTAATACTTTTGTCCTTTAAGTGTCAAATTTTTTTAAATTAAAATATGAAACTGGATACGTAAAATTACCGACCGACCGATTTCTTCACAATCGCTGATTCGCAAGATACTCTCATTGAACAAATATTTCCCGATGTACACACACAGTTCATAAATCATGAGTGGCTTGCAGAAAGAGCAATTTTAGCGGCAAAAAATGTAGACGTTTTGTTATTTTTATATTCCCTCATCGTTCACAGCGCTCCATGCCTATTTCAGGCATATACCACATTCTTACATACATACAATATACACATTCTTACATACATACATACTTACAATAAGTAAGCTATTTTTTGTATACACTATAATTACTTGAAAGTTATTTATATGGCAAAACAACGTTTGCCGGGTCAGCTAGTATATATATATATATATGTCTCTTCAGTGAAATATGTCCACAGTGAACTGTGTGACCTTTTAGATAATAAACTAAAACAAAAGTTGGTCTTTGGGAAAGGATCGAACGAACTAAGGAGCGAGAGATCTGGGAAGTAGTTCGCGTAGTTCGCTCGTGGGAGTGCTCTTCCGAACTAGTTCATTCGCGAACTACACAAGACTACTACGCAAATAATTGCAAAAATGCAACCAACATTTGTAATATATGCAGTTACAAACATAACTGATACTAAAAGGCTGTACAATTATAAGCATATGTGACCAAAGAAAAATATAAGTAAGCTTAAATCTGTAACCCACAATTTTCATGTTTAAATTGTAAAATAGAACAAATGTAATTATATGTATAAAAACCCACAGACAGAAACGCTGAAGATGCTTCGCAAATGAAGCGAAACGTATTCGGAAAATAAAACAACAATTTCAATTGCATTGGCGTTACAATTATTCATAAAATTGACAGTAATTATGGTTTTGCTAGACAGTAGACCTTGCCAGACTCCTTGTGATAGAGATAGGAGTCTGTGGAGGTTGAGTGGCCAGGTGATTTGCTAGCATGATCAGCAGTGCACTAGTGAAACTTTGTACTCAGTGATTAACAAAATTAAAATGCAAATATGCCTAACTTAGACACTAGATATTAGAATAAACAGATGTAAAATAAAGAGAAAACAAATTTTGTTCCACAAACTAACTGTCGAGCAATGCAGAGTTCCTTGATAATGCTGCAAAGCTTTGTACAACAGGACTGCAGGCATGGGCCCCTGAGTTTACAGACTAACAAGTGATTTCCCTTGTCACCCATACTATTCCCCATTACACATGAAACCTCGAGAGTTTTTTTTTTTTTTTTGCAAGGGGGGGGGGGGTTTAAATCATTCTAGCATTCTATAATCTGATATCAGTGGTATTTTGGAAGTGGAAGGAATAATAGACAACAGGTGAAATTGGCAACAGACTTCAAGGCAGTATCAGTTCAGGAAATATTCCTTGTCAATGATACCAATACAAAGAATGGAACAGTGTTTGGCGATAAATCTGTGGTCATAAACGATCGATAACCAAAAAATAGAAAGGATACTCAGAACTGAGGGTAACTGTCTACAAAAGCAGTGATGCAGTTCATAAAGGGAAATATGAATTTCCATTGATATTAACAACCAGAAATTACACTTACCTGAATATCTGTTTCTTCAGGATTTCTTTTTTGTGCAATAGTTCTAAGTAAAGCTTTTCCTTCTTCTTTAGTCTGGAAACAATAGAAAAAATAGTTTAAAAAAAATATATATATATATAACAAAACTTCCACGCATTCTATTCTTAAACCAAATTCTTTAATTCAACAAGCCTCTAGACCACGGATGGCCAAACTGCGGCCCATCATAGGTCAGTCAACATGTGGCCTGCAGAGTTGGGACATTACATATGTAAACTTTAACTTTCAACTGTGATATCAGACATTACAACACTCAGCACCAGTCCTTTCAACTTCAATACATTAAAACAACTATATTTTTAATGCTTAATTAAATATGTATGTTTAGTTTTTAATGATTTCTTTCCTCCATAAAAATATTCAAGTATTTTTTCCAAGAAAGTAGTACATGCAGGCTGAATGGAAATTTTATTTCTGGCTGAAGAAAAGGTCGGCCACCACTGGTCTAGACAAAGCAGATGTATGAAATTATCTATACTATTATTTCACAGAACACTGATCTTATACTCCTCAAAATCTATTTAAAAACCATTAAAACGATGATTTATATTTTGTTAAAGTAATATGTAAGTTCACATAGAGCTAATTTTTGAGGTAGTAGATCGATAATTGACTACATTTTAACAAATGAGAAGACATCAAAGCATGTACATGATAGTTAATATACACAGACAAAGATGATCATTGTGATAATTTTTTGATTGTTATAAAATTGGCAATGTCTAAAAAAGTATACATCTTCTCTGCAAACAAAGACTTGCTTATATTCTAAGGACTGTTCAAATGCAAATCAAGGAAGGAAATAATTAAAAACAGCATTACAACAGCAGCATTGGAGGTTTTAGGAAAAAACAGAAAAAAAGATGGGATGTAAGGGCATGAGATAGAGACCATATTAGCCTCTCCCAAACAATTGTTAACCTCTCCACCATGTCTCAAAGAAACATGCTGATTAGACTGTGCCAAGAGAAGTCCTTCTTCCACGAGAATCCCAAAACAATTAAGATGCCACTGAAGTATGGGAGCAATCTCACCTAATTAATTTCATCCTTTCTGGTTCACATCTCATCAACGTCGAGGTCATTAGAGGTGGGATGGGACCAGGGACCAGGAATGGGAAGGAATTGGCCATGGCCTTTTCAAGGAAGCATCCAGGCATTCGCCTGGTGGATATGGGGAAACCATGGAAATCCCAAATCTGGATGCCTGAACGGGGATTCGAACCAGTGTCCTCCCGAATGGGAGTCCAGAGTACTAACCGCTCACCCACCACGCATGGTCCACAGGCTACTCTACATACACTGAATACCATATCAGAAAAGAGAGGTTATGACTCTGAGTCTTAAAACACTTAAAACAATTAGGCTTTATCACTTAAGTTACTCTTTTCCCTCTCACCCCTCTATTATGGTATTGTCTGTGAGAGGATGAAAGGAATTTTACAAATTTGTCAGGATCAGACTCTGGAGTTTGAGTCCTGTATGGACTGCTTATTGCTAACCCCTGCTTGTTGTGATGTAATGGCTTGTGGGCTGCTGCTACTTTTTATATTTGCCGTGAATTCTTGACCATGTCTATTCACGACGTGATTTTTTCTAATATGGCAGGTCTATTTATAACAGAGTTTTCCTAAATCCAAGCAGTTGTGATCTCCTTAATCCATTTTACTATAAAAGTTTGAGACTATAAGGAGCAACAGTTATAAATGGTAGTATTAAACATTTCACTGCAATAACTGGTATTTTATTATTATTCCGTATAACCTTTCCTTTATTTATAGACAAAACATTTGTTATTTAAATTCTGTATTATGAATTATGTAAGATGTTACTAATTCAAGTGAAGGCATAAATACTTTAAATTTCAAAAATCATTATTTATATATGCTAGACGACACGTGCGAAAATTTCGCGAATAAAATGAGATGTAATATAATGAAAAGTAGAACCGCACTTTTATAGGAATTTTTTTTTTTAGTGTAATAGGTACACAGTTAGGAAAATTGAAAACACTCTGTATGTACGACAAACTGTCACTGACCTTAATTAATACAACCAACTTGAACAAAATGCACACAGCATATCAACATCTCTGTGATATGTGTTGCTGTGCGGATAAAATGTTTACATTGGAATTGTATAGCAAAACAAAAATGTTTCTGTAACAGAAAAAAAAAAAAATATTCGCAAAGCTACTTTTGTATAAAAAAAGTTTACTGAAATCTCTGCAATATCTGCCGCTGCAATCTAGCGACTTGGCTCTGAATTATCTGATATGTGCAACCTCTTTTAGCATCAAATTCCGAAAAATTCTTTCTTAATTTATGATTTTTACCTAACTAGAGACCTTAATATTTAAAACAATATGACATTTATCGATATCGGTTAAGAGATAAATGGTTCATAATTTTTAAAAAAAGAACGCACACACGCTGTAGAAATATTATTAATATTTTTGCCCTTTAAGGATCGAATTAAAAAAAAAAATCCTTTTATAATATATGGTGTGACCAAAGCAGTCACCTTGGACTTTAAAATGATACCTCATTTACTGATTTCGGTTAGGCATCAAGAGAGACCCCCCCCCCCCCCCCAAAAAAAAAAAAGTGTTCGAAATGAATTTGGAGAAAGTTCTTTGTTAAAATATGATGTGACCAGAGCGGATACTTTAATATTTAAAACGATACCTCATTTATTGTTTTCGGTTACGTATCAAGGGAGGTAAATAGCTCATGACAGAAAAATGTGTTGTAGAAATATTAATACTTTTGTCCTTTAAGTGTCAAATTTTTTAAAATTAAAATATGGTGTAACGGAATCAAAGACCTTGCGAAGACCTCAGTCTTTAAAATAACACCTCGTTTAACAATTTTGTTTAATAATCAAGTGAGATAAATGACTCAAGACAAAAAAAAACCATTTTTGAAATACTGATGTTTTTGCCATTTGAGGGCTCAATTCAGAAAATTTCCTTTCTTAAAATGTGATGTGACTACAGTGGAAACCTTCATTTTTAGAACGATACCACATTTATCTATTTCGGTTAGATATTAATGGAAATAAATGGCTCGTGCTCTAGAACCATTGATACTTTTTCCCTTTAACCCTTTGACTGCTGTGGACGAGTTTACTCGTCATGCTGCCTGCTGCCCCCGTGTGCTAATGACGAATTTAGTCGCAGCCGCCGGTTTTCCCCTGAGCGTTGATGACAAGTTAAGTCGAACCCGTCTGCCGCTACCTGAGTGCTGATGACGAATATATACGCACCACTACCTGAGTCGTACAGCGGACTTCACGCCCCATTTCTCAATAGCCTATTGCAGTTTTGGTCGCTAGCTTATCATCTGAATGTTTGTCTGTTGGGAGCCTAGGCTTCGCTCTACAGTTCACTTTTAAACGGAAATTACATCAGTGTTCTTTGTGTCCTGTATTTTATAAAGAAAATGGCAAGACATCGTTGGTGCATTGAGGAACAAATTATGGAGACTCGTACAAGGAGTGCCACTGAGGATGAACAACTTGAATTTGATGGAAGTGATAGCTTTTCCACAGAATCGGAAAGCTATAGTCCTAAACCATACTCGTCAGCAAGGGTGACAATGCAGTCTCATGTTTCAACAAGAGATGTTAGTTGTTGTGAATCTGAAGAATCAGAAAGTGATAGTGAAACGCCTACAAAGAAATTATGTCTTGGCCATAAATCTGACTGGAAAGAAAATGATTTTTGTCCTGTTAGTCACGCATTTGATGATATGCTATCAGGACATGCGTGTCAAACAGGGAATGTGCCAAGTAATGTCAGTTTTCATGGTTTTTTTTTTGTTTTTTTTTTTTTAACAAGGTAACTGATGAAATGAATCAGTTTCATATAACCACTATGGAGAATACTCCACAATCAGTGCATTCTCGAATATCAAAGTTGAAAGAGTCTGGATATGATGAAATGTATTGTTTCATAGCTATTTGTCTGCTGATGCCTAGCGTAAAAAAAAAATTTGAAAATTAGCGAATATTGGACCAGACATTTTCTTCTAAATACTCCAATTTTTAGTGAACTTATATCCAGATACTGCTTTTCCTTACGCTGGTGAGGTTTCGTGAGATTTCACCGGAACCCCCCCCCCCCTATTTCACCTCACGTAATTAATGGACAGACGCTTCACAGCTATGAAATGTTGAAAAATCTGTTGAGTACTTATGTGGAACAAATTTCATCAAAGAAACAAAATTATGTATAATCAGGTAATTACAAAGCGCAGCAAACATTCAGTCAACATCGAGATTTTATGGGAATCTACATCTACAAAGATATTCCGCAAGCCAAATTTCAGTGTGTGGGGGAGGCTGCTTGTACAATTTTCATTTTCAGGTGTCTTTTTATATTCATGAATAGCGCAAAGAAAAATTGGATGCCTTTAACTCTCTGCATGAGTTTGAATATCTCTAATTTTACAGTCGTGGTCTGAACGTGATACGTAAGTGTGAAAATAAAATATTTCTAGCGTCTTATTCGAATCTACGCTCTTTAAATTCCAACAATAACACACTAATAAAGTAAGGAACCTACAGAAAATTGCAGTTGTTATAAACGGGTATGCAAGAAATAACAGTAAACTATTGAGGTAAATTTAAGAATCACTATGCTTTCGACATAAGCTGCAAAAATCGAGTATAAACTACAAGCAAGCTTTAATGATTAGTGACGAAAAATAGGGTTACTGATTCAGTTTGATTCTGCAGTAATTTATTTGCAGAGAAACTATGTAGTGAGAGCATTTATTATATATCAGCCATGAGAAGTCACAGTGCTTCACCAGGAAAATTCAGCACTGAGCGGGTGGGGCAGTGTGGGCCGCTCGGTCCCCACTTAGCACAGGTAGCAGACCTCAGCATGGCAGGTAGACGATCCGCCGTCAGCAGTCATAGGGTTAAGGGTTGAATTCCAAAAAATTCTTTCTTAATATACGATGTCACCAAAGCTGAGACATCACTCTTCATAATCCTACTGCGTTTATCAAGTCACTCGACACACAAAAAACGCATTTTAGGAATATTGACGTTTTTAAGGTCGAATTAAGAAAAGTTCCTTTTTTAAAATATAATGATACCACAGCGGAGACCTTAATCTTTAATAAGATACCTCATTTATCTGTATCGGTTAGATATCAAGGGAGATAAATTGCTCGTGACACAACAATGAGCTGTAGAAACCATTTATACTTTTTCCCTTAAAGGGTGGAATTAAAAAAAAAAATCTTTCTTAACACACTAAGTCACCAAATCTGAGACATTACTCTTCATAATCTTACTTCATTTATCGATTTCGGTTAGATATACAGGGAGATAAATGGCTTGAGACACAAAAAACGCATTTCAGAAATATTTACATTTTTGCCCTTTAAGGGTCGAATTATGAAAAATTCCTTTCTTAAAATATAATGTAACCACAGCGGAGACGTTAATCTTTTATATGATACCTCATTTAACTATGTCGTTTAGATATCAATGGAGATAAATGGCTCGTGACTCAAAAACGCGTTGCAGAAATATTGATACTTTTGCCCTTTAAGGGTCGAATTCCAAAAAATTCCTGTCTTAATATATGATGTCACCAAAGTGGAGATCTTAATCTTTAAAATGATACCCCATTAAACAATCTCAGATAAGTATTCAGGGAGTTAAATGACTTGTAACACAAAATACAGCATTTTAGAAATATTGAAATTTTTGCCCTTTAAGGGTCAAATTTAAAAAAGAAAAAAAAAATTCTTAAAATATGGTGTTATCATAAGCTTTAAAATGACACCTCATTCAATCATTTTGGTTAGGTACAAAGGGAGATAATGGCTTGTGACAAAAAAACACTTTATAGAAATAATATATACCAGTGTAAGCCCGTGACCGTTTTTTGCGTATCTACAATAGTCTACAATAGTTCCGGTTCCTCAGATGAAATATTAATGACAGGTTGACCTGATTTGACCAAATGTAAACTTGACCAATGCTTCAGGGTGAATAAAATCTGTTGAGCTTGAAGAACTCTGAAGCATTAATAGAGGTAGGTATTAAACATGAACAGGGACGACAGCACAATCGTATAATTGCTTAAATAGAAACTTACTTGTATTTGACCCTTACAGTTCACTCTGCAAAATTTAAAAAATTCCTGTTTGCTTTGAAAGCATCAAGTTGTGGCAAACACTGATAATGTAAGCATTGGTCATAGTATCTGTTAAGGTCAGAGAACTTAATACACATTCCATATTATTAAACAGTTGAGCAACTGCGAAGAAATTAATTTCCATAATACTCGATTCGGTAACATATTTGGTCTGATGTACACTTAAAATAACCTAATAACGCACGTACAGTGAACATGAACAAAAGCCATGAACGAAAGTGGTGAGTAAAATCCCTAAAAAGCAAATAAACCGTAATGCATAAACTTTGGACAAGCAACATCAGTGAAAATTTTAATTAGATTGAAATTTTTCCAAGCCGGAAAACAATTGTCATTTGTGGCTACAGCAGAGACCATGAGTAATTTTTTTAAAAGTTCTTTTAATTAGCAACATGTTACCGAAAAGCAGATCCACTTTTCAGCTGCAAAATTTATCAATATTTTTTTTAACTATGAAATGTTACGAAAAGCAAACTTAATGACCGTATTATGGCTATTAATTTGGTAGTAGTTGCTCAGCTATTAAATTGTAGACATAACCACGAATTTCTTATAATGGTATCTCTGGTCGCTGTTTTGTGAGCAAAGGCTGGCCCATGATGTCACCATTTTCCAGCCAATAGCTATCGAGGTGAGTGAGTGACCTTATGAAATTATATAGCAGATGGTAAATTTATTCTGAAATTTTGTATTTAAAGTTTTTTTAGTTTATAGAATATTATGCACTAATATCAGACTGAATAAACATGGTTTCTTCCAACAATCTGATTTTCACAGTTGGTGACAGCTGTTATTTCACGATTTTTTTCTAAATACTTTTTCTTATGGATTTTTATGATGAATGTTATGTATGTTAAATGATCACATCTACCCCTGTAAGCTGTGATATCTGTACATATAATAAGCAAGTCTGTCATGTATGACGACACCTGCCACATCATGAAGGTATTCTATGACGTCGCATAATGTCATCACATTCACGCCATTCTTCTTGGTATGAAGGTTATTTAATAACATTTCTAAGCACCCGCAAACAAATTAACTGACAGAACACTGAAAAAAAAGGTGTATTGTGTTTAAATCGTCATATCAATCATTAGATCCTTATATTTACATATTAATTATTCTTTTGATAAATAGAAGCATTCCTTAAATTCTTTGTCCATAGATATGTAAGATAAAAGTTTTAATTTTCGAATATCAATATTAGCGATAGCTTTGATTAGAATGTTACTTAGCGTGGGTCAGATTTACCTGGCATTTGATGCTACAGCAGAGGGCATGAATGATTTAGTTTTTTTTACAAAATTATTTAAACTGTGCCCTAATATTGAAATTAATAATTAGATTTAACGTGAATAGTTGCACACTAATTGCGAACTGTGCAGCCTACACTACAATTAAAACAAATATTACATGGCACAATTTAAATTTATAAGATTTATTTTCATCTTCTTTGCTTTCACTGAATAATATTACTGAGGCTATTATTTCCACAACATGTAACTATGTCAGCTATTCAAACGTTGTAATATCAGACTGAATCACGGTTAACAAAAAAGAAAGGTTTTACACATTTCTTTTTTGTTGAAGATTTTTGGTTTTACACCTTTCTTTTCTATTGAAGATTTTTGATCAAATTTAGTTTCTTGCATAATCACTGGGACTCATCAAGAAATTGTCGTTTTGGTCTGAAAACTGTTGCACACGTTGGTATTATATAATATACGTTACTCTTAGAGTTGTAAAATATATCCATCCTTACAAACTTCACTCGAAAAGTTCTGTAACGTTAAGCAGCTAGCTACTCGAAGAAGGCATATAGTGATGTATAATGATAACTCAAACGTTCCTTTAACTGTAGTATTTAGTAATATGTTTCTAATACACCCATCAAGATAGTATATAATGCACAGACTTCAAACCTCGCCCCCCCCCCCCCCCCAAAACAAAAACAAAAAATCGGCCGTAACATTACACACTAAAAGATTAGAGTACGCCATTTGTTTTCATATTCGACCTCCAGCGATACTAAGATTATGTGCAACAAAATGCATCAATGACCAAAAACGATGAAAATCAAACTAACTTTATAATTAAAACAAAGTACATTAAACTACAAAAAGGAACCATCTATGTCCATTCTGGCCCAGGCTACATTCCAACCTATCTACAGGCACTGCTAATGATACTGCTTGAAAATCATGATAGTTAAAATGTTTAATAAATACAAATTTCTAGCGAATCATGCTTTAACAACAAGAACCAAACGCCATTTTGGTACAAGTTGCATTTCAACTATAAAAACTAAACTCCTTCGTTCGCTAACAATTCTAAGTTGTTGCAGTTTTTTGTGTGTAATTTGTTCCATATTTATATTTTTGATGGCTGTGATAGCAACATATTCCTGAATAATATTGTTCAAAGAATGTGTGCAAGGTCATTATGCTTTGCTATATAACTTCTCCCAGTCATTCCCATTAAAGCAATTTTTGAGTGAAGTTGTAAGGTATGTATATATTTTACATCTCTAAGAGCAAACACACATAGTTTAGAGTAGTATGTGCTTAGGTTGAAATGCAACCTGGACCAAGATGGAAACTTTTTGTTACAGCGCAAGGCACGAGGAATTGCATTGAATTTTATTTTATAATAATTCTATTTAGTTAAGCAATTGCTAAAAAATTAACTGTCAGAACACTAAAAAGAAGTATGTATTTCGTTTAAATTGGCATATTATCAGTTTTTTTTACTGCAATCATTACATGGTTTAAATGAAAGAAGTTCCAGATTGATCATGATCTATGTGGCCTAAACCACAATTAAATATTACGTGGCATAGTGTAAGTAGTTAAGATTTATTTTTAGCATCCTTCGTTTTCACTGTGGTCATTATTTCAGCCAATGTAAGCTGTGTCAGCTGTTAAAACATCGATCTTCATCACAGGTAATAAGAAAGAAAGGTGTAAGAACCTGTGAAGACTTGGGATCAAGTTTATATCACAATGCATGGTGACACTGATGTGCGATACACGGAATGTATTAATTCGCATGTGAGTGAAGCTTTGCTTTTCTAGTGGCAATATTAGCGGAGTTGGGGTTAGGCTGAAATGCATCCTGGACAAAGTTGACAACTGAAGCTTTTCTTTCAGCACAAAGGATGATAAATAACAATGACCTTTATTTTGTAACAATTGTATTTGCAGAGAAATTAATTACCATAACAATCCATTAAACCCGTCATTTTTGACAGGCTTTGAGGCTAGTTATCTATAAGAGAGATAACTGCTATCGAACGAACTTTCTCCCATTTGAAAGACCGCCAAAAGCCTTACTACATTACATGATGCTTTTACTCAGGATATTGCTGTTAGGATTTTTACCAGGAAATTTGAAGCACAAAGAGTAATTGTTATGTTACTAATGGCTTCAGTGATGTCAAGTGGCATCACATTTCTGCAAGAAACAACAATTTCATCACCATATTTACAATGATATGAGGATTCCCTACTTTTACTAACGTTTGCACTCCTCTCTTTGCATGTGAAAGATGTCCAATAATAAGAATAAGGAAAATTGTTTGTGCAGTTACAACTCCACAGAAAGTGCATGAAAGATTATCATGAAAGTGCTAAAAAACTCCTCTACAGAGATTATACAGCACTGTATGGGTATGCTATTCTAACATAGGAGTATTCACCGAAAAAAGTCACCTCTAAGATTTTGCTTCAGTGACTATGTAGTTATCCTGGCAATACAAGACTCTCAGTCCCAACATCACAGACTTCAAGTGCGGATGCCACATTCTTGTGTGTCATCTTGTAGATGGTATTAATTACATGCAATATACAATATATGGAAGTAACAGCTTGATGAATATATGAATAATGGCGAGAGGTCTGAAGCAGTGTAGTGTAGAATCCTAACTGTACAGACATGTGGCATGAAAATTGCTAACACTAAAAGCCACTTAATATTTCTGATCAATCTGCGTGCTACCTCATCAGTAGTACACTGCAATTTACAGGATGCATTAATAAAGTGTTGAAAGTGATTTTATTATGAAGAAACTGTACATCGCAACGCGTTCAGTCTGCCCAAAGTCTGCAGTGTTTCCATCAGCATAACTGATTTTGTAAACCTCGTCTCAGACTGTTTCAGGATGTGCAATACAGCAAACAATCAAAAAAGGCATGCAATCAAGTTCTACACCAAACTCAGAAGTCATACCGATACCAATCAATTGATGCAGTAAGCCTACAGGGACTTTGTTCTATGATCTTTGAAAGTTTCAAGGAGTTTTAGGATGTTTAAGGGGCACTGGGAAGATTTTTGTTTGTATTATTTCCGTTTTATTGTTTTCTGTATACATTTAAAGGTAAGAATTTTTGTGTTTAATTTATTTTCCTTTTTGTAAAAGATAATAGTTATTACAGAAGAGCAGAGAGTAGTCTGTTAAAAGAACTTCTTTGGTGGACAGAAGAAGAGAGGAAGTCCGTAGGAAAAAAGGATGATGAAAATAGCGGACGAATTGTGCTTGGAAATATTCTGTTAATATGTTGAATGAATGCTGAAAGTAAATGTTATTTGTGTTTAAATAAATGAGGAGCAATAAAAGATATTAATTTTTCAAGGCCAACAACCCTTACTTTGGATGACCACCAACCAGCCACACCGACGAAGATGCGACTTGTGTGTGACCTCTGTTGAAATTCCGACTATCAAATGAGAGTTAGGATAATTGCAAAGACACTGAACCTTCAGACAGTCACTGTGCATACCGTGACAGATGATCTAAAAATGCAAAAGGTGTATGCCAACCTAGTCTCCAAAGCATAGATGGGTGAGCGAAATGCTAATCTAGTGACAATCGCTGATGAGCTTTAGAAACAGGATCAAAATAAGTTTGATCTTTTTTAAGACAATGTTATTACTAGGCACTATGACCCAGAGACAAAGCATCAGAGTGCCGAACGGCACACACCGGCATCCCCCAAACAACAGAAGGAGAATGAGCAAGTCAAAAGTGTTAACAATGCTGGTTGTGTTTTTCGATGCTAAACGCGTGGTCCACGTCAATATTTCCTACTACGGAGATGTTATCAAAACATTGAGAAAAAGAATTCTTTACATGTGACAAGAGATGGCCACTACCTGGGTGCTCCATCGTGACAATTCTCCCAGTAACACCAGTCCGGGCACTAGCGAGTTCCTGGCAAAGCCCTACTTGGCAGCCCCCATACAGTTTCTACTTGGCTCCAACAGTTTTATGTATATATTTACTAGCATTTACCCGTTGCTCCACACACGCAGGTCTTGTCGTGTATAGAAATACTCTGAGCTTTTTTTTTAGTTTAGTATAAAATATTAACTTGGAGAAGCAAAAAATATAGATTTTTCTTTCATTTAGTTACTACCTTAGATTCAGTTTTCATATAATAGTTCGAAAATTTTTGTTATACTAATATTTCAACACAATATATTTATTTATTTATCATATGATTATTTAACAAGTTACAAAATAAGAAATGTACATATCACAAGCATGTACAATTTCATATCTCTAGATCTAATGTTTTAGTCCAGTCAACTGCACTGATCGACACATCATATATTTCTGCTATTGTTCCCTTGTAGGCCCAAAGAGGACAGTCGGAAACGATGTGATTGATTGTCTGTAAAGTGACTCCAGTCTCAATTTGTAGAATCTACCCAGCCCCATTTGCG
>JARYHS010008075.1:33436933-33570520 GCA_031002005.1 Vandiemenella viatica
GACAGTCACTGTGCATACCGTGACAGATGATCTAAAAATGCAAAAGGTGTATGCCAACCTAGTCTCCAAAGCATAGATGGGTGAGCGAAATGCTAATCTAGTGACAATCGCTGATGAGCTTTAGAAACAGGATCAAAATAAGTTTGATCTTTTTTAAGACAATGTTATTACTAGGCACTATGACCCAGAGACAAAGCATCAGAGTGCCGAACGGCACACACCGGCATCCCCCAAACAACAGAAGGAGAATGAGCAAGTCAAAAGTGTTAACAATGCTGGTTGTGTTTTTCGATGCTAAACGCGTGGTCCACGTCAATATTTCCTACTACGGAGATGTTATCAAAACATTGAGAAAAAGAATTCTTTACATGTGACAAGAGATGGCCACTACCTGGGTGCTCCATCGTGACAATTCTCCCAGTAACACCAGTCCGGGCACTAGCGAGTTCCTGGCAAAGCCCTACTTGGCAGCCCCCATACAGTTTCTACTTGGCTCCAACAGTTTTATGTATATATTTACTAGCATTTACCCGTTGCTCCACACACGCAGGTCTTGTCGTGTATAGAAATACTCTGAGCTTTTTTTTTAGTTTAGTATAAAATATTAACTTGGAGAAGCAAAAAATATAGATTTTTCTTTCATTTAGTTACTACCTTAGATTCAGTTTTCATATAATAGTTCGAAAATTTTTGTTATACTAATATTTCAACACAATATATTTATTTATTTATCATATGATTATTTAACAAGTTACAAAATAAGAAATGTACATATCACAAGCATGTACAATTTCATATCTCTAGATCTAATGTTTTAGTCCAGTCAACTGCACTGATCGACACATCATATATTTCTGCTATTGTTCCCTTGTAGGCCCAAAGAGGACAGTCGGAAACGATGTGATTGATTGTCTGTAAAGTGACTCCAGTCTCAATTTGTAGAATCTACCCAGCCCCATTTGCGTAATAAGTAGGCGCAACTGCCTAGTCCTATTCGAATCCGATTGATGATTCTCCACTGCCGCCTGGGGAGATCGAAACCTTGTAACCTTACTGAGGGGTCCTCAACTAGATTTTTATTGGCTACTGATGAGTGCTCCTATTGAGTTGTCCACAGCTTGTTGATGTTGAAAGAGGCCTATGTAAGATTGATTGCTGTGTGCCATGGTGGTTTTCTTGATTTCAAGCGTTGGTGTTTTGCTTGAATAATGTAACACAACATATGAAAAATAAGAAATTAAAGCTACGTGAAACATTATCACTTACGGCCCAATAAGGACGTACCGAGAATCAGTTGCCCTCTTGGTCAGAAATTTGAGACATTTTCCGGAGGATAGAAACTGCCTATTAATGCGAAAACAAATGTACCATAGACAAAGGTGACATGAAAGTTACCGTATGTGATAGTTTTGACAGTACATTCAACGGCCATTTATAAAAATATCTTTGCCGCCAACGCTAGTATTTACAACAACGAATCTAAAATTGCTGGCCAGTTTTCGTATGCCATTTATGTATAGCACATTTTCTGTCGTAGGTAATTGTATTTTTTTGCTTACAATTTCTACAAACCCAACCGAACTTCTAGCCATCATTCTTCATCGTATCTCAAAATCGAAATGGTTAGATTAAAATAGGGACTGGACCAGAAAAAAAATATGTCGCTATTGCCACAAGGAAATATAGGCTTTGTTTTGGTAATTACACTTAATCACTAACATTGCATTCATTAAAGCAGCTTACTAAATTTTTAACAATAATTGAATGCTTCATGCCTTTTGTTGTACCAAGAACATTCTTGTTGGCTGCATTTCGACCTAACCACAATAGAATCTATACCAATATTGCCACTTCAAAATCAAGCAAAACATTTTCAACAAAACGCATGAAATGCATCGCTAAATACATTTTTTTGTAATGACAAGATATCACGATTCAAAGTATGCCCAGCATAAATTATAAGAATTAATTTCAAAATACAACTTCAGTTTGAACTGCAAGAGTACTAAAACATGTGAAATAATATATTACTACATTGCCATGTAGAGTTTATTCTTGTGGTTAGTTTGAAATGTGGCCTGCAGCAGATTAAAAACGTTGCCAAAGGCACAAGGGACTGTACATATAACTGATTTTGACTTGCAATATGTAGTGTCGAGAACTACCACTAAATGATATAATTGTTTATCACTATCAAATTGCGGCGATATGGTACAGTGAAAACCGTGTACTATCTATATTAAGCAAAAACTTACTTACTTACCATAAATATTAGACTTGTGTTGCTCTTATTGAAGAGTTAATGTATCATGTAGTGGTTTTAGTAACAATTTCCTTTTAATTATACTTATCAAATTACGTGAATCCGGGAATATATGGCCAAAGACAAATAAAATATAAACAATCCAGAGATCCATATATTCCTCTGTGGTCAAACGCTTCAAATGCATCATTTTTACAGTTAATTAAGTAATAGTAATGATTATTAGATCTGATTCAGGTCATTCCATTATTTGCTGTACTCAAGAAAACCGAAAACTACATATTCAAAGTCAAAACATTAAACAAAATTCTAAGTTAAGTAGTGCGATTTTTTTTTTTTTTTGTGCAAGGAGTGAACATCTCAACTATAGTGTAATCCATATCTCTTAATTTTATGTCTGAAATGTATTTAATTAATTCCTCCACCCTTGGTACATATAAGTCACTAGCTGTTTCCACAGAATTTGATACGGACGATTAGTTCTAAAAATTTGAAAACTCTCTCCAAAATGCTGCGGTTGGTTTTGTGGGGCTCCCGTTCAAATAAAGAGACACATACAGATTTATAATAGTGCTAAGACCATCTCAAAGAACACTATTTTGATGGCAATGAGGCAATCCAAGTTGCCATGATGACTGCTCTGATCCCCTTGAGGCCTTCCAGGACACGTACTGTGCCAGGGAAAATCACTGGAACAAATGTCTAGATGCCCAAGAAGTACTTCAAAGATTTATAATTGTGTCAGCTTTCTGTCAAGGGAAAATAGCAAGTAAAGTTTATAGAATTTCAGTTAAACTGTATATACTTTGGTATCAAAGTATTCTTTTTAGCTAAAATCAAGTTGACATTGGCTGATGCAGATATAGCAAGAATTTAATGTCATGCATCACAAACATTCACGCAGGTTCTAAAAATAATTACGATCATTTTGATATAAGGAACATATGATCAGAAAATTGATTTAAAGTTATGATTTGGTTTACAAAGATTTGATATAAAACAAGATGGTTGAGTGATGCCATCAAGTCATAGCAAGGAGAGTTAGATAAAAGAATTATAGAGAGAACGATAAAAGAGCCTCTAAATAAAAACATAAAAGTGGTCCTGCTAATGCACGGTGTTACCTGCATGTAAACTAATGTTATTATCAAGTTTCAGCTTTGAGAATAAAATTTAAAGGAAGGATACAATTATTTAAAAATATATGACTTTTTAATAATAATGTTAAATAAGACTACTTTAAGCTCTAAAGAAAGAGAAAAATATGGAGAAGTAAATAAATATTTTCTTTAAACAAATTCTAAACCTTTTAATGACTATGAATTTAAAAATCTCGAAGGTCAGATGAAAGCATGGTTTTTAACCAGTGATATCTTAATAGGGGTTTATTAATTAAAGGAAAGGGCATAAACATTACAGTAAGTAAAGTGAAAACTGATTTAAATACACAAATAAATGAGAAAAAGATGGAATTTTAATATATTGGAATTCAAAAGTGTCTGAGCAAAATTACAATGCAATAAGAAAACAAATTCAATATTGCCCAAATAAGAATGATTCCAGAATAAAACAATATGCTAAGGTAATCTAGAAGGGAAAATATTTTTCTGAAGCAAAGAATTATGAGGGATTAAATATTTTTGGAATAAAGGGGAGATAAATAAAAACTCTCATATTAAATAATTCATAACTGGCAAACTGGTAGTTATTTAAGAAAGTAGGTAATAACTAAAAATTCTGGAAATAATTTGACCTATGAAATTTAAATGCGGCCGCATAGCTCAGGCGGTAAAGCATCCGACTATGGCCTGGACGACTGGGGTTCGATACCTGATGAAGCCGAGGATTTTTCCTCGAAGCTGAGCCCACTCAACCTGCTATCAAATGAGTAGCCTACTGTGAGGGAAACTCTGCAGGATGGTAAAGAAAAAGGGCAGGACCATGTTGCTGACCACGGCACATCCACTCTAGTGCCAACGATTATGAAATAGGAATCCGGAGCTATACTTTCACTAATCCTACAGGAATAGTTTGAGAACTGTGAAAACCTCACAGTCTTTTACTTTATGAGATTTAAAATTATGGTAAAGATCCATTAGAATTTCAGTTTAGTGTGAACATGAGATTTTGATATTTCACAACAGAAAGGTGATTCACCATTGGAGTTCCCCAGTGTCCTAAAACTTTTGGACATTAGACTATATAAGGAAACTGAAGCACAACTACTGGCGGCAGTCAGTGAACAAATTTCGAGCAAAGCAGCCGAAATCTGTGACAGTAAGTGTGACAGTGCAGCGTTGGACTTAGTTTTACTGTCAAAGAAGCAGTTTCAGTGATAGATAATTTTTGACACAACTATAAAATAATGTGGAGTACACTGTTACCACATGATATACAGTAATGTCGGTTGGGCATATGGTATCCATGTGAATTACCACTACTAACCATTTGAAGTTTTCCAATGGAACTGAACTTCTACCAGTAAACATTTTTTATTGCTCCATTTGTTACTAACAAATTTTATGAGGAATATTTTGGACAGTTTAATAGAAAAGAAGTTCTTTACAATTGTTAGCATGAATGATCGAATATTGTGGTCATTGTGAATGTTTGTCATGCAGTTAACCTGGAATCTTTAAAATAGTTCAAAGTCCAACCATTATCAGTATCGGACTTCTTTGTAATCCTGATACTAGCAGCTCGATCCATCTCCTTTCAAAATAAACTCAATGAAACTACATTTTTTGTTGGACTTTCATTTTATTAACTAACTTTTGAAACTGTTGCACTTTTACTGTTCAAGGTTTAAGTTTTAAAATATTCGAAAAGAGCTAGCGACCAATTTTGTTAAAGAACTTCCCAATTTGGAGAAATTTTAGAGTATTTGATAGATTGAATGTAGCTGCTGTTAATAACATCTATCTCTACCCCAGAGAGATTTATTCATTACAATAGGCCAAAGATCATATTACATGATTGTCACATGAAAATTTGCCCTAATCTCCCAATGATATATATTACTTCTAAATTCTTTTTTTTTTTTTTTTTTTTTTTTTTTTTTTTGTCACAAGCTATTATCTCCTATCATATCTAACCAAAATCTATAAATGAGGTATCATTTGAAAGATTAAGGTTGCCACTTTGGTCACATGATATAGTAGAAAAGATTTTTTTTTTTTTTTTATGAATTTGAACCTTAATGGGCAAAAGTACCATTACTCTTAAAACTAATATTTGAAAGTTAAAAATTGCAAGTTAAATTTTAAAAACAAAAGATTAGCAGCTTTTTCTCATTTTAAATTGCTTCTTTTTTCATCGTAAATTAAGGCTGTTTCACTGAACAATTTTTCGCCAGCAACATTGATAGACAGAGTTTACAAAAACCTGCAGAATGATGATAACATCATGGAATATTTGTGGGTGTTCATTTGCCACCATTTAGGAGGTTCTTCTTTCGCTGGAAGTCTGATTTGCTTCAACTATTGTACTAGACTGACAGATTTTTTTGAGACACACAACTGGTTTTAAAACAAAACACATACCTTGCAGATAAACTCTCACATGACAACTGCACTGAAGCATTAAAAAACATCGATAATATCAACGTGGTACAATTGATATCAATGGCTCATTTAAAACAGATGTTTGATAGCCATACAAAGTTGTGAAAATATTTAGTGCCGTGATGGCATTGGCAAGACAAGGTCTTTCTGTGACCAGCCAATATCGATGAAAATTCAAATTTATAACATTTTTAAAGGATCGAGCAGAAGACGTGACTGAACTAAAATCATGGCTGCAAAGAGATGGTCATAAATGGCTTCACCATAACTGTCAAAAAGAAATTCTTAATTTGATGGCTACTAAGCTATTGTTTGGAATCATGAAAGAAATAGGAGCAGCTTGCCTAAGAACTGCTTCAGAAGATTTAATTGCAAGTGAACATTTTATTGGATTGTTTACAACTGTGAACACCCAGTTGATATTTTCATTGCCATTTTTTCCAAGCACAAGTTGGCACTCTCAAAACTCATAGGCCAGTGCTACAATGGGGTTTCTAATGTTTCTGGAAATACAACACAATTTCAATCTCAAATACGCAAAGAAGAGCCTTGAGATTTATTTGTACATTGTAGTGCTCATGATAACGATCTTGTAGTACAAGATGGATTTGAGAGAGTAATAACAGCAAGAAAATTCATTTCATGCAAGACTTTGTCAGGTTCTTGGGTGGTTTAATTAATATTATAATTAATTAAATAGTCCACCATAAGGTAAGTTTAAGATTTTTGATTATTTTCAATACAATGTCAGCGATATTGTTTACATGCAAAGATGCAATATCCAGAGATACAGATTCACTTTGGAACTGCGTCAGTAGTATCAACTTACTGTAAACTAACTCTGTCCTTCTGCTGATTTCTTTATATAGGCTCTATCGAAATATCTGGAATTCTTCAAAAGCTTCCGCGAGATATTTCACGAACATTAACAATTACTCAAACAATTAAACATATTAAAAACAATTAGAAATAATACATAATCACTTAACATCATTACAAAACGGTCAGGAATGGAAATTAAAAATACTTAAATACAAAATTATTTACAGAAACCATATTAAACTGTAGAAAATTGTCCTGCAGACATTGTAACTTGCATTAATACTTGGAATTACACACATTTAAGCAATTCTCTTGCACAATTCTTTTCTTAAACATATTAAATGGACTTTAAACAATTTTATTTCATAAAACAAAGTCTATATACAATGATTTACAAGAAATTGTGAAACAAACATACCAGATCATATTCAAGCAAACTTTAGCCCACTACAAATACTTCATTAAATACAATTCTACTTAAAGTTCAGGTATGAGGGCTGTTACAACCCCTCCCCAGGATTCATTTAATTTTATACAGTTAAAATTGATTGAATCCGTCATGAATCTAAGCAGGTTGTATGTACACATAATGCCAACACAAACAGGTTACCATCAATCAATCATAATGACTTTTACAATTATGCAATGTACATATACAATCCTTCATTACATACAACATCTGTACACAGTTCATGACACTTATTTTGGTTACAATAATTGTCTTTTTACAGATCCAATCAATTTTTCAGTTACTGTTTTACACAACAAACATTCAATTCCATCACCTTAAGTTGCAAACTAATTATTCACTTCAACTTACACACTTGATGTCTGCTTGTTAATGACAACAGTCTGTTTACCTTTTACAGCTGATAATTTGTCACCACAATGTAGCAAGTCACAACATCATGAAAACACCAAAAGTCTCTAGACAAAGCTGTTACAAATTGTTTTATACATAGGAATTCTTACATCTTACACATTCTGTATCATTATAATTACTATCTGAACTGAAGTACTCAAACTATCTATATAAATCTATTGAAAATCTTATTTACAAAATTAAATATTTACAATTGGTGACCCCTCCCCAAACCATGCATTTCAATTAATTCTATAAGTGGGTTCCAGAATTTCTCTAGAAACCCAAAACCAAGTAAACCACTTTTTCCTAACTTTCCAATTTTCTTCCACCTTTGAATACACATCTAATACTACATTTCTATATACACAAAGCTTCACTATATACAGACAGATATACAAACTTTCAATCATCTCAAACAACAGAATTTGATATAACCATAGAACAGCTGAGACATTAAGTGGTTCTTTTTTACAAATTGTTTGTCCCTAAAATCAATGTTGCTGACTCAACTGATAATACAAATTTACTATAGTCACTACTGCAGTTCACTCTGTCATTACTCCCAACTCCACTCTCCGTTGTCTGATTACTATCCACACCTACCAAACTATCTGTATTAGTACCTACAACTGTTCTACAATCTGGCTTACTGACTTCCTCCACAAAATAATTATTTTTCTCAACAACTACGAGTTCACTATTAGCTTCCACATCACAGAGTGTACAAAACATAGTGTCACCTAAGTCACTTTCTGTACATTTTTCCAGATCAGAAACTGGTTCAAATAAATCCTTACTCCCACCCATTTATCCAATAGCATCATCTACACCAAATAAAGGACTAAATAACGTATCAGCTAAGTAAAAATTAGGACATTTTTCCAACTTAGGGATTGGTACATAAGGCTTTTCTACCTCTCTCTCTTCAGTAGACAAACATTCTAACTCACAATCCTCCTCCTCATCTAGGTCTTCTTCTATCAACACCACCACATCACCCTCCTCCTCAAGATATATAAGAAACTCCTCGATTTCAGCACTCTTGCAAATTTTCTCACCACCTATACAAGCAAACATAGTCCATGCTGGGCCAACCAGGCCATGCTGGATCCCACCAGTTTCAGATAGTTGTACTATGTAATAAAAATTCTGCATTATTTTTGGTAATTAAGTGGTGACCATTCCGTAAATCTTCTACATGAAAATTATTACTTTCACACACCCACCTGAGTGATAAGGTAGTATGGTGGTCCCCTTCCTGCTTTATCCTATTATCAACCTTTACATCATCAACATTATTAATTACATCTATCAAAACCCTATCCTGAAATTCTCTTTCTGCTACATCCACCAAGTTACCCACCACTATACGATTATTTTCTACCTCAGACTTAGCAACTTTCTCAACACATTCTGGATTTACAACTTTGTTAGTCTGGAGATGTTACTACAGAATCATTGCCATCAGAAACTACTTCTTTTACAGTTAAATCAACTGCTTGGTCATCATTAGGAATGACTTCAATCTCTTCGACAATTTTATTACTATTAGAGCCACCAAAAAACCAAATTTTTAGTAACTTTTGACCCACCAGTATTTCTAACTACAGCATTTACTTCATGGGAAACAGTACCTGGACCCAAACTCTTTCCCACCACTGTTGGGTCCCACACAGTGGGGGTCACTAGTCTGACTGCTCCCCACGCCACTTTTCCTTTTCAGGTTGAGGGTACTGTTCCCGTACCTTCCCATTATCATTGCTCCTTGCATAATTATCATGACCTCTTCCCCTGGATTTACCATTTCTTGATTTATGATCCCCCCTTGAAGGACTTCTGCTTTCCCTCCTACGGTAATTATTTTGATACCGATCAGAGAATGCCTCCTGAGCATCCAAACGCCTTAATAATTCAGAAATCCTATCTACATTGATGACATCCAAAGTAGCAATTAAATTTCTTGTTTGCCGAGGTAGCCTAGCTCCTATCAAATCAATGAATTCTTCCTCCCCATAAGGATGGTCTAAAAACTTACACTGGATCCAACATTTGTAAAAAAAAATAATGCCGAGTTTCCCTACCAGGTTTATAGGGCGTATCAGTCATCTACTCCCTCTTTTCCTGAATTAGCCTACTAGTTGACCAAAAATGTTTCAGAAAATTTTCTTCGAACAGTTTATAGTCATTCACTTCCCTAGCTTGTCTATAGCCTCATATCCTAGCATAAGACTTTAAATGTTTACAGACAAGCGCAACTTTCTTACTGTCGGGCAACACATTAAAATAGTCAGATCTTTCAAAATTATCTATAAACTCAATAGGGTGAAGTCTTCAACTGTCATCATAGAATTCAAATGCTTCCTTAATATCAGCACTAACAATTGTGTTACCTATTAAGGGAACCACCTGACTTAACTGAACTTGTAACCCAGCAAACTTTTTCTCCAACTGATTTACATTACACTGTGTTGCCTCCAATCCATGGGTAAGATGTTCCTGCTGATGTACCAAAGCATTAACATTTTGTCCCACCACTTGTCTCAACTCGTCGACCATTTGAGCAGCTTTACTATCACTGGCTTTGAACAAACTCACATATTCCTCCTTCATTATAGTACAATCTTCTCTGACTTCCTTCACCTCTTTATAAATCAGATTTTCACATTCGGCCTTATTCTGTTCACAAATTTTTGTTACCTTTTCAAATTTCTGCTGCTTCCTCCAATATAGAGTTTAAAATATTAATATCCTCTTTAAATTGAGAACTAAAACCCTGAAATTGCCTACTGATTTTCTCATCAAAACAGTCAGCCAATTCAGAGAATTTGCTCTCAAAATCCAATTCATTTTTAAACTCAGAAAACTTACTGTCAAATTTACTATCAATTTCGGAAAACTGAGACTTAATTTCAGAAAATTTGCTGTCAAGATTTAACTCCTTCTGAAATTCAGAAAATTTGTTATCAAATTTACCATTGATTTCAGCAAATTGAAAATAAATTTCAAAAAATTTGCTGTCGAATTTTGCGTTAAAATCGGCTACAAAAGATTCTAGAAATGTTTGTAGGTTCTGACCATCAGCCATTTTCAGTTATTAGCAAAATCAATATGAAAACAAAGGTAAGAAGACTTGAAATGTTACTAATCAACCACAAAATAACATGCAAAAGCAAATATTTAAATATTCAGTACTTACTGTTCGTCCTCAGTTTTGTATCACTTTAATACTTTTCGTCACCTTAAATTTCACCTAGGAGCACCTTTTTCACCTAGCAGCACTTTTTTCACCACTAAACACCACTTTTTTTTACTGATTATAACACTTAACCACACTTTTCACACTCTAAACACTGTACTGCTGGAAGATGTAGATTTTCTAAGCATCCAGTTTCGAAGAAAATCTGCTTGCTGTAGGAAAATTATTGCCAATTCTAGACGCCGATGGAAAATCTCCGATGAGTGCTGTCAACTCCTACTCAGTTTGAAGTTGTTGCCGAATAATTCACTCGTCGCTAATCCGCCGTCGATTCCTGGTGCCGAACAGTGTTTTTACAGGTCGTAATTTTCCGAAGATTTCGTTCGCTTATTGCTGAACCACTGCAAATTCTTTTATTAGATTAACATCTCACAGATGTTTAATGATTTCTCGTCCTGTCACGGTCGCCATATTAGGTTCTTCGGTGGTTTAATTAATATTGTAATTAATTAAATAGTCCACCATAAGGTACAGTTTAAGATTTTTGTTTATTTTCAATACAATGTCAGCGATATTGTTTACATGCAAAGATGCAATATCCAGAGATACTACTGACGCAGTTCCAAAGTGAATCTGTATCAACTAACTGTAAACTAACTCTGTCCTTCTGCTGATTTCTTTATATAGGCTCTATCGAAATTTCTGGAATTCTTCAAAAAGCTTCCGCCAGATATTTCTCGAACATTAACAATTACTCAAACAATTAAACATATTAAAAACAACCATAAATAATACATAATCACTTAGCATCATTACAAAATGGTCAGAAATGGAAATTAAAGATACTTAAACACAAAATTATTTACAGAAACCATTTTAAACTATAGAAAATTGTCCTGTAGACATCGTAACTTGCATTAATACTTGGAATTACACACTTTTAAACAATTCTCTTGTACATTTCGGTTCTTAAACATATTAAATGGCCATTAAATAATTTCTTCTCATAAAACGAAGTCTATATACACTGATTTACAAGAAATTGCAAAACAAACATACCAGATCATATTCAAGCAAACTTTAGCTCACTACAAATACTTCATCCAATAAAATATTATTTAAAGTTCAGGTATGAGGGCTGTTACAACTTGCTGAAATGACATGGACAATTTAAAAACGGCAAATTGGAATAGAAAAAGGAACTAATGATGATATTCCTTCTCTTACAGCCTATTGTATGACAAGGTATTTATAAAGATTACAAGTTTAATTCATTTTTAATGGTTTTGTATTTGCAAATATATTTATTAATTTAGTACATATGGTTAATAAAAATCAAATCTCTTAAAACAGAGGCAATTTTTATATGATCATTCTGCATCCAGAGAAATAGATAACGCTGTCGCAGCCCAGGCTTCTGGAATTTTCTCCTACATGGATTCATTTAAGTGTATTTTCTATTTAACAGTAATGATAGAAATTTTTGATTGTGTCAAAATTTTTAATGATTTAAAAAAATTGAAGAAATTTGGCGCAAAAGAGTGCAGTCAGGTACTAACTTTGAAATCAATGAACCACAAATCCCACATCAGCGTAAAATTCTCATGCCTCGACCAAGGTAGATGTGAAAATCTCCTATTTGAAACACCAAGATTTTTTCCGTCAATCTTATTATGGCGTTTATGATCAAGTACTCATGTTGTGAAAGAGTCGATTCTACAATGATTCCATCCGCTTCTTCAAATTTTTAGATTCGTTATTGGACAGCCCACAAATGTTAAAAGAATCATATATTTCTAGAACCATGATTCTGACCAAGAAAGATTGCTGAGTGATAGAGACATGTTTTTGTGTGAGCAGGCAAAAAAATTGAGAGGTGTTGTAGATTTTTTACAGAAGTGCAAATGGACAAGAGGACTCATACCAGAGCTAGTGCACTTCGTTCGATAACTCGTCACAATACCTGGGTCGTCCTGTTAGAAGTTTTTTGCTCTTTACCAACTCAAGACTAACCCAAGTTTGGCAATGTTGCAAGAAAGACTCGGTAACATCATAATATTACATGTATATGGTAATCTCACTGACAAAAAATTGTTGAATCAGTTCATTTCCAAACAAGCAAAGTGCAGTACACTTTTTGCGTTGTGAAATTAATACTAAATAGTAAATTTAAAATATTTCTTTGTGTACAATCAAAATATATTGAATAAATCCTATCATAATTTTTTAATTCATTTTTTAGTTCTTGCCTCTATAAATCTCTCTTATGAAATTGTTTGTATGATCATCAATATAATTATTTTAGGTAAGAAAACAAAATAACACTTTCAAGGGACTAACAGCATTCAAATAATTAGAAACTAGCAACTAACAACATAAATTTAAAATATTAGTTTTGTTTACTCAGGATTATTGTTATATACTATTTCAAAATTATCTATAACTACTTCAAGTTCTGTTCAATTAATACAGACACTACATTGTATTGCATTGCATTGTATTGTTCTACCACACTAAAAAATTCAATTTGATTTTCCTGATAAAACTAACAGCATCAGATTGAGATGACCAAGATCAAGTAAAACAATTACCTCTTCATACTCAAGGCACTTTTGGGCATAATGATATGCATCATCAAGCTTATTGTGTTTTATATGAAAGTTTGCCAGATATTTGTAGGCTTGAAAAAGTTCACTCTTATCAGCAATCTGTCGAGTATCAGTTTCCTTCACAAACTGCATATAGGCATGGGCAGCATGATCACTTTCATTGAGCTTCTCAAATAACCTATATTAGGAGTGAGACAAAACCATCTTACAATACAAATAGTTCACAACAGTTAATCTGAAAGCATTCATTCACATACAAACCATAACAATAGTGAATAAACAAAATATGTTCTATACAAAAGCATGGACTATTGAGTTTTTCTTATTCATTAACATCATATGGAAGTTTGAAACTGTACATTACTTTGCTGATAAAGATTAAGCAATCACCGTACCACAACCAAATAGTGAAGTCTGTATTTAATGTTGTCAGCAAAATTGTAAATTTTCAGCAAAAATACAAAAAGTATTACCTATTCTTAAAAATATGCTTAAAAATGTTGGCACAACACTGAACCTCTTAAGGAATTGTAAAATACTAGTAATCTTAAATCTGACCTTACAGTTAAAATGAGGTGTGTGACCAAAATAACACTTCAAGCACTGTGGATTTTCTTATCAAAGAAGGTAAACATATAACATAGGGCAAGGCTCTAAGTGGAAGTAAGATAGAAGAACCTCATCCCAACTGGCTATCTAGGAGCTGCTCAATGGCTACATTGACAATTTTACCAGCTGGACTTTATTACACTCAACTTCCAGCCGTTGCTTCTGACGAACAACTAAGATCTTTGAAGTGAAAACTTTTATAAGTGCAGTAGACCATGTTTGGGCAGAAATAAATCTACGAGTTCCCGTCACCAACATGCTATGTTGTGTTGCACATACGATATGCTTGTTGCGCGCTTTTAGGATGGATAAAATCTTATAAGTTCATGTTGCCAACATGTTGTATTAGCAGCATACCTGTAGCTGTAAGTGTGATGTGTTGTGTGCGCTTGGACAGCAGTGAAAGTTTAGATTATACTTTTATCTAATAAATAAAAATGAATGTTTGTCGGATTTTTCCCCAATTTGCTTCATACAAACAGTTTTTACCCGATTTTGATGGAACTTTGCACGTGTATACTTTAAAACAAATGGAAAAGTACTCTTTATGTTAGATTTACAGAAACCTCTCCTCCCTTCCCACTTCACCTTAATTTCTTGCAATGTTGTTCACACAAACCCACAGTTTTAGGGTTTTTTTCCCACATTTTGAGTGCTTAGCACATGTATACTTCAAAACCTGATAGCCTGGTAGCTCATCGGTTAATGCGTTTAATTCCAAAACTTTCTCTCTCCAGTCGTGGTTTCAAATCCTGTGGTGAGCAGGAATTTTTTAGGAGTTTTATTTGATTATATGAGTTATCCCAGGGAGTTCCGTGGTTCTAATTCCAAGTTCAACTGTAGGCTACTGAAGAAAAGAATTTCCGTTCCTGCCTCTGACACATTAGCGTGATACATCTCCTTCAGGAAGAATTGACCAACATTCGGGTTGTGAACTAAGCTAAATTTTTAGGTTTTATAGTGAAACCTCCTTTAGGCGAGTTGGGCGATTTTTGGATAGGTAAAATCTTATGAGTTCACATCACTGACATGCTAATGTTAACAGTACATCTGTAGCGGTCCGGTGGCTCAACAATTAAGGTGTGTCACCCTGTCTTGGTAGTGATAATCTTAGGCCCTTAACCCAACCTTCACCTCTGGCACAGTTTGCTGTGTAATATGAAGTACACCAGAACGTTTCCATGGTTCTGATTCCATGTTAAACTATAGGTCCCTTGTACTTGGTAGCACTACTGCGTTAGCTTAAGGTGGCTAGGACTCTTACAACAGTTCTGTATTTATGCAATGGTATAACATTAACAATTGTAAATACAAAGTATCATTATCGTCCTGACGGTCCTACCATGAATATCTCTAAAAGTTACCAGATTGACACTTGAACTCCATTCTCACCAAGTCACTCTCTGTAACTGAGCTTGCCTCTCCACTCAGTCAAACAAGACCTATCCAACAGGGGCGGATCCAGGATTTTGTTTTTTTTTTGGGGGGGGGGGGGCCTTGAGCGGACTTTGGTTTGGGGGGGTGGCTTGGCTTGAGTGAATTTTGATTCAGAGGGCTTGCCTTCAGTGGATTTTGGCTTTGGGGGGAGGGGGCTCGAGTCGGGAAAAAGGTAGTTTTTTTAGCCTCCTCGGGCCTCAAATCCGTAGAGCTAAAAAAAAAAAAAAAAAGTCTCAAAACTACAATGTCGGGGGTGGACCAACATACTTTTGGGGGGGGGCTTGAGCCCTCTAGCCCCCCCCCCCTGGATTCGTCCCTGCTATCCAGGTCACTATACTCTAAAGGATTTGAACTCAAATGAGGAGTTGGTGAACAAAACGTAATATATACACTTCTGGTCGAAACATGCTTTTTTTTTAAAAAAAAAAAAAAAATCCGGTAGTTTTTGGTCTGCTGAATCTGAATCTAAACTCATTTTCAAACAAAACAGCATAAAACTGTACTAATAGTGGCCCAAAGATTGTGATTTTGATCAAAACGGTATAACTACACTAAAATGTCAACAACTTTGAAGACACGAGACCGATTTCATTCAAAATGGAATAATTTTGATACAAATTCGTCCGATGCCAATCAAAACGAAATAAATGACATGCATAATTTTTTTTTGTTGCATTTTCAATGCCATTTTTAATGAGACAACACTAGGCATTACGTTTAGTTGAAGGAAACTTAATAAGAATGATATAGTCTCTGGACAAAGAGCATAGTAGGCGATAGTCTATTGACCGAGTTCTCAGTTTTTGTTGTCTATACGAAGTGTTCAGTTATTATTGTTTATACGAAGTTAAAATGACTTCTGAAATGGTTGGCATTATTAATTCAGGATCGAAGAAAAAGAAGAAAGTTGGGCGAAAGTTGCAGAACTATCGTTATTTGAAGTAAGTTTTATCAGATTTATTTTATAATCTCACTTTTTAACAATATACTACACAAGTTTTTTGCTCACAACACATTTGTTATTGTTGTAATATCAAGATATGGATCCGTTACTACTCAGTTTTGAAACACCATGTTCACATAATAATAAGAGGTTCAAATGCTGCTCTTTAACAGCTGATGACATACTTTGAAACAGAAAATTGCTGTAATCAAAATAAGGAAAAATACAGCAATACTTATCACGACTGATTTCTACAGTACCTACAAAATGACCTAAAGAGACTGCAACTAAACAGCGGAATTTTTCTGTTGCTGGCTTTTTATTGAGTACAGGAAAAGGTATTGTGCCCATCTGTCAAGCCTTCTTTTGGGAAGCTTTGTCGGTCACTAACCGCCGGTTTAACAACCTCTCCAAAAACATTGACAAAGGTGAAATACCTACAGGAATAAGGGGAGGTAACCGTAAGAGTATGACATTTGCCAATAAAAAGAAAGTGTATGGCGCTTCATTCCTGCACTGCCAGCTAAAGAATCGCACTATAAAAGGGCAAAATCTAAGCGAATTTACTTAAGTCATGAACTTAACGTCAAAAAATTGCACCAGATGTGCAATGAAGAGTGTGATGCAGATAAACGCATTACTAATACGATGTTTAGAAGAATATTTCAGTCCGACATCAACATCAGATTTTCGTCTCCAGCCACAGATGTCTGTAGCACATGTAGAAAATAAGCTAAGAGTAGAAGAGATCTCAGAAGAAAAGGAGAAGACACGGACAGAGCTCAAAATCCATAAATTACACTCTAAGGCGTTTTACGAAATTATGAAGCAGAGACCGGAGAAATCTTTATCCATCTGCTTCCACATACAGCAAATTCAACCTGTTCTGAAAACTTCAATCCAGGAGGCTTACTACTTACGACTGTACAACCTTTGTTTTGATGACATGGATGGAAACTCTCAGACATTTTATTTATGGTCTGAAAACCAAGCTCACAAAGGTGCAACTGAAGTAGGATCTGCTTTGATTCCTTGGATCTTACGGACATAACTAATTTGCTACTTTTCGAGGAAGGATTTGGAGGCCAAAACAAAAATGCATATCATTCACGTAATAATGTTCTGGTTGTGAAACCAAAACCCCACAAGCTTTAAGGATGTGACCATCAGCTTTCCTGTACAAGAGCACAGCTACTTGCCTGACGATTGAGTTTTTATCAGAGTTGAGAGAGAAATAAGCAAACACCTGTTATTCACTAAAGAAAAATACTTTGAGATCTAAAAAAACTTTGGTAATGTTAAGTTGTTGGGAAAAGACTGGGTATTGTATAACGTTAAAGAACTGAGTGATGTATATAACACTTTGAATAAGAGAGCACAAGCGTATAAAGTAAAAAAGCAGGAAGTAGTCAAAGAGTCGAAGGAGAAAAAAACTAAAAAGAAGGGTAAAACGGTTGTGGTGACAAGGTTGTCTCCTGTGACTTAAGAATCTCAAAATATTACAAAGACAAGATTGAACAGGTACCAGTAACAACATTACTAACAAAGGAAGAGGAACATAGAACCACACTAAGAAAACTGGAAATGAAAAATAAGTTACACCAACAGTAAGCAAAAGACGTTCTGGTATTGTTACAAAAACATTTCAGAAGCAACTGGAAAAAGTGTGAAGTGCTAAGTTGGCACAAAAACATTTTAGGAAACCCCCCCAACTATGACGTGAACCTCAAGAAGGCAACTAGTATCCACATAATGTTCATAAATTGTAATTTGCTTGCTTTATTTGTGTTTCAGTTTTTTTCATTGACAAATCATGGTGAATATTGCTAAGATCAGTTATCAAGATATGAAGTCTTTTGTACCACAGTTCAGTGTTAGTTTTAGTATTGAATTTTCTGAGCTGAACCAAGATAGATTTATAAAAAAAAATCTGGTTTTAAATAAAAAATTTCCAAGTTGAGACAAGACTAATACTAAATTTATAGAGTTGAAGGAGAAATGCAATCATAAATTTAATGCTGCAAAAGAATCTAGGTCGCAAATTTATAGAATTAAATTAAAATTTAATATATTTGATGCAACTAAGGAAAATGGAAGCAGCTTCTAGGCGATATAAATAAGAAAAGAAAGGGAAATTAACCCACCACATACCAAAGTGGACGGATGCGATGAGAGAACAATAATGCTGACAAACTACACAATATTTCGGCATCTGCCTTGCTCACAAATGACTGATGGGTTAGTCATTAGGTAACGTTCGTTGTGCACACACGTTCCGAGCCTAATGGCCCGTTTTTCTATTTGTGAGCAAGGCAGATGCCGAAATATTGTGTAGTTGTTTGTCAGCATTAGTGTTCTCTCATCACATCCATCCACTTTGGTATGTGGTGGGTTAATTCCCCTTTCTTTTCTTATTTAATTTAATATATTTGGCATATTTAAATATAGTTTTCATTCATTTCATGTCAGAAACATATTTTTACACAATTACAAACATAATATTGCACTAGACCAAAACATGGCCACTTCCAGTGCATTTTCTGAGGTCTCGTATAGTCCAACTTCTGAGCAGGATACTGGAAACAGTCGACACTGGAGCATGTTCTGAACAGTCTGATCTTCTCCGTAGTTGATGTCATAGATCTCCGCAGAGCGCCATCTTGCAACGTTGACTTTGGATTTTCCCACGCCTGATCTCAGCCTATTCAGAGACTTCCATATCAACCAACACTTGTCATAGTCAGGTGGTAAAGATTCAGACAATCTTCCACAGACATGGGGAAGGGGAACCTTAGCTTCCCACAGTTGTAACCAGGCTTTCTCAATTGTAGTTTAAGTTTCTGTGATGTTCATAGAAAACTTTTCCTGGACTTCAGTCTTTGCCTGTTTGGTATATGCCCATGTAATGGGTGAGTTCTTTCATGAGCCACTTTTCTCCTTTCTTTGTTCGCTGCTATTTATCTTTGAACAGAAAGTGGTATTATTCCTGCAAGGCGATGAAGCCATTTGACTGGAGTGGATTTTAAACATTCTGTAGGCATCATTAAGTACAATGTCCACCTGTCTGGTGTCAGCTGAGTTGTACCATACAGGACAGACATACTCTGCAAACCAAATAATATAGTTTCAAGGCAGAAGTTTGGATGGTTTCAGGTAGGCTACCCCAATACGATCCTGCAAGTTTTCTTAGGAAATTGTTCCTAGTGGAAACTTTCAGCTTGGAATTCATGCTATGTTTCCTTAATGTAAGATCTGTCAAGGATCACTCCTAGATATTTTGGAGTGTTGCAGTGTTCCAGTTCAACCCCCGACCATATTACTTTTAATTTATGAGTGGCTTTTCTGTTCCTGAAATGAAAAGCACATACTTGTGTCTTCATAAGATTTGGTTTAAGCGGGATTGTGTATCTTGACAAACCTACAAGAGTGTCAGTGTGGGTGCTCTCCACTGATTCAAAGTCTTTGCTCTGTGAGACCAGAGCAAGATCATCAGCATACAAGAAACTTCAACTGTTGAGGGATTAATGAATGCCATAGAAAGTTTGTTCTAAGACAAAGTGATATTAACCAAATAAATTCCAAATTAGGAGAAGTATTTTTCAGGAGAAATTTCAAGAAGCTGGAGGAAAGAATACAAAAGTGAACGAAAAGGAAAATAAGAAGTGTGATAGGTAAATAAGGTGATTGAAGATAGAGACAGACAACATGGAGAAAGTTATAGGTGAAATAAGAGAGAACATTGGTGCTCTGGCAAAGGACTTTACACTAAATAAGAAATTGATTAGTCACAAAGTTGTTATAATCAAGGGGCTATTATTATCAACAATGAATGTTTCCACTTTTGTTGTGTGTTGTCCAGTATATACACTCTTTTGAAAGCTGAGCTTATTTGAAAGCAAGACTCCATCTACTGGTGTAGAATAAATAAAGTTAGCCAGTTTTTAGGTACCAAAGGTTTACTACTACTACTACTACTACTACTACTACTACTATATAAGACTGGAAATTTTCTCGGCGCTGTAAATGAATAAAATTTTCTCGGGTAACTAGCGGAGTTAATCCATCGTTTAATCACGACGTTACGGCAATCACACTTTCTGCCACAATTGTCAGTCACTTGACAATGGCAGCAGAGATTGTGACCGCGGAAACATCATGTTTAAATGATGGATTAACTTGGCTAGTTACCCGAGAAAATTTTATTTATTATTATTATTAATATTGAATTTGAAGAATTTTATTGCTAGGGAGATAGAGATAAATTACAACCTGTACGTTGCTAGAATAGTTCCCACCTATGGAAATGAATTAGGAAAAACTTTTGCAACTCTTTCTGTAAAACAGTTATTAACTGTTAAGAGTCTTGGGAACTGGCAAGTAATAACACTGGATAGTCTATATTGCCAATATAAACTGTTAGCGTGTTATCATTCATTCTGATGGGCAGTTGGTTAATGGGGAGGCCTTAAAAGAAGTTTTACAATGAAGGCAGGTAACATGGTCATTGAGCTGTTTTGTGCAAATATCATATCCAATAGTATGAAAAGATTTTCCTGTGGTAGGACTGGAATAGGTAGGGGTGACAAGATGCATGCTGCTAGTTTTGCAGTAAGGTCTATTGCATAGGAAAGAACCATTCAGCAGTCTAAGAGAATCAGAAAGTGAGAATTTGTTCACTTTCGTAAAAATCACTAAATACATTTATTGGTTTCCTGAAAAAGGAATATTAAAAAAGAAGAAACAGTAAACGTATGCCAAAAAACAAAGTGTTTGAGGATTTCCAAGAGGAAGTACAGAAACAAAAAACAGTTTTGCCATAATGGGAAAGAAAGAAACAAAGTTGTTTCCCAATTATGGTAATTGGCCAAAATGAAATCCGGGCCATGGAAATTAAATTTTAGCAAATACACTGGTCATACGACAAAAGCAATAAATGAGAAACCTTTACAGTACAGAATTGGACTATGGATACATGAAGACGACAAGTGAAGAATAACTGCCAGAGAAAATGTGCAATCTGAAATCGAAAGAAAAATGGTCTTGATGGATGATTAAGGATCAAGACAATACAAAAAAGTGTGCAAGACATAAGAGTGCACTGGACAATAGTTAAAGAAGAGGAATGTTGAAATGACAGATGCTGCAGGAGGCTTGTATTCCAAGCAGATCTGGTCAGTGGGTGGAAACTGCATGATGCATACTCACTACATACATTTTTTTATGGCTTTACACCTCATCGGCACAGAGGTCATTAGAGGTGGGAAACGATGGGGGACAAGGAATAGGAAGGAATTCGGCCATGGCCCTTTGTAGGAAGCATCCTGCCATTTGCCTGGAGTGAATTGGGGAAATTACAGAAAATCCAAATCTGGATGCCCGGATGTGGATTTGAACCCACTTCCTCCCGAATGCGAGTACTCTATACAGATCTTCACTTCATTTTTGTAATTATCAGTAGAATTTTGTTTCTTGTGTCTTTTAAAGAAACTTTAATTTTTTTGTTGTGTTAAATATTCTGTAGCAAGACTATAAAAACCTGGCAATAATACTCAGAACATCTAACTAGGAGACCATCAGACATGTTAAGAATGGGTTTGGATCTCCTTCATATATGTTGAAGGGTACACAGCATATATGTCCGTGGTATAGTCGTTTTGTGTTGTGAAAAGACAATTCTTCAGTAGACCCGTGAAAAGATTATCAGGGGAAAAAAAGACACGTAATTATAGGTAATATGATTTGTTTTAAATATTATTTCACGCAATAAACGTATGCAAATGAAGTTTAAACAAAATAAAAAAGTCAAGCTTGGCAATTTCTGAAGATAAAAATAAATAAAAATATTTGATTCTGCACGGATTTGAACTCTGGTCAGAAAATTATGATTCTATAAATTAATGCAATTTTTCTCGGCGTTGTTTATTTATCAATGTTTCTAGGGAAACAAACCGAGTAATATTATTATTTATGCATCAATAATAATATTACTCGGTTTGTTTCTCGAGAAACATTGATAAAAAAAATTATGATTCTGTCACCCTATCGCATAGATGACACTTCCATTTGATAACACGGTGCAATAATTTACTATGTAGAAGTTATTTAGAATTTTTTGTTTCTATGCATGCGAATATCTCAAAAACTAGCGCGCATTCTGAGAAACGACTACACTACAGACATATATGCTGTGTACCCTTAAACATACATGAAGGAGATCGAAATACGTTCTTAACATGTCTGATGGTCTCCATGTAAGTGAAGTCTAACCACTATCTCCTTGAAAACTTCTCCCATCCTCCCCTCCCTCAATAAAAGAATTAGTAGGAAGAGGGGAAGAGGGGAAGAGGGTTAAGGTTTAAGCTGGGCCAGTCCAGTCCTGATGAAGGTTTAATCTCATGTCCAGCCATTCAGATGCTAGTTTTCCAAGGTGTCCCAAAAAATTTTCTGGTGAAAGGCAGGATGGTTTCTGTATAAAGAGCGCCCTCTAGATCTAATAACCTCATTTTCAATGAGCTATAAAGTTCAAAGAAATAAGAAAAACACGCTATGTACAATTCTTGTGCAAGGTGGCTAACCGTGGATTTATGAACATTATTGGTGCAGGGGAACCACAGGCGGAAGCATCTAGAAATTTGCATGGCTATGTAAGAAAACTGGGGAGAAGGGAGTGTGTTGAGACAATTATACAGTAGATAAGGATGGAGAAGAAGTTACCAGGGATTTTAAAAAAGCAGAGGTTTTAAGTAATGGTTCACAACCATTAGGAACTATGATTCAGGAATTGGAGCATTTAAATCGGAGATGAGGTTACACACACAGTTAGAAATGAACAGACTAAAAATTTGATATTCATGCCGAGGATATCGTGAAGGAACTAAGAAAACTGAAAAAGCAAAAAGGAGTTGAAGTAGGTAATATTACTATGGATGTCTTAAACATAGCAGGATGCAACATTGTGCAGTTTCTTGGAACGTTGTTTAAACTGAGTATGGGTACTTGCTAGTACCAGTTCATAAAGGAGAGGTGACAAATAAGAGTCAAAAATTACAGGCCAATCAGTTTAACATCAGTAGTAGGTAAATTAATGGACAGACTGGCATGAAACCACATTACAAATGCTTGTGAGTACCGTAAGTGGTTTTCAAGTCGATAACATGGCTTTAGCCAATGATATTCATGTGAATTTCAGTAAGTAGGCTGTAAGAAAGATATATCAGATGAAACAGACAAGGGAGGCCAAGTGGATAATGTAGCACTGGTTCTTTCAAAGACTTTTGACAGAATGAGCCATAAAATCATGGTAAATAAGGTAAAAATTATTGGATTGGATAGAAAGAAGAATTCTTAAAAGGTTAAAAGCATAAAGTCAGGACAGGAAATACAGTATCAAAGGAAGTTGAAATGAAAATGTATGTGAGACCAGGTAGTTTTGGGACCATTGTTATTCATTATTCTAATGAATGAATGATTGTGTTGATGGTTACTATCAGACTGTAGGTTATTTGCAGATGCCATGCTATATAATAGGATCAAAAAAGTAGAAGAGTGAACAGCTGCAAGCGGATCTGGACAGGATATATAGCTGGATAGGCCAACATGGGATGAAGATAAATGTAAAGAAGAGTTAGTTTATTAGGTACACAGATAAAAAAAACAACTAAAGGTTGATTATAAGGTGGGGAAAGATTGCTTGTTGAAGACTTGAAATGTAAATATCTTGCCATTACATTTGATAACAAGATTAACTGGGCAGGGCACATTGGACAATAGTAGGAAAAGGTTTGAAAATCCTTCACTTGTTGGATAGCGTGATGAAGAGATGTACCATAGAAGTAAAAGAATGGGTTACAAAACTTTGGTTCAACCACTGCTTGAATATGGTTGCATAGTATGGCACCCATATTTTGAGTATCAAATACAGGTGTTGGAGGAAGTGCAAAAAAGGGCTGATAGGTTTGTGTTACCGCAAAACACAATCAATAATCGACATGATAAACGAGCATGAATGGCATTCACAGGAAGACAGGAGGAGGGTGAAGAGTGTCATGGGAGGTTACAGGGCATATTTTGGTGACGAGGAGTGGAAACATATTTGTGTAAGAATTACGAGTAGTGATGACCATGAAGACAAGTCAGCACTTAATTTCGGGCAGAAGGGTTTGGGAAGATTTTTTTTCCATAGGTATGGAGATCGGGGACTGGAATAAATGACCTGGGGAAATGATGAATAATTGACCAAAAACGAAGAAAAAGTTGAAATTTCTTGATAGCAAAATAGGCAGGTACAGGAAAGGGTGAAAATGGACGTGTAGGGAAATTACCAACAGAGCGTGCACTCAATCGCAATTAAATTAAATTAGGGTTCAATACGCTAAATGCTGTATGGATGTGGTAAGTCAGATGGCAGTTTGTAGTATCAAAGCTTTATTTTCTGGTTGTAAGGAAGACTAGGGAAAATGATTCATCAATTATCACATACGAAGTCAGGAGAGTCAATGAACACTAATACACTTTACAATATTTCATTAAGGTATGTATTACTGGGCTATTTTGTCAGGAGGGGTGCACATACATCTTGGTCTACTGCATGACTAGGTACTCAATGGAGGACAGGGAGGGGTGGGAAGTACACTACTATAAGTGAACTACCAATAATTATCTGAAAAGGACTAAAATATTATATACACAAAGTTGTTAAAGTTGTGAATATTGGCATGTTTTGCTGCTGGAAGGTATGGGTTGCTGTTTGTCTATGGCCATTCATTCAGTCTGAGAGTTCTTTTGCAGTGAGGCATATATATATGAAGTGCAGTGGTGGCAGATTAGTACATGAGATGTGTTGTGGATCAAGTAGAATGTCCAACAATGGGGGGAGGTTTCCCCTGTAGTATTGGAATAGGCTGTGGTAGGTGGATGTATGTTGCAGGTTTTGCAGTGAGAGCCTTGACATTCCTGCATCCTTCTGTGGTAAGTGATAGGTTAGTTTCTCTATCCTTCCACATTTTTATTGCCTAACAGCATTTTCATTGTCATCACTAATATTCTAGGTTATGCAGATGATTTCACATCATGCCTCATCAACAAAGCACAACATTATCACTCATGATGTTTATTACAGGTAGTATCTATCCCTTCAAATACAAAAGCAATGCACTCTGAAGTAAGAGCACTTTCAATAAAATGGTATACAGCAAATTAACTATAAAATAAAGCTTTTGCTTGTTTTTCTTTAAGCTAAATAACTATGATAGATGTAAAGTGTTTTTTTAATTTGTTCGTAGATGTGGTAGATACCGGAAGAAAATATGTAATAGCAGGTCCAAACAGCAACTGTACCCATGTTGGGCAGTTCACTGAAAATGTATAGAATAACCAGTGGGCATACTATACATATCAATGCTCCCCACTTAACATCTTATAAGCACAGAAGTCATGCAACTCGACTGAAAGGTGGTACCTCAAAGTTTACGGGCTCCTTAATAGGAGCAACAGATAAGAGAGACAACATTTTCGTAATGGTTGTTGACCTACTTGAAGGGAACAGCACCACAATAAGAAGGTTGCATTTCTCAGATGGACTTGGTAACAAAAACAGGTATAAAATTGAAAACTTCGAAGGCCACCCAGGTCTATTTTCCGGTGAAATATTGCAAAAATCTGTCATTCCTTTTCTTGATGAGCTCCAGACAACCATACCTCACATGCTGAGGTTAAAAAAAAAAGTCTCCCAGCACTTGTACTGAAATATAAATCAATATAATTTAACAAAATTTTAAAACAGATTTGGGTTTTGGTCAACAAGAGGCATAACATGCACAAATTTAAAGTTTTCTTGAAAATATGGAACCCAAATAATAAAAAAGATGTTCTGTGCCATTACCTAATTTGTTGATAAAACAGTGTCAAATGTTGTAGAAAAACTTCTCGGGTTTCTAGCAGCATCAAAGTTTAATCATCTGGCGACGTTTCGGAAGCATGCATCTTTTCCATTGTCAAGCCCTGCTTGAGTTAAGTGGGTCTTGAACATGGAAGCGGTGCAAGCTTCCGAAACATCACCAGATGATTCAACTTTGACATGGCTTGAAAACCAAAAAGTTTTTCTACAGTATTTCTGCCACGAAAATATACATAGTTATCTCGAGACAAATGTTATTCATAAAGACAATTTTGTGAGGAAAATAGTGTCCTCATTTCATCCAATGCTGTAGCAGTCTTGTGGCTTCAGGTTAAGGCACCTACCATTAAAAATGAAAATTCCCAGGTCAAACCAGAGAAGGCTATAGAATTTTTTCAGACACTTGACACTAAATAAAATCTTCCCCATTAAAGCTTATTTGGGTACGTGTAGGACTCTAGGAATGTGCTGTGGTCCAGTTTCAACATTAAAATGTAGGTCCAACTATGACATGAGCAGAATGAAAGGTACCTGAATAACTGTTAAGACTAAATATATTCAATATAGAAAAAATATCTATTCTTATTCTTACTTACTTTCGTTGTTTAACAGCATTTTCAATGTGAAAATAACTGTAAGTGAGCATGAAGATACACACATCAACTAATTCCTGATCACATACAGTTTGTTACAAAATATTAAATCAACAGAACATGATTATCTCTGACAAAATGTCGAACGACACTTATTCAAATTATTATTTCCTTAAACCTAAGTATAATATTATTATTTTGCTATTACATCGATTCATCTTTAAAAAGAGATCATTTAAATTTTGTTTAAAAAAATACAAACTAAAATTAAAAATGAAGCAGTATAATTACTGAAAATTTAAAATCTTACATTATAGGTATGATGTATCATACAAGACAGTACTCATACAAATTTTATGACACATAGGCTACATTAAAATTTTATTTTTAATGACCCTTTGTTATGGTGAAGCTATGGTTTAAGGTAAAGAGAATTTTATGTGGGAAAAAACCAATTAAGTGTTTATATAATGATAACATTTAACCATCAGTATTGTCTATAATCAAATTATTTTTTAATTACTTGGCAACTCTGAGCAGAGCTGTTCCCTCGCTATCTCCAACATTGTGTGCTCTGTAGTAACATTTGACAGCATCCTTATGCTTTTCAAGTTTTTCATAAGTTTCCCCAAGTGCTGTCAGCATCCGACTATCATTTGGTCTCAGCTGCTGTGCTCTTTTATAATAATATATGCAGTAATATGTCATCTTCAGTATTTCATACGTTTGGCCAAGTCCATACCATGCACGATAGTCTCTTCTGTTTACCTCTGGATACAAAAAAGTTGTATTGGAAAAATGAAATACAAAAAGCTGTTACATATTTTTGAGGCACTTTTTTAAACATACATTTTTATAATTTGTATGTTTGTTTTAGATATTTTATTTTGTTCTGAAAGTTTCACAGGTTTCATTCCTCGTTTACATCTACAAATTACTAGTTATTTGTCGTGTCATTATATTAATCAATATTTACTATCCATCCTAGAAAATACATTAAGGCTGACAGAGAAATTTAAGAAGGTGCCAGTTGTACCTTATGTCTTTGGTCATCTTAATTTCACGAATTAACTAATGTCATTATTATTGAATCCTGTTTGGTGTCCACTTACATCGACATTGTTGATGTAATTTAATAGAGGTGTAATAATAAAATCTTTAAGATTGTTGCTTCAGCAATTTGGCTTCGTTTAAACATATTTTCCTGAAAAAGTTTATAACATCCAAAATTACCAAATTATACGGTTATTTAAAAGTTATCATTCAGTAAAAATATTTCAAAAGTTTCTTTTTATCATAGGTACCAATCTGCTGTCTTGGAAAATTTTGAACCACTAGTAAAAATTTCTTAGGGATTTTCAACTCTTCATTCTAAACATTTCCTGTTACATTCCACACTTGTGACAAATGTTCCATAAGCATTTACTACCCCTAAACACACTTCTCTTTATTTCCAATGTTATGCAATGTTAATATTTCTGCTCACTACTGAAGATATCAGCAATCGCCATCGATTAAAACATAAAAAGAATCACTGGTGTGAGCAAATTGACACTGGATTTCATTTCAGATAATTCTGATCTACTATAAACCAATCACTTATTGGCAGCACTTACCTCTGATAAACAACAATTCAATGATCACCTACACACATTCTTCCACCAAATATTTGGCCACGATTAGTCCACCAACAAAAACAAGTGACAAACATTTTGGAAATTGGGGCCCTAATTCAAGTTTGTACCTGTGGTGAAACATTTAGGAGTTTGTTTATAGCCTCACCTCAATCTTTCACCCATGCAAGGATTTGAACCAAAATTTAATGATTTAACAACCCCTATCTATACTACTTTGAGTATAAAAACACCAATGTCATTGTTTTTGTCCCTCCCCACCAACTCTGCTCTGAATGTAAACTACTATTCATGGGGCTGGGTTGACCGTGAGCATTTGTATGATCTTAGACATATTCTTCATCTTTTAATTAGTAAGAGCATCACGAGAAATAATGTGTGTGTACTTTTTATCACTGAAGACCTCTTTCAGCTGTGGTAAGGGATAGGTCTACTTTATATTTCCTTTCCATGTTAATACTGTGCCACAGTATCAATAGATCTGTTTTCTGGTTAATAACACAACTTTCTATAAAATTTCTTCATAAATGTTTCAAATTCAGTGAGATTATAAGACTGTAATAAACAGACAGATAAACAGAAATGAAAAAAATAAATGGAGCCCTGAGGAAGGAGGGAGAGGAATTGTGATGTACAGTTTCAAATTTAAAAAAAAAAAAAAAAAAAAAAAAAGATTATGAACTAGTTGTTGCCCATAATTTCATTCAGTTAGGTTTTTTTTATCTTATAAATCGTTACAAGATGAAGTCAAGTGTTCTAACAATTTGAGCTCCTCACAAGCATAGACAAGAATGTATTCAAGATATTCAATGGAGTCATAACTCTCAGAAACGAGTTAACAGACTGACAGTCACAGTAAAAAAGAAGAAAAAAATCATTCTAGTGTCATATATGATACTGGTAAAAGTGCTAGTAAAATCAGCCCTGTTCTAATAAAAGCCTTTATTTACACCTCCAACTGTGGGAATTTATAGCTATCTGGTGTAACCGGAAATAAATAATAAGTTTGTATTGTCTTAATGACCTAGATGCATTGTCTCTTACCTGCTACTCTGTTCTCCCAAATCACATGCATGTAAACTAAACCAGTAAATCTACCAGGTAATGGGAATCTACAGTTTAATATGGAATCCCAACTACAGAGCATGCCAAAGGTCAATGTAAGTTTAAAGTTTGAATAACACTATGATGTTGGTATAAATCCTGGTAATGTTTTGACTAGAAATAATTTGTCTTTAACCATCATCACCAACAGAAATTTTAGCTTCTGGGCAGATCTGCCAGGAACACAGTACTTTCAAACATCTCGTTCTCCAATTCCTTCAGTTCCACTATATTCAGTTTGCTCCGTTGCCCTGCATACTATTTCCACTTCCCCAATATCTATCTTCTCATCTTCCTTGAGGCTTCTTCCCATCCAATTTAAAATTATACATTCGCTAAGGCAACATTTCATCATTCATCCACTAATTTGCTTTCTATTTCTCCCTTTCTCTTCTATTATACTTTCAAATATTTCAAATCTTCTACAACCGTCTATTCACATATATCCTGATTAACCCTATCCTTCTCTGGGTTGTAATTACTACTGCACTCACATTTGCAGAGAACTGTATTCTATAAGATTTTACTTCTTCCTGCCATGATTCCAACCATTCTTGCACATTTGACTCTCAGATTCCCCAAACCACCAACTCATCTATAAACACCACAGCTTTCTTCTCTTTTTTTTCCTCCTTGAACTTCCTATTTATACCTATTATTTCATCCAAAATGATAATGAATAGAAGTATGGAGAGATCCCTTTCCTGTCTGAGCCTGATGCCTAATTTGAACCATGTTATTCTCTCCAAACTAAGTTTCAAAAACACTCATGTCTCTGATACATATTCTTCATCAATCTCCTGCTGATTGCTTTTTTTCCCAACACTTCTGAAACTTCCTCTCAGCAAATGCTGTCATATGCTTCCACAATCTCCAAAAATGGTACTTTTATAGCGCAACTCTTTTACTTATCTTACAGTAAACCTAAAGTCAACTGTTGATCTTCGTGCTCTGAGGTCATAATGCTCCTCTCGAAGTTTACTTTTCAACATTCCCCTTATCCTCATTTTCATGCTTTTTTCAAATATTTACAGAGAATAGCCAATTTTTCTGTAATTCAGAAAAAAAAAATTCATACCCTTTTTTGAAGATGGGAAGGAAAGGTTGAGTATTATTGTACCCATTTATCCAGTCATCTGAAAAAAGTTCTCTCTTTCTACACTACCACAATGCATAACCACTGAATTTCCACAATACCTACTGCTGTTATATCCACTGATACATCATCCACGCCAATTGGGAATATGCAGGAAATTCAAATTTACGTCTAGTATTTTTCTTTTGAAACTTTATCAGTGTAGTATTACCGCTATAACGTTTTTTTCCTATTCGATTTTTATTAACTGATTTTAATTAATCAAAAGTACTAAAAATAAAAGGGAAATGGAACTTCGCAAAATGCAACGCTATTGGTCGAATCGAATCGTGACGACCAAGTACACAATATTATTGTGAACAAAGGCGTAGTTGCTGGGAGTTCTAATAGCTTTGTGATTGTGTTGAAGTTTATATTAACATATCGGCATAATTGGTGAGCTATTTTATTCTTGCACCAAATAATGACTGAAATAATGACTGAAAGCGGTTTTCTGAAAGCACAGTCAGATAATCTTCCAAAAATTGATGCTTTCGTGATGACACGAAATTTTGTAACAAATCCGAATTTTACGGCTGCTCAGCCCAAAGCAGTGAAAGCTCCAACGTAATAAGTGATAGATATTTCAATATTCGCATGCAAATAAACAAAAAATTCTAGATGCCTGGTATATAGTACATGATTAGCTGTTCTTGCCAAATGCCAGTGTGGTCTATGCGGTTGGGTGTTAACTTCATAATTTTCTGACCCGCGTTCAAATCCCCGCAGAATTAAATATTTTTATCTTCAGAAATTGTCAAGCTTGACCTTTTTATTTTGTTAAAACTTCATTTACATTCTTTTATTGAGTGAAATAATATTTAAACAAATCATATTACCTATAATTCAGCGTCATTTTTTTCTAGTTCCTATCATGTTATTTATTTCATCTTCGTCGTTTCTTTACTTGTATATCATCAAGAGGTATTTTAAACGAAATACGTAGCATTGGGAAGATAGTTTTTTCTTTGATTCTTCTTCACTCGATTTGTTCCAAGAATGGTTGCGTGTAAATGGTTGAAAATAAAATAGTAAGCCTATCTGTGACGAAAAATGGAGCTCGACAAGGAAATGGAAAAACAAGTGACAAATGCAAAATTCTTGTATCAGATTCCAGTTTACTAGCAGATTCGCCTCATGACTTAATTTCATTCGGTATGGAACGAGTAATATTAGAAAGCCATTGTTGATAAATGGGCCAATATTATGTTTAGTGTATTTGTTATAAGCAATGTGACTTGATTTAAATTTTAATTCGCGCTATAAAAGTATGTAAATGAAGTTTTAACAAAATAAAGAAGTGAAACTTGACAATTTTTGAAGATAAAAATAAGTAAAAATATTTGATTCTGCAGAGATTTGAACTCGGGTCACAAAATTACGAAGCCAACACCCTATCCCATAGACCATTCCGCCATTTGAAAACGAGGGGTCAATAATTTAGTATATACCCGTCATCTAGAATTTTTTGTTTATTTGTATGCAAATATCTCACAATCTAGAGAGCATTTTGAAAAACTACAATAGCACACACGTATAAGCTGTGTACTCTTCAACATATATGAAGGAGATCGCAATCCGGTCTTAAAATGTCTGATGGTCTCCAAGTAAGATACGATTAGAGTTTTAATGGTAACGATTTTTTATGTTACATTTCCTAAAACACATAAATTCAGAAATTCTAAGTACTTACGTACAAATGATTTTCACAATAATATAAACAACTAGTTGCAGATCTATTCTCATAGCGGTACACCACTTTTTTCTTATATTCGCATCTCGCAGGACAATAAAATACACTTTATAAAGTGTATTTCTTTTAGTATTTTTGCACACAGGTACAATACAATACTTATAACACGGTTTTCGACCTCCTTCCATATCGACATTAGTTAGAAAACATGAAAGTTTTGAGATGAAACACTCCACGCTATACAGTACGCCAATGCGGTCGTGTACTTACACGTCACAGTGAAGCGCACCAAAATGGCAGCGTTTAAATCGGCGGAACTGGATTACAGTTTTAAAGTATTTATTTTGATGTTAAATCTTAATATTTACATCAATGTTATATTTTTTACGGTTATGTACGAATGTAAATGAAGGGATCGGAGAGACATAGTCATAAGCCACATTCAACTCGTTTTGAGATACAGCGATTTTAAAGTTCCATGGAAATATAAAAATGTTGAATACAGAATAGTCACTTCCTTTTAGCTTTTAATTATACGTTGGTACATTGCAAACCTTGTGTAAAATACCCGACTTTCTATCTGTTATGTAATATTAATTTTAGAGTCATTTTAATTATGATGTGGTCGAAAGTGGCTTATGACTGTATCTCCCGGAAAATAATTTATAACTGAACAATACATTTTTAAGCTTTTATTTTGAAATTTATACAAATAGTACTAATTTGTAATAATTTTTGTAGTTTCACACATACATAACAGATAAGTCAGTCTAATACATTATTTTACAACGAACATGTGAAATCAAAGAATTTCTTCTATGTCATCATCATTCACATTATTTCCAGCACATAACCGAAAAAAACTTTGATATGCTGTAGGTATGTATGCCATAAAAGACAATATGTCGTCAATTTTTTTCTGATTAATTGGAAGTGGCTTTCTATATTTTATTGGCAGCTGAAATAGATCTGGTTCAGTAGGCCTTCCTTTCCTCTTGCTACGTAAATCCACTGACTTGAAGGTTCCTATGTCTGAGTAGCAGTGCTTCACACTTAGCTTGAAGGGATCTTTATAATCAAACTTAAATTGAGTAGCTTCACTAAAGCGAATGGGATCTCCAGATGTGAATAAAGTGGGTATAGAGATTAATTACTTCAGATCGGCCAAGCTTCTGAAGTCTTGTCACAATGAAATTTTTACTAGCAGATTTTACTACTTCTGCCCATTCATCTGGCGTGTATACTATTGGACGTCTGCTTCTCGCATACATTTCAATGCGACCAAAATCACGATCGCAAGGAAGTCTGGTATGACCTACCACGGGGAAATAATGCTGCACAGATTCAAATCTTTTGGTAGCAACGAGAGTCCTTTCCAGGGCAATAAGAGACCAATTCTTGGCCTGGCCCTTGCAGTTATCTGTGATGATGTGGAGATTTTTGGCTTGAGTGTTAGTTATCTCCAAGTATTTTAATAGACAGCTCCAAACTTCATCTGAACCCCTTCCTCCGTCTTTCTCACGCCACAGAAACATGAATCCTTTATTTGGCCCATAATCGTGGATACCGTAGTTATACGTCCATATTTTTCTGTTGTAAAATGCTAGGCTAACTGTTAGTTTTGGTGTGGGAAACGTTTGTTGCATGTCCATTGCTATTACATGGTGCTCTTTCACATTCTCTTTAGCCAGAGCAGTTAAAGACACGATCATATTTTGTCCACTATCAGCCTTTCTTAGATGCAACTCATGTTGTTGTTTCCTTTGTGCAATTTCTTCTGCACATAATTCTGGGTTACTTGTTGCCGTTAGAAAGGCATCACATGTTGAACAGGTGTCGCTTTTCGGCAGTTTGAAGCCTATGTTAAATTCGGATACAAAAATTTCCCTGAATTTGCTTTTTGATACCGTAGGAACACCCTTTTCCTTGCGATATTCAGAGTACTTGTCACGAAATAAGGATGCAATAGTAAGCTCACATCAAAAATAAACTTTGTTATGATTCTGTTGCCTATTGTAGTGACTGGTATATTTTGGTATAGCATTGAGGAACTCTCTGATACCTTCCACGGCTTCGTCTTGAAATTTATGTGGATGATTGCCATGTTTGCCATTTACTTTATCATTGTATGAAAATTTCACAGCTCTAGATGAAATTTGCTTTGTAGTCTTTTTTGGATAACTGTGAAAGAAAGAAATATGAAGTAGAACAAGGTAAAGTAAATTTGTGACATTTGCTCCAGTCGTGTTTATAAAGTGAAACGAACCTTCGCTTTTCAGGTACCATTTTCATACAACAGGTTAGGTAAGTGTTCTGGGCATTAAAGTTTCCTATGTCCCAAAACGAGTGGAAAATATTTTCTTCTTCTCCGAGTAGTTTTGTATAGCACTGATTTGAGCACCTACAGGGACTTCCCAATGATGCTGCCTGAACAGTCTTGTTGGTTTTAGACGACACATACTGTTGACCAGCATTACGTCGACGTATGGCCTTCATTTTTTTCCACTGATCAATATTTCGCTTACTTTTCCTTGAAGAGTTTGGTTTCTGAGGTGATACTTCACGTCCTCTACATATTTCAAGCTGTAATATAAATAGAAAAATAGTCACAGAATTTCCGTGAGATATAGTCACAAGCCACATGAATCATTATAGGCTGCTGAAATGGCATTGATAATAAAAATATTCTTACAAGTTTGTAGCCATCAAAAATATATTGTTACTGCAATCTGTGGACATTAAAATATGGCTCTAAAGGTTTCTCATTAACACAAAATACGACGATCAACAGTGTGAGCAATGTTAAGAGAAACAAAGTCACAAGCCACTACACAACGGTCACTGGTAAAAAATATTTTTATATACTTACTGAAACATCATCTGAGCAAGTACTGTTGCTTGATGGACACCAAGACTCATCAGAATCGCTGTCAAAAGGATCAGAATCCTCATTTACACAACTGTCACTGTCATATACGCCTAGAACGTGCGAAGCATCTTCAGATGTACCTGAGCATTCAGCCATTTTGATGTGGCTTGTGACTATGTATCTTCTGAAAATGACACCAGACGGCAGAGTATAGAACTACACTACGTCATCACCTTCCACCTGTTGGAGAAAGTCAGAACTTTTTCAATCCAAGATGAGGAGGGCATCGTTAAGAATGTAGTAGCGTGAATAACTCAATTTCGACAAAAGTGTGGCTTATGACTATATCTCCCCGATCCCTTCAAATAATTGATTAAAAAATTTAAAAAATACACGCACATACCCTATTGCTTTGCCACCCTACATTTTTCACAGTGCTTCATCATCTTGTTACCATTTACATTCTGCCATTATCTCTCCACAATTTTCATCTTCCGAAATAGATGCTAGTTTGCCTAACTTTACAGTCGGTTCCACATTTATTAGGCCTTCAAAATATTCCTTCCATAACTTCTTCAGCTCAGTCACGTTCTCAACTATATTTCCATCCATAATCCTTTTACACCCATTTCCGAGTTTCTTTTATTTCCAACAATTGTCTGTAGCAATTTTTTATTCTCTTCACATTCCAAGTATTTCTGTCCATTTTTTGAACCATTTTTCTTCTTGTACCGCCAATTTGGTTTCATTCTTTTTTTATCTTTGCAGCTTTTTCTGGTTTACTTAGTTCTAACCCTGAACTATTCTATAAAAGCCATTTTTTTCACTAGCACTACTTTTTTACCCGCAGAATCTCTCTTCTATTTGTTCTCGTTCTAGCACACACCTTCTCTGCCATCTCTACCAGCGGCATTTAGAACTTGTACCGATCTTTCTTCACTGTAATTCGAACTTGGCACATTCATCCATCCTGGGAATTTCCTCCTTCAACTTACACGACTTGAATCTTTTCTTCTTCATTCTCTATTTTTGCTCCCTCAAGAAGACCACTGATATTCAATGTTCACTGTCTATGACCTAAAATAAGCTATGCAGATTATATTTATGTGAAATATGATTAAGTAAATGAAATATAATAATATTATGTTTGTGAATTAATATTGTTGAATGGAGCAGCAGTCTTATAAAGAGCGCATTGTAGGTAAAACCTAGGTTCAATATATATATTTTCAGTGCAAATAAAAGGACAAAAATGTGTGTATTTTATCTGAGTGCATGTGTGAATTTTGCATCAGTTTTATCACTCAAGTTTCACTTTTATTTTTGTTTATAGAGTGGTAGCCCACGGGAGTTTTGGGTAAGCATGGCAGTAGCTGCGATTTCATACAGCGCTAGCCAAAGCAGGTCAGTTGCAACAGTCAAGGAAAACAATTGCAGGTGATGGAATGTGGCTGTTCAGAAGCCAACGGCCAAGAAAGCAGGTAAGGAGTCAGCAAGAATATTCTGAAGCACGACGTCATTTGGCCGAGGATGGGAGAGAAGCAGCAATCGCAATTGGTCGAGAATCCTCCCTATCAATTGTCCAATGGTGGGAGGCCAGAGATCAAAACCCAGATGCAGGAGCTCGGGAGGGAGCTAGCAATGTTAAATTAGGCTCGAGGCTTTTTTTCAGATCGATGAGGAGGAATTCGTCGAGGTGGTGTTAGTGACAGCCGTTGACACCAGCCGAATCAATGATGGGCACAATGAGGAGCATACACCATCAACATTAATTGCAACAGGTGGAATGAAACCATTAGGGACTCATATTTGGGATATCGAGCAGTAGAAGCAAGTAACAGATGACTTACACTTTGAGGGATTCAAGGGGAATATGAAGGATTGATTATGTATATAAAACGGGTGTAAATAAAATTTAAGTGTGTATATACTTTACTGAGAGTATCATTTATGAAAACCTACTGCTCACATGACATACAATTATACCCACAATTTAATGTACCTCTTGGGAAGTGGCAGAGCGAAAGCGAAAAGATTAGCCCGTCCACCACAGTAAAACTTTCACATTATTATCAGAAGTTACTAACAATGTCTGCAGACAATTACATACAGGTTCCCAACATGTGCCCAACAACAAATTAATGGGAAATCAGAAGCCTATTCATATTATTACCCACATAAATTTCATAGTTTACTTTAGCAAGCCATACAAAATCATTCTCCACCTAACATGCCAAAGTAGTTCCACTAAAATAAAATTCAAAACAAAACTGACCCAAGTAATAGAACGGAATATGTAACTAAGTTGGAATATGAAATCAGTTGTCTTGACAATCAGATCAAATTGAAAACAGAAAGAGAAACTACAGTTTATTATAGGTTACAACACGATAGCACCTTAACATAATCGCTATCACCTCTTTTAATCACATTGCATTAACTAAATTTTCTCTGACTTGCAGCCAGTGACATCAAGGTCGGCAAATGAATGGTTTATTTTTTTAACTATATTGTTCTTAGTATCTCAACATTTTTGTGATTCTATGCTGACTTGCTTACTGTTCCCCTTGTTAATCACAGTTTCTCACGAAACTCAATAATTAGATTAGGTACAGGAACCAAACTTACCTATTGCCTGTCTGTAGCTTTGTATAGCAGCATTAGTGTTTTTCATTTCCATAAACTCATGCCCCATCAATGTCCATGCTGCAAGATACTGAGGATTAAGTTTTAAGGCTCTCTGGAAATACAATACAGCTTTCTGATGCTCCGATCTTAAGCTATAATAGTTTCCTGAAGTAAAAAGAAAGTAAATTTGTCAGTAACAGTTAACAGAATAACACATAGCAGGTGACTGAAAATTTTGGATAGGAAGTAGTCCCTCACACATGCATGAACAAACACATTTTTCAAGCATAATGGTTAATGCTTATTCTTATCAGATTATGACAGAGTACTAACAAAGAAAATGAAAGAAATCAGCTGCAGCTGATATTAAGAAAACTGAATAGAATTCAGTAAGCCAAAATATTGATGGCTAGACCAGCATGTCCAATTATATCCTAAACAGCAAGATCAAATGTTACACCTTCAGCAACCACATTTAAAGGAAGAGATTAGTTCATGGATAGGTAGGTATTAGAACACATTAACAGTGTAAATAAATTTAATTATAATCAGCAAGGATAGTTTTTACATTCATATTTGAATGAACAGCAGGGTGGGGAAATGCAAATATGAGCATGTGTTTAAAAGTTTACAGTGGCATGTACAAATAAATTTGTGCAGAAAATAAAAGCAAACTGATCTAAGTACTCTTACTACATAAAGTTTAACAGGAAACTATGATTAATATGATCATATTTTATTCCCAAATTACATACACTGAAAATGATTACCATTATTTGTTATGAATAGTTATAAGCCTCATAACAAACCTTTTTCTTGGAGTACTGGCAGAAATGATTTGCTACATCCATGCGAACACCAGCAACCTCACATAAAAGCACATAACGAAGGTAATAAGAAAGGAATGACACAGAAAAAGAACCCCACAGTACACAGAAACACAATGTAGCACATCAAAAAATCTGTAAATAGACTTAATTTTTTGTTATAACTTCATTTACCAAATGTTGCAGCAATGATTAATAATATGAAAAATGATTATTTTCTGATTTCACCCAGAGACCTAAGTTTAATGATTCCTTAGAAGGAATTACTCCTACTTTGCAGCTTTCTTTGGAAATTTTAACTGGGGTGGTTTCTTCTTGCCTTCTGCAGTGATAAAACTGTGTAAGTATAACTTTTTTGTGTGGATGACTAGGATGTTTGTATGTTCAGTGTGGTGTGTTTTATGTGTTGTGAATGAAAGAAATATGAAGGAAAGGACAAAAAGAAACCAAATGCTGGCCCATTTAGTCAATTGATAGGTAACTTGTTAATTAACTAAGCCATCTAGTCGCCACTTTTTGAAGATTTTCTTTAACCACTTCGTTCTCCAATTTACAGATTGCTGTCTTGGTCAACAAGGGGTTTTACCTTTCCCCAAAGGTTACTGACTATTACTGCTATTGACTGTATTAACTAGTTCTACCAAATGACTACAATGACAAATCGCTTTTTCAATTCATGTTAATTTTTCTATATTGCTCCAAGATAATATAAGGCATTCGACTTCTCCAAAGAACACTAAAGCACAAACATACACAGAAAGATCCAGAATAATAAAGAAAGACACTTGACATTTCTCAAAAGGCAACAATGCAGCCAACAATCAAAACCACATTAAAACAATCAGAATTAATACAAAATAATTCACAATCAACATGAAACACACGTAAATAAAAATTAAAGATATTTGCATGTATTTACACACAAAATTATCCGCATAATCTAGTCGAACCCATTGAGAATTGTCCAACAAACATTGTGGCTCACATCAACACGTGCAAACTTTAAATCAATGTTTCCTGCATAATACTGTACTTGAACATATTACATGCTATTTACACAGCTTCTCTCCATAAAACAATGTTCATTTATACAAATTAACAATTAATTACACAAAAAATGTACAAATGCACAATCAACTCTCATCTTGCTATACTTAATTCTTAAAATGCAATTTCATGAAGGGGGTGGGTCTGAAGGCTGTTATAACCCCTTCCCAGGATTCATTTGATTTTAAATAGCTAAAAATCTTCATGAAGTTGGAAAGGTGGTAAAAACACAGGTCAACATACACGAATCACAGTTGATCACACTTAGTATAAAATCACACTTGGTATAAAATCCTTTGTTAGGGTCGTGCGCGATATCGGGGTCGGGTATCGGCTTGTACACCTAAACTTGAAGTCATCCAAAAATGTTACCAAAAGTTTGGGAAAAGTTCTATAACCGTGAAAAACCTTGTAGAATGCTAACTGTAATGATGAAGACGGCCGCCACTTACAGATTAACCTCCTGTAAGAAAGGTACTAAGTTAGAAATAAAAGTTGAAGTCTGAATCACTGAGGTATATATTCTTAAAAATTTTCACAGAATTTACATAAAGTCACAGTTAGCAGTGGCGATCGGAGAAAATCATTTGCCGAAGATCACAAGTCATGAAACAGAACAGACCGCTAAACCCCGAATGAAATTGAAAGTTAAAGTTCACATCTATGAACACAAGTCGGAAAAGTTCAAATTTCTATGGTTGCCTATCCTGTTAGTAATGGCGTCAGACGGCCATGCTGCCCGAATTCCGGTTTCCCATCAGCCACCGCGAGCCGGTCTCGCTTAAACCCGCATAACAACGTACTACATCTGAACTCGACCAGATACTACAACGAAGTGCCAAGAAACCCTGTCTGGGCTCACTTTTATCAAAATGGCCTACTGACCTAAACAACAGTCTATCTAGAAACAAAAATTGTTAACTTAGAACTACCAGAAAATCACAAGATTAAGAGTGTAACGAGACAAGTGTAGTGATGTGGTTGGTTATGGTTTTAAAGCTTCCAGACCGGTGTAAATGAATTTTGAAATTTGGTTAATCTGAAAGCACATTTGCTTAGCGTATTGCGATACGTCACATCCGAAATATGGATTTGCAAAATTTTAAAATATCAAGTTAATACTATGTTTAAAGTGTTCCCCCGCTTCTGCTGAGTTCAGTGGTGTAAAAATCTTTTAAATCGGTGAAGGATATCAAAAGTTATTGAATTTCTAAAATTCACTGGTTTCCTGGATGGTGCAAGAATATATTCACTTTTTATTTAAAGTCTGTTGTGGCCTGAAACTGATTTTAAACAGTACCTTTATTTTATTTAAGTGTTTAGAAAAGTTTTTAGTTCGTGAAATATGTTAGTCAGAAAGAAATTCAAGTTGCAAATCGGTTTCTACGACGTCATTAAAAAGCGGATTTTTATTTATTCATATCTTCTGTTTATTAGTTGATGGCTATTGGAAACTTAAAGAATATTTATCTGCCGGTTATTTAGCATGTTTAAATCTACTTTTAAAGCTCAGAAACTACTTAGATGTGCTGGAATTAATTATTGAACTCCACCCATGTGGAGATGCCTTAAAAATCATATTTACTGCTTTAAATTAGTCTGGAACTGCGAGTTATTGGTGAATTTAATATCAAATGGTGAAATTATAATTATTAAAGTGCTTTACAGTGGTCAATTTAGTGGAATATTAGTGGTATAGTTGTTTAACCAAACCTGTTTACTTTAATTCAGAATTATTATGGATTACGCTCATTAGGTAAGTTTATGGTTTATATTTAATTAGAAACTTCTTATTTATGGTTGCTATGTGTTGTTTATTTACTTTTCTGAACCTAAAGTGTTGTTATCTCGATTTCAACTATCTTATCATGTACTGGATATTAACCTCAAACTTCGTCGAATTTTAACTGAATATAGAAAATAGAGAGTAAGGTAGCTTACACCTTCATTCCATACAACATCTATACACTTTTTACAACTCTTATACCAGTTACAAGAAATATTTATCTATTTACAAATCAAATCAATTTCTTACAAGTTCATCTTCTTAATTCCTATTTTACTAAACAATCATTTAATTATATCATCTTAAACTTAAGGTACAAAGTTATTCACTGACTATGAGCTACACGCAGTATGCTGGGTTCTCAATGACAACAGTTTATTTACATTCAATAGCTGATTGGCTTTCACCACAGGGTGGGCAACCTCCACATCACGAAAAACCCAGGCCACTAGACAAAACCACCCCAACTGCTTCAGACATCCGAATCATTCACTTTAACATTCTACATCATTATCCTTCTTACTTGGGGTGCACAAACTAGTTATCTAGATACATTTTCCAATCTTAAATAAAAAATCATATTTATATGGAAAGGACAGATAAAATATACCCAATACTCACCAAAGTTGAAGGGAGCGTCAACCGCAAGGCTTGCACAAGCTCAGCCACTTACTTCTTTTAATCTGACAAAGGGTTTAACCCCAAATATTGTATTTTCTGTGTTTGTGTGTTGTTTTGTGTTGCTGCTGCCCTCCTACCTTACACTTTGGTGAGTGTTGGGTGTATTTTTTTATCTGTGCTTTCCATATAAATATTGTAAGAACGAAGACTTTCCCGGCGTATGACTGCAATGTAGTCTTCACGGGTGTACCGCCGGATAGTGTTGTGGAAACACAATATTTCGACGGCTGGCTCTGCCGTCTTCTTCAGGTGATGAGACATGTGTTCTTGCGTAGTCTCTCCAAGTGCCTCACTTGGGTAATACATCTCCTCCCGTAAAGGTGCTTGATGTAAGAACGAAGACTTTCCCGGCATGTCCCACATGTCTCATCACCTGAAGAAGACGGCAGAGCCAGCCGTCGAAATATTGTGTTTCCACAACACTATCCGGCGGGTACACCCGTGAAGACTACATTGCATATAAATATTGCCTCGTGGCGGTTCTTTCCTTCGATTGTTGCCGAAACCATATATTTACATGTAGTGATCCATCCCCCGAAACAAGCATTTAAAAATTAACTATCACAAAAGTGGCCGACATTAGTTCACCCCTCCCTAAGACATTAGTAGAGTGAAAGTGGGTTTCAGGATTTTCCTGAAAACCCACGACTCCGTAAATAACTTTTTTTTCCAAGCCTCCAGTTTTCTTCTGTTTTTATATGAACATGTAGAATCACACCTTTATATCTACTGAGCTTTATAATACACTAAAGGAGACAAACATTGAATGACCAAGAACAGTTGATTTTGACATATCAACAGAATAGCTGACAGCTTGTTAGGGTCTTATGTGGTTTAAATTAATATACTGATTAATTAAAATATAATCCACCAGAAGGTTATGTCAAAGATGTTTGTTTATTTTCCAAAAACAACAAGTCAGCGATATTTGTCACAAGCAAAGATACAATCCAAAGATACTGGCACAGTCTTTGTCAGATGCAAAGTGACTGTAAACTCAACTGTGAACTAACTGAAAAACTAACTATAAACTGTATACTAACTCTGTCCTTCTGCCGATTTGTTTATATAGTCCTCTATCGAAATTTCTGGAATCCTTCAAAGGCATCCGCCCGATCAATATTTCTCGAACATTAACAATTACTCAAACAATTAAACATATTAAATACAATCGGAATTAATACAAAATCACTTAACATCATTACAAAATGATCAGAATGGTAATTAGCGATACTTAAATACAAATTATTTACAGAAATCATTTTAAACTGTACAAACATGTCCTGTAGACATCATAACTTGCATTAATACATGGAATTACAAACATTTAAGAAATTCTCTTGCACAATTCGGTTCTTAAACATATTAATGGACTTTAAATAATTTTCTTTCATAAAACAAAGTCTATATACACTGATTTACAAGAAATTGCAAAATAACATTGCAGATCACATTCAAGCAAACTTCAGCCCACTACAAATACTTCATACAGTACAATACTATTCAAAATTCAGGTATGAGGGCTGTTACAACCCCTCCCCAGGATTCACTTAATTTTACACAGTTAAAATTGATTGAATCCGTCATGAATCTAAGCAGGTTGAATGTACACATAATGCCAACACAAACAGGTTACAACCAATCAACCATAATGACTTTTACAATTATAAAATGTACATATACAATCCTTCATTACTTACATCATCTGTGCATAGTTCATGACACTGATTCTGGCTATAATAAATGTCCTTTTACAGGTCCAATCTTTTTTTTTCAGTTACTGCTTTACACAACAAACATTCAATGCCATCACCTTAAGTTACAATTAATTATTTTCATTCCAAATTACACACTTGATGTCTGCTTGTTAATGACAACAGTCTGTTTACATTTTATAGCTGATAATTTGTCACCACAATGTAGAAAGTCACAACATCATGAAAACACCAAAAGTCTCTACACAAAACTGTCACAAATTGCTTTATACAGTGAAATGCTTACATCTTAAACATTCAGTATTATTACATCTGCATCTGAACTTAAGTACTCACACAAACTATACATGTACATCAATTGACAAACTTATTTACAAAATTGGATATTTACACATATAGACACATTTCATAAGTGACCACTTATTCATAAAAAGGTTTTAGGGCTTCAACATTATACGCACCCTTGCATTTACCACTCTCCGGGGGTCTACTAGCTCATAAAGAGTTTTCCCTTGGTATAGACTCTATCCTGAAAGGGCCTTCAAACAAACGGTTAAACTTACGAGTCTTTTGTCGCAAAGCTGAGGACTTACTATGGACTTCAACTAACACCAAGTCACCCACTTTATATTCGGTACATTTCTGACCTTCATCAGGAATTTTCTTTCTCCTTGTTGCCTTCTCCTTTAAATTTTTAAGAGCTAAAGCTACCTTTTCCTCATAGTTGAAACTCTTCCTATTTGGAAAACTAACACATTCTCGAATTAATCTGTTAGCCAGTTTCTTAAATATCAACTCAATGGGTGGTATTTCCGTTGTATCACTAGGTATAGAATTAAATACATTTTCAAAATTTTCTACTTCATATTCCCACTTACTGTGATGGTCTGTACAATATGTCCTATACCAATGTCCTATTTCCCTCATTAGGCATTCTACGGGATTTCCTGCTGGATGATAAGCAGATGTATGTACAACCTCTATCCCTTCCTGTTCGAGTTTTTCTGTCCACACTTTACTAGTGACTTGCGGGGCATTGTCCGAAAGCACCCTCTTAGGTTTACCAACCTTCTGACAATATTCATCAATCACTTTTCTAACCAAAATTTTAGCCATAGACTTCTTTACAGATTAAAGTTTAACGAACTTGGAAAAAACATCAAATAAAACTAAAACCTGGGTCACCCCTCCCCGAGACATGGGTAGGGGGCCAAGAACATCAGCAGAACTAATTCCAATACGCTACTTGGGATGATATTTTGCATTTTCCCCACTCATTTAACTCTATTTTAGATCTTTGACACACTTGACAAGATTTTAATAGCTTGGGAATTTTTTTCTCATATTATAGAAATATGTATCTTCCCTTAACACACGGTAACACTTGGATGGCCCATAACTATAGTGGTGATGCCAAACAATTTTTTTTAACCAAACTTTCTGGAAGCCATAACTTCCAACCATCATCCTCTTCATTGGTCCTTCTAAATAATACTCCTCCATGCAAAGTATAATATTTCTGAAGATTATCTTTGTATTCTGATTTATCAAGATTAGTTTTTACTTCTGTTATAGTTACATCTTTGTCATGTTCCTCATCTATTTGTCTCAAGGAATACTTAACCTCAGTCTCATACGGTACTCCTTTTAGATAAGCAATTCTAACCTCAGTCTGTGGTCCTAGACATCTCTTTTCGAAATCTAGACCTAATGGTAGACGTGACAAAGCATCTGCAACTTGATTTTTACTAGCAGGTCTATATCGAATCTCTAAATTGTATTCTTGCAGAACCAATGCCCAACGGGTTAACCGACTGCGGACTAATTTACACTCTAATAAAAATGAAAGAGCCTTATGGTCCGTATAGACAATAATTTTTCTACCTAACAGTAGGTACCTAAACTTAGTCAAACCCCACACAATAGATAAGGCCTCCCTTTCAGTGATTGTGTATCTAGTTTCAGCTGGTTGTAGTTTTCTACTGAATCCGGTTCTCCATTGATTTCTAATTCCTGGAAGACATGTACTCCTAAACTGTAGTCAGAACTATCCGCGGCAAGGCAAAAATCTAGATCCCAATCTGGATAATAGAGGATATTGGCATTACTCAATTCATCTTTGATTTTTGAAAAGCTCTTTCACATTCTGAGCACCACACCCACTTGACACTTGTTTTAACCAAATCTCTTAAAGCTGGGCTAATTAAAGCTTGTCCCTGAAGAAATCTCCTATAATATTCACACAATCCAAAGAAACTCTTTAGTTATTTCTTATCTCTAGGTCGGGGAAAATTCTTAATGGCATTTATTTTATCATTACTTGGCAAGATCCCCTGTGGTGTAATACGATGGCCCAAAAATTCAACCTCTTTTTGCAAAAATGTTCATTTCTTTAACTTAATAGTCATACACCCCCTTTCTCAATGCTTCTAAAACTTTTCTAAGTAGCACCCAATGTTCCTCAAGTGATTCTGACATTATAAGAATATCGTCTACATATATCTCTACTTGTTCAAGCAGTTTCTTTCCTAACACACTATCCAAAGCACGAATAAAGGTAGCCACTGAAATATTCAACCCAAATGGTAAAACTCGAAAATTATAACAACGGCCATCAAATAGAAAAGCGGTGTATTTCCGGGATTCTTCTGAAAGCGGAACTTGCCAATAGGACGCAGTCGGATCGATAGACGAAATATATCTTTTACCTTTAAACAACTCAATGATAGGTGGAGGATGATCCCGTTCTGTTACTAAATGCTTGTTTAATGTGCGAGCATCCAGCACTAGTCGCACAGAATTGTCTGGGTTTATTACAACAACCAAGGGATTATTGTAAGGACTCCTTGACCTCTATTACCCCCACTCCAACATTCGATTTATCTCCTTATTCACTTCAACTCTCTTGGTCAAAGGGATTGGATATGGCTTAATAAAGAAAGGCTCTTCAGACTTTACAGTAAACTTGCACTCATAATTTTTTATCAGACCTGGTTTGTCAGAAAATACTTCCCTATTTTCTTCAATTAGACATTTCAGCGTTTCTTGTTGGTCTGACGGCAATAGTTTCATACTGTTTGGGTAATTAATAACCTTTCCTTCGCTTATCTCCTGACCTTCAATCAGATTATTATTCTCTTTACTCTGCCTTAACACATTTACTCAAATCTGTGGTAATAGTTCGTCACAAACTCTAGCTACACCAGCATTCTTATATTTAACCCTCATACGATCTACTTCTTGCATCCCTTTCCAAACTTTCTTCTCAAAATCAACCCAGTATTCCCCACTGTTTAATCCGTAAGTTACCTTCCTCACAGTCTATCATAGCCTTTACTTTTGTAAGCCAATCCATGCCCAAAATGCAATTAACATTCAACTTAGGGACTACATACATGGGTATTTCTACATTTGCAGTCCCCATACACTCTTCCATCAACATTTCCTGCTTAATTCTCTTACTTCGAGAACCAGTAGCAGTAATAACTGTCATACTATTAACGGGTAACACTTCAATTTGATTGGTGCTCTCAATTTCGTTAAATAATCCCTCAGCAAGGCAAGAAACCTGTGACCCAGTGTCAATAAGAGCATCTATTTGTTTGTTAAAAGCATTAATTTGTACTATGGGAACTTTATCTAAAATTTCATCCTTATCTTCCACCTCTTCCAATAAATCTTCTCGGGGATTATTCATAAAAATGGTATTAACTCTATAGCAGTTGGTACCTGGACCCACATTCTTGTCCAACACTGCGGGGCCCAACACAGGGGTGGTCTTTAGTTTGCCTCCCCCCCCCCCCCCCATGCTGCCTTTCCCTTTCAAATTGAGGGTTCTGTTCTCTCACTCACCCATTATCATTCCTCCTTGTGTAATTATCATGACCTCTTCCCCTGGATTGACCATCCCTTGACCCATTACCCCTTCTAGGGGGAATCCTACTGCCCCTCCTATGGTGGTGATGGTGGTAATGTTGTTCATTGAATGACTGCTGGGCATCCAAGCGTCTCAACAATTCATCAGAAACAGGATGGTCTAATTCAGAGAACGAACTTAACAACACAATTAGAAATGACGATAGTAAAAAATTTGATATCCATCCTGAGGAAATCATGAAGGAAATAAGAAAGCTGAAAAAACATAAAGGGGCTGGTGAAGATAATATTACTACAGATATCTTAAAGATAGCCGGATGTGACATTGTACCTTATCTTGAAATATTATTTAAATTGAGTCTAGAAACTTGCTGCTTACCACAGGACTGGAAAAGTGCAATAGTAGTACCGGTACATAAGGGAGGGGTGAGAAATAGAGTTGAGAATTACAGGCCAATCAGTTTGACATCAGTGGTAGGTAAATTAATGGAAAGATTGATATGCAACCACATCAGAAATATATGTGAGGAACGTAAGTGGTTTTCAAGCAGGCAACATGGTTTCAGGCAAGGATATTCATGTGAATCTCAGTTGGTGGGATATATGCAAGATATTTCAGATGAAATGGACAAGAGAGGCCAAATTGATAGTGTAGCACTAGATCTGTCTAAGGCGTTTGACGGAGTAAGCCATAAAATGGTAGTAAATAAGGTAAAAACCATTGGAGTGGATAAGAAAGTCATTTGCTGGGTAGAAGAATTTTTAAAAGGTAGAAAACAGAAAGCTAGGGTAGGAAATGTAGTATCAAAGGAACTGGAAGTAAAAATGGGTGTGCCACAGGGTAGCGTATTGGGACCATTGCTATTCATTATTCTAATGAATAATTGTGTTGATTGTTTACTATCTGAAATTAAGATTGTTTGCAGATGACATAATGCTGTATAAAAGAATCAAAACGATAGAGGATTGTAAACAGTTGCAGGGTGATCTGGACAGGATATCTAATTGGGTTGGTAAACATGGAATGAAGATAAATGCAAAGAAGAGTCAGCTTAATAGATACACAAATAAAAAAAAAAAAAAGGTTAATTATGAATATAAGGTGGGGAAAGAATTGCTTGTTGAAGACTTGAAATGTAAATATCTTGGAATTACTTTTGATAACAAACTTAACTGGGCAGGACACATAGGACAGGTGGTAGGAAAAGGTTTCAAAGTTCTGCACTTGTTGGAGAGAGTGATGAAGGGATGTACGAGAGAAGTCAAGGAATTGGGTTACAAAACTTTGGTCATACCATTGCTCGAATATGGTAGTGTAGTATGGGACCCTCATTTTATGTATCAAATACAGGAGTTGGAGAGGGTGCAAAAAAGGGCTGCTAGATTTGTTTCTGGAAATAATCGCAGAATGCAATCAGTGACGGATATGATAAAGGAGCTGGAATGGGATTCATTGCAAGACAGGAGGAGGATGAGGAGGGTTATGGGAGTGTACAGGGTATATACTGGCGATGAGGCATGGAAAGATATTGCAATAGGTATGAAAAGTATTGCCTGGAAGGGAAAAGATGACCATGACCACAAGCTGGCACTCGATTTCAGGCACAAGGGAGTGGGAAGATTCTCTTTTTTAGGTAAGGGTGTCAGGGATTGGAATGAGTTACCAAGAGAAATGATGAATAATTTACCGAAAACTTTTAAAGAATTTAAAGATAAAATTTGTAGAGGGCAAATGTAGGTAGGTGCAGGATAGGGGGAAGATGGGTGTGTACGTAAATTGCCACCGGAGCCTGTGCTCCATTGCAATTAAATTAAATTTATTACATCCAAAGTAGCAATTAAATTTCTCATTTGCTGAGGCAGCCTAGCTCCTATCAAATCAATGAATTCCTCCTCCCCATAAGAATAGTCTAAATATTTTCAACGGGTCCAACACTTATGTAAAAATCATGCTGAGTCATGTTTTAGAAAATTTTCTTTGAACAGCTTATAGTCATTCACTTCCCTAGCTTGTCTATCACCGCATGTCCTAGCATAAGACTTTAGATGTTTACACACAAGTGCAATTTTCTTACTGTCGGGTAACAAATGAAAATAGTCCGACCTTTCAAAATTATCTATAAACTCAATAGGGTGAAGTCTTCAACTGTCATCATAGAATTCAAATTCTTCCTTAACATCAGCACTGAGAAATGTATTTCCTGTTAAGGGAACCTGACTTAACTGAATCTGCAACCCAGAAAACTTTTTCTCTAAGTGATTTACATTACTTTCTAATCCACGCACTAACTGTTTCTGTTGATGTGCCAATGCATTAACATTTTTCCCTATACCAAATACTTCCTGTCTCAACTCATTAGCTGGCTTGAATTAAGTGACATATTCCTCCCTCATCTTTCACTGACTTCTTTATAAATCAAATTTACACATTCTGTCTTATTCTGTTCACAAATTTCTGTAACCTTTTCAAATTTCTCCTGACATTCTGTTACTACCTTCCCCAATTTAGAATCTAAATTGTTAATATCCTCCTTGAATTGAGAGCTAAAACCCTGAAATTGCTCTGCGATTTTAACATCAAAATATTTAGTCAAATCAGAGAATGCTTTATCATTGTTTTGTTGCAATTCAGAAAATCTAGAATTAATTTCAGAAAATTTGCTGTCGAAATTTAACTCATTTTTAAATTCTGAAAATTTGTTATCGAATTTACCACTGATTTAAGTAAACTGAGAATTAATTTCAAAAAATTTGCTATCATTATCACTCCATAACTCACTCCTAAATTCAGAAAATTTGCTGTCGAGTTTGGCTACAAAAGATTCTAGAAATGCTTGTAGATTCTGACTATCAGCCATTTTCATTCATTAGCAAAATCAACATGAAAACAAAGTTAAGAATGATCAAAATTTTTTCTAACCTGCCACCAAATAACATGCCAAAAACAAATATTTGAATATTCAGTACTTACTGTTATATCACTAAAATACTTTTCGTCACATTAAATTTCAGCTAGCAGCACTTTTTCCACACTAAACACCACTTTTTTTTACTGATTAAAACCCTTAATCACACTTTTCGCACTCCACTGCTGGAAGATGTCGGTCTTCTAGGGCCGAAGAAAACCCGCTCGCTGACGGAAAATTACTGCTGATTCCCGATGCCGATGGAAAATCTCCAATGATTGCTGCGTTTAGTCACTCGTTGTACTCTGCTCCAAGTTGTCGCCGAATAATTCAATCGTCGAAATCCTCCAACTTGGGCAGCTTTTGTAACCTCTACTTGTCATAGTCTGCCGATAATTCGTCGTAATTTGCTGCAGATTCTTTTAGAAGATTAACATCTCTCAGATGTTTAATGACTTCTCGTAGCTGTCAACAGTCGCCATGTTAGGGTCTTCAGTGGTTTAAATTAATATACTGATTAATTAATATATAATCCACCAGAAGGTTATGTCAAAGATGTTTGTTTATTCTCAAAAACAATAAGTCAGCGATATTTGTCACAAGCAAAGATAGAATCCAGAGATACTGGTGCAGTCTTTGTCAGATACAAAGTGACTGTAAACTCAACTGTGAACTAACTGAAAAACTAACTATAAACTGTATACTAACTCTATCCTTCTGCCGATTTGTTTATATAGTCTCTATCAAAATTTCTGGAATATTTCAAAGGCATTCGCCCGATCGATATTTCTCGAACATTAACAAATACTCAAACAATTAAACATATTAAAAACAACTGGAATTAATACAAAATCACTTCACCAGAAGATGGCGGCAATGAATCTAGTCGCCGAAATATCGTGTGACAACGCACTCTTGACTCGGCTAGTCACCCGAGAGCAGTTTATACATTCTCAACGCCGAGAAAGACTTCGTTCTTATAATACAAAATCACTTAACATCATTACAAAATGATCAGAAGGTAATTAGCAATACTTAAATACAAAATTATTTACAGAAATCATTTTAAACTGTACAAACATGTCCTGTAGACATCATAACTTGCATTAATACATGGAATTACAAACATTTAAGAAATTCTCTTGCACAATTCGGTTCTTAAACATATTAAATGGACTTTAAATAATTTTCTTTCATAAAACAAAGTCTATATACACTGATTTACAAGAAATTGCAAAATATACATACCAGATCACATTCAAGCAAACTTCAGCTCACTACAAATACTTCATACAGTACAATACTATTCAAATTCAGGTATGAGGGCTGTTACAGGCTCATATGGTTTTGTTTTCATGAACTGTTTGTCACTACAGTGCAACATTGCTCAATTGACCAACAACACAGATTTACAATCATCACTCCTGCAATTCAATCTCTCATTACTCCCGACTTCACTATCCATTAACTAATAGTTACTATCCATACCTGAGAAATTATCTGAATCTGTATCTACACTTTTCCTAATGTTTGATTCAAAGACTTCCTCCGCAGCATAATTACTTTTTTCTTCAGTTATCACTACAATATTACCACCTACATCAAACAGAAAACTAAACATTGCTTCGGCTAGGTCAAATTCTGTACAATTTTCTAAATTAGAAACCAGTACAAGGAACTGTTTCCTGAATATTATAGTCTACATCAAACAGAGAACCAAACATTGTGCCAGCTAAGTTAAAGTCAGAACATTTTCTTAACTTGGCCTTGTTTTCCTCATTTACTTCAGTGCAGGGCTGCCGTAAGCGGGCGTGCAAGGCGTGCACCGCACGCGGGCAGCACGTCGAGGGAGGGCGCCAAATCGAGTGATCGACAGTCTTCCTGCAATAGTTGCCACTCCATTGTCGCCGCGACGAAATTTGCAGCGTATTATGTAGCAGGCGACTTTTTTTTTAGCTCAACTGCTGCTTCAGGCGACCGGCGACACTCGGGGTGGCAACAATGGGGTTGGCAAATAATGTTCCAAGGGGCGAAGGAGCAGCGATCTCTCCTAGATCAACCACTGGCCGTAGTTAGACGAGGGGCGGCATAATCGGAATTGCACGCGGGCGGTCAAACAGCAAGCGGTGGGCCTGCTTCAGTGGACAAACACCCTACCTCACAACTCTCCTCCTCATCAGGATCTCATATTGACACCACAGTATCACCCTCACCTTCAAGATCTAAGAAACTTGTAAATTTCAGCTCTTTTACAAACCACCTCCGCACATATACAAGCAAACATAATCCCAACTATGCCATGTTGGAGCACATCAGTTTCAGATAGTCATACTGTAGCCAAAACTATGAACTCTGCATTGTTTTTGGTAATCAAACTATGACCATTCCATACATTTATTACTCTCACTACTGAAAGCAGTGGTATAGTACTCTGATGGTCGCCGTACTGCCTTATCCTATCATCAACACTTGTATCATCAACAACATTAATTACATTCCTCGCTACAACACCCCTTTCATGAAATTCATTTGATGCTCCCTCCATTATGTTATCTACCACAATAGCACTATTTGCTACGTTACATTCATTAACTTCCTCGTCGCATCCTGGAGTTACAACTTTGTCACATTCTAGATATTACAGATACATTACTATCAGAAATTCCTTCTTTTACACTCAAATCAACTATGCCATCATTAGGAATGACATATATCTCTTGGACTATCTCATTCATAGAATCGGAACCAAATGCTTTATACTTCACTAACCACTACCTAAATCTGTGTTAACATTTGAACCAACATCGTTCGTAAAAATAGTGTAACTTATTATAGTTGGTACCTGGACTCCCATTCTTTCCCACCACTGTAGGGTCCAACGCAGTGAATGTCCTCCATGGTGTATTTCCATTTCAGGCTGTTGATTTTGTTTTCTCACCTCACCAGAATTGTCTCCCATAAATATTGCAATCTCTTCCCGGGGACAACCTATGAGCCCTCCTCAGAGGACTTCTGCTCTCGTTCCTATGGTAATTACTGTAATTTCGATCAACATGAGACTCCAGTGCATCCAAGTGCCTCAATAATGCTGAAACTCTTTCCACATTAATCACCTCCATAGTAGCTATTACATTTCTAGCTTGAGGAGGTGGCCTAGCTCCTATCAAATGTATGAATTCCTCTTCCCCATTTGGATGGTCTAAATACTTGCACCTGATCCAAAAATTTTATATATATATATATATATATATATATATATATATATATATATTCGTGCTATGCCTCACTACCAAGTCTGTAGGAACTACCAGTAATCATTTATCTCTTCCCATGAATTTGCCTGCTCACTGATCAGAGATGTTTAAGAATATTTTCTTCAAACAACTCATAATCATTTACTTCCCTAATCTGTCTCCATAAGTTCTGGCATATAAATGCAATTTTTCTATTATCTGGCAATACATTAAAATGGTCTGATCTTTCAAAATTCTCAATAAATTCTTCCGGGTACAGCTTCCCAGCATCATCATAATAGTCAAATTCTTGCTTTACATTGCACCATTCAGATACCTACTGTCTTAACTCATTTACTCTTTGAGCACTGGCTTGAAATAAACCCACGTACTCATCCCTCAACTTATTAGAATTTCAATTGACTTCTTTCATCTCTTTACCAATCAGATTAACACATTCAATCTTATTTTGTTCACAAACTTAGATTACCTTTTGAACATTAGCCCCCACATTCCCTTTTGCAATGATCTACTTTTCCCCCGTTCTCGAATTTTACTGGTTAATGTCCTCTTTGATTAGAGAACTAAAAACCCTAGAATTGCTTAATGATTTTTTCATCAAAACAGTTAGCTAATTCTGATAAGGTTTCATTGTTTCAGTTCAGAAAACTTATCATTAATTTCAGAAAATTTACCGTCATTATCTTGCTTCAGCCCATTTCTAAATTCAGTAAATTGACAATTTCTGAAAATTTGCTGTCAAGATCCAAGTCAGAAAATTTACTATTGATTTAAGAAAATTTACCATTGATTTCAGCAAATTTACTAACAAATTTTTCATTAAAATTAGTTACAAATGATTCTACAAATAACTGCAAATTTTTACTGTCAGTCATATTCAACTAACTATGAAATTAATTTGGCAACAAAATTTAAGAGAAAAGAGACTGACTTTTATCAAGTTACCACAAACGAATATCCAATATCAAGTATCTAATTACTCAGTACTCACTATTGGCCGCTCACAGGATCCTGATCCAATTAAACACTTTATAACACTTTCTTTCTTTACGTGGTACTACTTTTCAAAACACTACACATGCACTTCCTGTGTTGGTCATCAAAACACGCCATATTGACGCCGAAGAAAACTCTTATTCTGGGCCAAAAAATTGCAATTAGTCACTAGTTCCGAGAAATCACTGGTTGGATCCCTCCTCCAAAATTCCAAACTTGTTCTGCATTGGAATCTGCACTTTAAACTAGGGTTACCAGAAATCCCCATTTGCCGGGGACAGTACCCATATTTACCTCTCTGTCCACGGACAGATTTCGTACCAGCAATGTTCCCGGATTTTTACTGTTGTCCTCAGAATTTATTTTAATCAAGCGAGAGTTCTTTAGCAGCCCTGTTTTGCTAATGCATTCATTTAAAGCAAGAGACATAAAGTGCACTTCTTTCCTTGTACATGCCTAGGAATAAAAGAAAATTACAAGGATTCTGCGTCTTGGACACAACAGCTTTGGAAAATCAAGTCTTCTTGCAACATGGCTGTCTGTGATCCTCATTTAAAATACAAAATATAAACAATATGTGGCTTTCAAGTTAACCCAACCTTTAATCATGTAACTTATAAAAGTACAATGCGTAATTAGGACAAATGCCAAAAACGTCCCCGGATTTTGGTGAAAAAGTTGTGAAGTGTCCACGGATTTGGAGAAAAAATTCTGGTAACCCTACTTTAAACTGCTCAACGTCTCTTAACAGCGAGGTCTTTTGGTGTCTTGAAATCGGTTAACATACAGATGTCCTGGCATAACACGTCCATCCATGGTCGACATAATAGGTTCTCCAGTGATTAATAGCTATTGCCGTTCAGACCTGCACACAGAAGCCATGATAGATAACTTGTTAATTAATTACTTCAACCAGCCATCACTTTACCATGATTTCCTTTAATAACTTTGTCCTCCAATTTACAGATTTCTGTCTTGGTCGCCAGTGAATTTTACCTTTCCTCCAATTTTTATTTATTTTTCAGTGTTACTCCAAGATGATATAAGGCATCTGACTTCTCCAAAGACACTAAAGCATAAACATACAAATAATCCAGCGATTAAATTCGCAAACAAAATTCTGGCAACTGGCTACTGAAACTAATTTTCAACTAACTTGTCTCTGACACACTTTTCTGTAGATGCTTCAGAAAGATCCACCACCTAAGGAAGCCGATTGAATCTCTTGAGAGGTAACAATCAAAACCACATTGAAACAATCAGAATTAATACAAAATCATCACGAAACACACGCAAATGAAAATTAAACATATTTACATGTGTTTTCACACAAAATTATCCACATAATCCAGCCCAAACCATTGAAAATTGTCCTCCAATCATTGTTTCTCACATCAACACTTTGTAAACTTTTAATCAGTGTTTCATGCATAATACTGTGCTTGAACATATTACATGGCATTTACATATTTTCTCTTTAAAAAACAATGTTCATTTACACAAATTCACAATTGATCAACTCTCATCTTGCAATACATAATTCTTAAAATACAATTTCATGAAAGAGGATGTTTTGAGGGCTGTAATACTATTCTTCTGAAAGATATTACAATTCCAACAAGCTTTATGTCCCCATCTGATGGAAAAATCGCCTTTAATAAGTGCAGAGAGGTTTGAGATTTCTACCATGACTTTGGTGCACAATCTGGTGATTAGGAATTGTGAACCACCAACTTTCATAACCTGTCAGCCAAGTCATAAACATTTCTTATACCACCAATCCACTATGATTCATATCAGGTAACCAAATGTCTTGTGCCAGACACCACCACGGTGCCACAACCATCTGAACCAACAGGACAGCAATATGTAAAGAATATGGAATAAAAATTAACAACCAGAAGACAAAGTGCATGGTATTCAATACAGAAGGTAAAAATAATATTAATAACAATAATAGCAAATGTATCTGCTGATGGGTAATGAGGTACTAGAACAGTCAAAGTCTTCAAATATCTTGATACCCTAATGAAGGAGGATATTCATTCCACACATGAAATAAAATGCGTAATCTTAATGACCAAAGAAGTTTTCAACAGGGTAAAAAAAGACTAACCTGTGGCCCACTGGTTAAAAAGTTAAAATAATGTTTCATTTCAAGCATGGCTCATTTGGTGCAGAGTCTGGGATTAAGGAAAGGAAAATAAAGGCTGTTGAGAAGTTTTTCTAACAGAATATGGATATCAGTTTGTAACAGCCCTCATCCCTGAACTTTAAGTAGAATTGTATTTAATGAAGTATTTGTAGTGAGCTAAAGTTTGCTTGAATATGATCTGGTATGTTTGTTTCACAATTTCTTGTAAATCAGTGTATATAGACTTTGTTTTATGAAAGAAAATTATTTAAAGTCCATTTAATAAGATTAAGAACAGAATTGTGCAAGAGAATTGCTTAAATTTTTGTAAATCCAAGTATTAATGCAAGTTACAATGTCTACAGGCCAATTTTCGACAGTTTAAAAAGATTTCTGTAAATAATTTTGTATTTAAGTATCTCTAATTTCCATATCTGACCATTTTGTAATGATGTTAAATGATTATGCACTAATTCCGATTGTTTTTAATATGTTTAATTGTTTGAGTAATTGTTAATGTTCGAGAAATATCGGGCGGACGCCTTTGAAGAATTCCAGAAATTCCGATAGAGACTATATAAAGAAATCAGCAGGACAAGTTAGTTAGTTTACAGAAGTTTTATACAGATTATCTTTGCGACTGCTAAGAAGTGCATTAGTAGTATCTCTGTATTGTATCTATGCATGTGAATATCGATGACGTTGTTTTTGGAAAATAAATACAAAAAATCTTCAACATAACCATCTGGTGGATTATTTAATTAATTAAACCACAGAAGACCCTAACAAGTTGGTTGGTCAAAATGATGGTATGGCAGGTTTAATGAGAGTTGATAAGAGGAGAAATATTTTGAAAGAGTAAGAAAAACTGGTTAGAGTATTTGATAAGACAAAAATCACTATTGTGGATGCTTCTGAAGATACTGCAAATGTTAAAAGAAAAAGGACATTGGAGATTTCAGGTGGTATGGGATATTTAAGTGCAGAAGAGCTATTCCAGGATAAAGCAAACATTATAAAATAGAGAGAAATTGAAAAAGATCAAGCCATGTGAAGATTATTATTATTATTATTATTATTCCCCTAACAAGCAGTATACTTACTAATATTTGGCTGTTAAAGGTATTGTAACCATTAGTTTCAACATGTATGTTTATTGAGTTGTGGATTCAAATATTTTCCTGAATAATGCTTGGATATTTTCATTTAGAAGTGAAAGTTTGTATATTTTGTATGTGAATGTGACATGAATAAGAAAAAAAGATAAAGAATCTAAATGCAACACCTACCAAATTTGAACAGTGCAGATTTTCAGTGATACAAAGTAAACACAATCAAAGCATAGCTCTGCAGTAGTGTATCATACTCTTCATGGACAAATAGCATTCAATCACTAATAAAGCTGAGGATTTTTATAATTGTGCAGGCTTCCATGGTCGTCATACGTATTACCTTGGGTCTCCGGGTGGAGAAGCATCGATATGTTAAAAACTAACGTTTCGGCCATCATGCTGTAGCCTTCATCAGAGGACTCTGATGAAGGCCACAGCTCCCCGGACCCACTCAGCATATTATCCAATGAGAACTGAGGGATTCTTTCCTGAGAGGTTATGAATTGGCAGAGGGTTGCACTCACTAAGTAGCCTACTTCCCAATGTGGAATATTGAAATGAAAATACCAAGCTCTACAGCCGAAAATCACGCAAAAAGTGGCAAGAGCGATACTGGAATATTATAACTTTATCTTTAGATTACAACAGGCAAATATTGTTTGGGTAACTGCTTAACCAGCCACTAAACCTACAATACATTATAGTCCACAAAAATAAACATTTAACATTATTAAACACTCCTACATACTTTGCCTTTTTATGGCTTTACGCCTTGTTGAGATAATTAGAGGCAGGAAAGGACTTTAGACAAGGAATGGGAAGGAAATTTGCCATGGCCTTTTGAAGGAATTTGAAGGAACCATCTCGGCATTCACCTGATGTGATTTGAGGAAACCATGGAAAACCCAAATCTGGATGCCTGGATCAAGATTCAAACCTGTGTCCTTCTGAATAGAAGGCCAGAGTGTTACTATTCACCCATCATGCTCAGTGACATCCATTGCAATACATCACAATGCAAAGTTTGCAACATGACTCAGCCTCTAGATTCTAAGCTAAAAACAATAGCACTGAAACATTCTAAAAAACTAACCATACCACCAATGCAACAGTTCACTTAATATAACGCATCACCTCCAATGTCCCAGCTAGCAAACTAGTATGTTGGACTCACTACCGACTAGCTATCAATTATTCCTCCCCCCCTCCCCTCATTTTCTCTTTGGGCTTTATGGCTTGATGTTTAGGTCTTTAGAGATAGGATATGGTTTGGGACACGGAATGGGATGGAATTTGGTCATGGCCTTTCGAAGGAACCATGCTGGCATTCCCCAGAGCGATATCAGGAAACCATCCAAGTCTTACTTCTCACCCACAAGGCACAGTAGGTGTTCATTAAGATGAATGGTCTCAAACAGATGTTTTATACCCAAAACATACTACCTAGTTACTGCCAATGACGTGTATCACAATTCCAAAAACTTCACAGTTAAAACTATCCCTGGATAATTAACTTATAGCTGATAAACACTTTTTTTTTTTAATAAGAGTGGAGGCCTTCTAGGTGTTGTACAAGGCATGTGAGAAAAGTATTGAGGCTGATTTTTTACTTACCAACGTTTTAATTTTTTTCCAAACAACATATTATCCCCTTCAACGTAGTTCCCTTGGGCAGCTATACACTGGCGGAGTTGTTGTTTCCACTCTTGGTAGCAGTGCTGGAAGGCCTCAGCTGGTAGGGCTGTTAACTGGTCAGTGAGTCTTTTTGAATATTCTCCAGAGTTACAAAATGACGTACCTTTAAGACAAGTTTCAAATGTGGGGAAATGAAAAATTCACAAGGACTTAAATCAGGTGAATAGGGTGAAAAAGGGGGGGGGGGGGTTGAGGAACAACAGGAATGTGTTTTAAGTAAAAAATTCACTGCTGGAACATGCTGTGTGACACAGGGCATTGTCATGATGAAGCATCCACTTGTCTGCAATGTCTGTCTCACACGAATCACTTTTCCTGAGCCTTTCATGGACACCTTAGTAAAACACTTGGTTGACAGTTTGTCCTGGAGGAACAAATTCTTAAAATCAGCATTGTTTTGATCTTTGAATTGCTCATTTGACATTTTTTCAGTTGAGGAGATGATGGAGTGTGCCTCTCTTCGCTTTGCCGCTTTGTTTCAGGATCGCATGCAAATATCCAGGATTCATTACCTGTGGTTACGATTGAAGATTTCTTGGTCATTGTCAATTATCTCACGATGATCAGCACACACATTTCTTCGATTGCCATTCTGTTCAGTGTGAGGTTTTTTGGCACCATTTTGGAACAACCTTTTGCATATCCAAATCGTCTATCAAATTGGTTTACAGTGAAAGTGTTTAAACTTAACTGTAACTCATCATTCTTATTGTTAAACGTTGGTCTGATCTCACAAGAGCACTCATACGCTCAACGTTTACGTCAGTTTTTTAAGTTGAAGGTCTCCCTGAGCGAAGTTGATGTTCAATATGTTCTCGGCCTTCCAAAAATGATTTGTGCCAGAGGAAAACTTAAGCTCTTGATAAGCATTATTCCCCATAGGACTGTTTCAACTTTTTAAATGTCACACTCGTGGATTCTACAAGATTAACACAAAACTTGATTGCACAATGTTGCTCAAAATTCCGATTCTCCATTTTCGTAAGACACAACAAAAACACAACTTCACTGATGGCCCTGTAAAAATTAATGTGCTGGATGAACGGAGTCGAAGCTCGGACTGAGCATGTGGAAGGGATGAACAAACCGGTCAAGCACATACTGGTAGACACAGCATTGCCAGATCAATCCCAGTCTCATTAATTTTCTCACACACCTATAGAAATTTTCTCGGGAAATTAGCCGAGTGAGTACACAGTAGTACCCGAGGAAATTTCATCTGCCTCTTTTTTGTCCTGTTTTATTCATTGTTATAAGTTTTTTTATTCATTTTTAAACTGAACTATTTTTATTGCTTCTATAATTACTTATGCCCCCCCCCCCCAATGTTTCCAATTTGATTAATATTCACATCTTTGTATGTTTATTCTGCTGTCCTCCCCCTCCAGTACTGTCTCCTTCTCCACAATCATTCAGTCATATCGTAGCCATTGCTGTAGGTGTTGCTGTGTTTTGTATAATTAAGGTGTCTTCAGAAATACAGTAATACCCTGCTTACGTGACCCCGTTATGGGCGGTTTCGCTTTAATGCGAATTTCAAATTTCACGTCAAAATGCCTCGTATTACGCGAATTGCTTACTTAAGAATATGTACGTACATAATGTATTCATTGGCTTCCCTTTGGTCGCGGGAATCCCCCTTTCTCTGACCATTCTGATAGAAGAATTGGTGATTCCTCGTCCTACTACTTCGTTCTAGTGGGATTCCCTCGTTTGTTCCATATGTTTATCTCAGCTGTCAGTCGTGTTTTAACGTTTGGTGGAGATACATAATTTAACGCTAGGTTAAAATTGTCACCCATGAAGAAAAAAAAGAGCGTAAAAGCGTAACTTTGGAATTGAAGGTGATAAGAAGAATGGAAAATGGAGGCAAAGCAACAATTGTAAGCAGAAATTTTGGTCTGTCAGAATCGACTGTGAGAAAGATTTTTAAAAATCTGGAAAAAATTAAACTTTCCAGTGAAAGTTCAAAACCTATAAGTGCAACAAAACTTTCTAGTTCAAGATCTTCTATCCTAGAAAGAATAGAGAAGTTGCTAGCAGTCTGGATCGAAGATTTAAATAAGAACAACACACCACCGAGTCAGGATCTCGTAAGTACAAAAGCAAAATCTCTGTATGAGATGTTAAAGACAGAAGAAGGTGAAGGGAGTTCCACTCCGACTTTTGCTGCCAGCAGAGGCTGGTTTCATCCCTTCAAGCAGCGTTCCAATCTTCACAATATCCAGATAACAGGTGAGGCCGCCAGCACGGACACTCAAGCTGCAGCTGAGTTTCCAGACAAGTTTCAAGATTTCGTAGCACGAGAAAAAATTCCAGCTTGCCTCATCTTCAATGTTGATGAGACCGGGCTTTACTGGAAAAAATATGCCATCTCAAACATTCATTTCTAAAGAGGAACGTCAAGCAAGCGTTTTCAAAGCTGTGAATGATCGACTAACACTTCTGCTGGGTGGTAATGCCACTGGTGATTTCAAACTGAAACCTTTACTGGTTTACCTTTCAGAATCATCCCATGCAATGAGAGGTACAGACAAGACAAGCCTACCAGTCGTTTAGCGGTCCAACAGAAAGGCATGGGTTACACGGGAAGTTTTTCAAGATTGGTATTCTAATAGCTTTTGCCCGCCTGTCAAATCCTACTGTGACAGAAATGGGTTTGAACGTAAAGTTATATTACTCTTAGACAGTGCCCCAGGACATCCAACCCCACTTGATACGCCGAAAGACTTAAAAGTGTACGTGAAGTTCCTTCCACCAAACACTACGCCTATATTACAACCTATGGACCAGGGAGCAATAGCAAACTTCAAAGCTTATTTCCATCGCTGCACTTTTAGCCAACTAATTTATGAAACTGACGGGGAAGGAAGACACTCCATGTGAGAGTGGTGGAAGTCATACAACATCATGAATGCTATTCACAACATAGACGAGTCTTGGAACGAAGTTAAAAAGAGTTGTATGAACGGGGGTGTGGCGTAATCTTTGGCCAGATGTAGTGGAAGCACCTAGAAGAATTGTCCAAATGCATAGACAAGTGCTTGAAGACATTGCTGCAATGATTGAAGGGCCTGAACTTGAAGATATCGCGGTAGAAGATCTTGAAGAACTTGTAGCAACTCACGATGAACCTCTCAGCAATGAAGATCTGATCGAGTTACGGAATAATGCCACAAACAATGAGGAAGAACAAGTATAAGACAGAGATCTTCAAGCGGAATACAAAAGGCTCTTTCAAAAATTTATTCAGGTTTGGATATATTGCAGAGCACAGATAGTGATGATGACCGTGTTTTGACCGTGTGTCAAACAATTAAAAACAGCGTTGGGTGTTATTAACATATTTTACAAGAAAGTAAAAGAACCGCTACCACCAAAAAATAAAAAAATAAAATAGTATGTGATACTGCATGAAGTGTTCTTAGAATTAAAGTGATTGATTCAAATGATTTGTATTTTTTTTGCATTAACTTTTGACTATGTTTAATCGTAAACCCCGATATATGCGAATTTCACTTAACGCGATTTTTTTCGGAAGGTATCCCTCGCGTAAAGCGGGGTATTACTGTATTGTTTACTGGCCGTGCTAGTCTTATTTTGTACAAATGTACTCTTCCTTGCTTCAGCTTTGGCAAGTATGGGTTTATCCTAATTCAAACTAATATTGCTTTAATATATTGTAATGTATAACAACTTACCAATTACACAGCAGGTTTCAACTCTATATTTATCAATTTCACAAGCATGATGTGCTAAATGAGCCAATTCAACTTTAAGCTCTTTTACATACAACAAATTTGAGTATGTATCCAAATTGTCTAAACGATATGGGTCTTCTTTCTGCACTCTCCGGAAGGTATTAATTGCCATATCCACATCTGTCAAGGATAAAAATAATCATTCTAAGTGGTAAATATTTATTCAATCAAAAGCAGATAAGTAGCTTAAAATTATTCTTCGTAACACAAGCCAATACATATAATATCTGTTCAGAAAATAATAAGATTTTGAATTATATGGCTTACTGATGTACAAGTGGCTACAATGCATTCACCTTTTCCTTAAAAGTAACCTTTCTCTCTGAAATGATTATATCTTTTTCATTTCCCTTGAAACTGCTATTTAGAGGCAAGGTAAATATGTGGTGGCAATGTTAACAGTGTGTAATTTATGTGAGCAATTTCGCAACATGGAGATTTGTGTGAAACTGGGTAAAACTTTCAACTTTTGAAGAAAGAAAAAAACTTACAAATGTGATGCTCTAAGACATACGCATGGGTTACAAACAGTTTACATAAATCAAATACAGTAATCTATGAATTGGAGACAACCATCATCCAGGAAGCCCTAGATCAACTGAAGAAACTTGCTCCAAGAAAATCTGATTTAAGCTGAGATCTCAATATAATTATGCTATGAAATTATGACTTGAAACTGAGTACGCACAGATTTGCTGCAAAGTTTTTTCCACATTTGATGGAAAGAGTAGAAGACACATTGAGTCGACATTTGTCTGCACCTCCTAGAAGAATCCAAAAATGATGAGACATCACACAAATGGGTCTTTTATGAGTAAGACATTGTCATAACAGTAGTGAACATAGGATCTCCATGCTCAAAAAAAAAAAAAAAAAAAAATGTATCCACTATTAAGATAATGGCCACTTTTTTGTTTCAATGAAGTTGTGTACTTTGAACTATTGCCTAAAGACCGATAACCCATTTGTACTATGAAGCAATTTTTCACCAGCAAAGCCAAAATAGGCCATGCTAGTGTTTGATTGTATCAAAGAAACTAGTAATGATTCGAAATTAACAGGTAGTGATTGTTTTAGAAATGAATATATATGGGTACAGAATTTCTCATTACTTTTACAGCTCTATGACACACACACACAGAGAGAGAGAGGAGTTTGTTAGGAAACAAAAGTGTTTTAAACATTTAGAAACAAAAGTGCATTATACATTTGGATAGGAGAATAACCACCCCAAAGATGAAGGTTGCTGTGGCATTCAAATAATGTGCACATATTGAGTTTGAAATTTTAGGGATCATAACCCTTCAACAGAGTGAGGTAGCTGCCTAGTGAAGACTGGCAGCCAACTTGAGTCACTGACGCCTGGTTCGCAGCTTGTGGTGGTGGTGGGGAGGGGGGGGGGGACACAGTGGGTATTATGAGTGGGAGTTTGAAGGGGTGTCCACTGAATTGTAAACATATCGCACGAATAAGTTACAGACAGGTTTGAGAAGTTGCCAGAAAATATTATTACAAACCAGTATTTTTTTATCTTTCATATAACTATAAAATATATGATCTATATATATGTAAACCAATAAAAACAAAGACTTTACAACTACTAAATGAACAACTCTGGTGAGTGGTGGTTCTGTGGGAATATGGAGAATAGGTGCACAGGAAGGAAGATTACTGGGTGTTGTCTTAAAACAAGAACCAAAATTTGTCTGATATCCAACTTATACTGGCATACCAGTTCCCACCTTCTAACTTCAAATATGGTGCTTCAGTTTGAGAGTACTCTGATGGCACGGACAATGAATTTAATTCTGAATGCCAGTGGATTTGTGAACAGACTATAAATGAGACTATTTAGTTGCAGGTTAGTTGATATATTAGATGGGAGAATCCTATGCTGGAGAAGCTTTCACCAGTTACTGGGTTTGTGAAGGTAGTGGAGACTTGGTGCATACTGCACAATTTGCAGCAGGATTTGTTACATGGAGAGGAACCTTGGGGCTGTCCTGTAAGCTGGTGAGGCCCTTATTCATGGACTAGAAGTTGGCTGAGGTTTTGAGGTCTAAATCAGATTCTAGGTTGGTGAAGGAGGATGTTTGGAGGAAGGATTCTCATTTCAGGGCGGACTCAGAGGAAACCATATCCTTGTCGAAGTGCTGGGTTAATTGATTCCACACCAGGAAAATACTGGTTGGGATTGGTTGAAAGAGTTCTGATGTGGTACATTAAAGTTGATTTTGAACTAAATTTAGTGGGTAATTATGAGAGATCAGTGTTTGACAGATATTATTGAGTATAGTGTGAGGGCCTGCCACAAATGCCAACACTTGCATTTTAATGACCCCTGTTAACTTCCTTACTTTTCTGTATTCAGGCCCCCACACGGGGGGAGGAGAGCCAACAGGCCAAATGACTCAGCACTGATCTGACACTCGTCGCGTGTGGGGGGACTCGGATGGACTGGCGTGGCTCGGCTGGCCCTGCTGGATTTTCGCCCTGTCCAAACTCCACGACACCAAGCCACCCAGCAGAGGGTCAGGTGGTCTGTCCTCACCCCGATTGGAGTAGGATAACCCATGCAACAAAAAGTGGGTAGTAATTTGTAGAAACTTTAAACTTAAATTTCTCAGCTTTCAGAGTTCACATCAAAATGAAACATACCCCATTTTACTCGCAGGATTGGGAGTTGTACATTAAGCGAAATCCAGTCAAAATCTGACCAATATTCTTTGTGTTAATCCTGTTCATAATTTGCAGATACAAATTTTTAAAAAATACAGTTGATTCCTTTTCTGTAGTGTGTTAATAGTATTAAAACTATTTTTTTTAAAAATCATTTGCGCAGACTTTTCCAGTTATAGTTTTATTATATCAAGAGATTAAATCCAATACTTTAGAAAGACTAATGAATTCATAGAATACCATCTGTCCCTCGTTTTCAACCTAGTCTTTTCCTTTTTGTACTCTGATTTTTTTTAAAAAAATCAATGTTAACAGTGAGTTAGTGTAAAACCAAAAGATCAAAAATGTGAGTTTGATTAGGGCTTTATATACAGATAATGAAGTTTTTATCTCACACAGATTGGTGCGATTCAGATGGGTTAAAATCACAGTGGCTTAGAACAGTAACATTTTTAAGAAAAGATACGCTGAAACCATATTAGGTAAATCAATCCCTCAATCTTAGTAAAAAAATGTGAAGCAAGTCAGAGCTTCATTCAACTTCCAACAGGAGAAACTGGGAAGTCTAGTGATGAATGAAATCCCTACTTTGTTTATCAGCAAAGTGGTAAAGTCAGACTTAAATCATTGTGTCAGTAAACGCATCCTGTGTGCACGCTGTGTAAACATATCCCGCATGCTGACTCATTCCACACTTGTGCATACGATTTATAATGAAATAGCGGATTCTGAAGAAACAATCCAAGATATATTATGCAATCTCATTTCATATCCGTTTTTATGATAAATACGCTGGTATAAATCATACACAATGGTGTATTCACTCACTTTTTTAATAAACAGTGGTTTCAGTTATTTTTCTCAGCAGTAAAATGGAACTATTGTACAGATTTTATTCAATCCAAACCTCTGCGGTAAATGTGATTCGAGCTGGCATCACTAAATTGACAAAATAACAACATTAATGTTCCAGATTTTGTTATGGTATCTTTTGCATTATGTTAATTTCTAGAAAAAGAGGAAAAGTGACTTATGCCACCGCATTTTAACACCTTCATATGTTTCTGAATATCCCCTTTTTTTGTACTTTATACATTCTTACCAATTTTCATCGTTTAAGATAATTGTTTTTAAGAATTCATATAAGGGGCATTTGATTTTTTTTTTTTTTCATGTGTAAAATAAAATTAAGCGCAAACAAATTGTTTTAAATGACTGATGATTTCTTTTAAAACTTTCCGTAACCTGTGTATATCCTAGCAAAAGATTTTTGTTTGGAAAAAAATGGTCTTTGTTTTGTGCAACCGTTCAACCAGTTCCACTTAATATTGCACAATGTATTGTATCAGGCTTCTTTCATATAATTTTGGGGCACACTTTTGAGAACAAAACACTAAAATAAACTCACCCAGGCCCTAGGGCAGACTTGAACTGCTGACCCTTAAAAAGCCACGCCAGCGTGCCAACAATTAGACTGCCAGGGCCAGACTAGTGAAAGTTGTAGGCCTGGCTCAGCGTGGTTAATGCTGTCGCGTGTGTGACCCTCTAGTTTGGACTAAGTGTGAATGGACTGGGCCAAATCGCCTATTGCCAGATGGATCGCTCCTGTGTGGCAGCCTTTAAGTTTTAATAAGCACCTTGAATTAAAATATTATTTATAGAGATTAATACGCAAAGGAGAGATACGGTAAACCCATCACTTGAAAGTATGTTTTAAGGGAAAAAGCTAATACTGGGGCTGCAGTATCCGGTTAAGATACCTTAACTGAATGTCTACTTGAAATAAAATGTTATCTGAATCTGCTTCTAGACTTTTAAATTGACCACGTGCTTGCCTGGAATATTTAACTGTAAAGCTTATTGGCCTCCACCAAGCTTATTTGAACCAGAAGCTTAGAAAAGGTTACTGTTTAAAGCTAAAACATTTGAAAAATCCACTTGCTGAAAAATTTTTAAAGTTTATTAAAAATCACATTTGGAAAAACAGCATTTACAGTCTAATAGGCTATCGGACAAAACTTTTCCAAACAAATTGCAGATTATGAAGCAAGAGAATTTCACCGACCGATCCCCACTGAAAATTTTACAAGTTCATAGTCTTTACTATTAGCTTAACATCAATATTGCGGTGCATCGACCAACCGGAACTTGTCCCACCTAACTAGCCATCACTTCAGCACACGCCCAACACATCCTCGCGTAGGTCCAATATACGACACGTTCCCGGAATAAAGACCAAAGACGAAATCGAAAGGCCACAAGACCTCGCTACCGCGTCACCCTTTATACACCCAGGCAGATGATCTATGTACACTGACACTTACCAAAAATAGTGTAAAAAGGTGAAATTATAGAATGTGTTCAAAATTTAATCGTGGATTATGAAAAGTGATTAGTAAAAATTCTCAAAGAATTATCTTGTTTGTAAATTAATTTAGTTTTCAGGTGCATTGGTAAAAAGTTTCCAAAAGTTAATTAGTGATTCTCCGAGATGTGTGTTAATTCTGGCAATTTTTAGGCAACCCTGCTGAATTGCAAATTATCGTGATAAAATTGGTGTCATTGTGTTCTACATTAATTCCCTATTAAAATGGTGTAAATATTATTATTATAGGTGGCGTAATGGCAAAGTTATGAGTTTGACAAAAATCGGGTTTGAAATCTGTTTAGCAGATACTTGGTTTTTAGTTATAATTATTCAAGTGTTGTTTATGTCGAAAAAGTGAAGTTATCTGAATTTTCTTTAAATTTAGTTATGTGTTTTCATCTTCTTTTTTTTTTTACTGAAGTGGCTTGGTTTACTTGCAAATAAATCTCGAAAACTACCACGTGTGGTTTAGGATGAAATAATTTTAAAAATTTGTTTAATATCTGTTCTACTGCATGGAACATTTTGAAATTTTAATATGTTATACCAAATTTTACGTTCTTTCAGGAAATCTCTTTTTAGTTCGAGAAATTATTGAAAACATATGATTGAAAGTGAAAGTGTATCTATCGGAGTGTTTAAAAATTTATTTATGTTATTTACAGGGTCTGAAACTACGGAACTTTGGTGAATTTAGCTTTCTTTTGAATTATTATTATTTTAAAATTACTGCATCGAAAAGTATTAAAAATTAGTGAAATTGTCACGTAACAGAAATCTATTGTTTACAAGTAGGATAACCACTGGCTGTAACAACCAGTAGTTTCATGCTGTGCATCAAATCTGCTTGCCATTGTCTCTTGTGTGTGATTCTGTCACTTGCTTTGGTTGTTGGCATTCACCATCTTCTCTTTCTTTCTGTAAGGCGTCCTTTGTAGTGACGATGTTCTTGTTGGGTATAGCTGCTCAGCTTTGTCCTTTTAATGTAGTGGTCAAAGTCTTTTGCAGACAGATGAAAGACTGTTTCTTGTCTGCAGCCTTTTTGGCAACTGGTCTTTGGTATTTGTCAGCAACTGTTTGCTGCACTACTTTGCTGATTGCCCGAGTGTGTGTCTTGGGATTTTCAGGTATGAATGCATGCTTTGTCCCACCTTCGTAGGAGGGAACCATTTTAGTTGGAGCTTTATTTTCTTTATTTCCTTCACCTACTCCAGCGGGCTGATGGTCATGCCTGCAGGTCTTTTTGAGATCTTTGCTACAGATTGTCGGGCACTTGGGAGTGCCCACGGAAGTTGCTTCAGCTCTGTTGTCAGCTGGGTCTATTACGTTAGCTGAGGATTGGCTGCACACTTCCCTGTGAATGTCACTGTCTGCACTCCAAGAAATGGCTCCGTTAATTGAAGCAGGAACTGCGCTTTTGACTTCAGGATGGGAAAATTTCTTATTTTTACTGAATGGGTCCACTGGTTTTGCATTGTTCCTATCCAGGGAGAGCCTTTTCTTTATTTCATCCAGGACCATTCCTTCAAAGTTGTCCATGTCAAGTGACAACGATCTCGAACTGGAGTGGGCATTTTGTTGAGATAGTTCTATGAAATATGCTGGTCGAATGGACCCGTCTTCAATATGTGCAGAAATTGTCATATTCTGCTTGCCTGGTTGTTACTGCAGCTGCCAATTTGGCCAGGAACGAAGGGCCTAATGTCCCTTGAAGCAGAATTGCACTTTGTGGGCTACCATGATGCCACCTATATGGTGGTTGGAGGTAATTTCAGGTGTGCCATATGGGACACTTCTTGTTGCTGTAAGGTTTCCCGCATCCCTGTACGGCCCTAGCACTCACATGTGCAGTTTACTACACATAATACAGGCTCTGGCACAGTTGTACCCTATTCTTGGGGAACAGGGGAGGATGCCCCTCCAACAAAAAGAGTGGTTTGCTAGCAGAGAATAGTGTAAATTTGCTGTCTACCAGTGAGTGGGCTATATACGACGCTCACTCCCGAATCACTCACTGATACTGGTAGTGAGTGGGGTCTATATGATTCTTGCTCCTAAATCGCTCATGGTTGTGCCAGGACAGAATAATCATTCTTCACTTCCACCCTTTCCTCGCCTACTTTCCATAATCCAATAACATCAACTCTGCAAAAACTGAGTCATGAGAGAACTATCCAAAAGCGATAACATCATCATCCTCCCAGCCAACAAGAGCTCGACTTAGTCATGAACTACATCAATTACAAGGCTGAGGCAGCTTTCTGATATCAACAGTTACCATCCTTACATAATAGATTCTACAACATCCATAGACTAGGAGATAAATACATTTCTTGCACCCTAGGGCTTCTTACAAGGCCTCTCTTCACAGTTCATTTTCCTCCTCACTCCTTTGAATCCTCTTATTTCCATCCTTTGCCTTTTTGCCAAGATCCACGAGGCAGACAATCCTGGGCAACTTATAGCTGTAGAATATGGGTCACCTTCTAAATGTATTTCATCCCTGGTGGATCAACACCTCTACAACTTTGCAAAGAACCTCCTTTCCATTATCAAAAACACCCCAAACTTCCTCAAACACCTGCCCACAGTCCCCACCCGTTTCTCCACAATCTTTCTATGTCTCCATTGATGTAAGATCCCAGTACACTAATATCTCTTACTGCCAGTGCTGTATATCATTTCCTTCAAATGCCAACCCCACAAAGCTTACCTAGCACATCCATCCTTATATTCTTGGCTCACTTTATCCTCCTCAAAAATTATTTCTGCCTCTTCACAATTATATCACCAGACAGGTGGCACTGCCATGGATACCGCATGGCAAACTGGTATGATAATCTACTCCTGGGCGATCTGGAGGCACATTTCCTGAACCACATACCATATAAACTCAGGCGTGATTGTCAGATAGATATTTCCGATTTGGACCAACAGTAAAAACAACCACTAGATTTACTCAATTCTATCAACAATGTCGTCATTTTACTTAATGTGGACATGCCGTAAGGCAGAGTGTCCTTGACACTTTTACTGACATCACACCCACTAACCTACAGCAATATCTACACTGAGACAGCTGTAATCCCTTCTTCGGATAACTTTCTCATCCATGCAGCCCGGTCTCTGTAGCAGATGGATTTGTTCCAATGAAGGGTTTTTCTCCAAGCCCTCACTCATTGCTACCCTGCAGACCTTGTATAAATGCAAATCTTTTGTGCTATCACCCACCCATCAAACAACCACTCTAGTCCAATGGAAGCCAGCTTATGTCATCCAGTTCTCTCCTGGTCATGATTCAACTAAACAGATTCTACAACATGGGCAGGATTTCATATGTTCCTTCCTTCTCCCCAAATCGCTACCCACTGCCCTGCACCTCTCTCTCTCTCTCTCTCTCTCTCTCTCTCTCTCTCAGCACACCACCCAATCTAAAGAACAACATCTTGGTCCACAAATACACCCCTTCAGAATCTAAAAAACAGTGGCATGGGTCCTTTCGATGCGACAGACCTCATTACAAAACTTGCAACATGCATCCCACCGTTACAACCTGACCACAACAGAAATCTTCATCATCACTGGACATGCTACATGCATCACTATGCACCCTATATACCAAATTACCTACATCCATTCCACTATTTCTTACATAGACCTCTCCATCAACCATCTTTGAACCAGAATGAATAGCTACACGCAAAGAGTCTATACCTCCAGCCTAGACCATCCAGTGGCAGGCCATGCTAGTTTCCACAACTTTTATAACCTCGACAATTGTTTTACAGTAAGGTATCTAGGATAAGTTAGTAAGCTAGTTCCTACCTATGGAGTTTATTTAATTATTCATTTTTTGCACATTTTTCCATTATTTATGTACTATTATTATATAATCTTATATATTTCCATTGATTTTTGTTCCAGCTCCACCAGCAATATTGTTTTTTCCCATATTGAGAGCTTACACCATTTCATTCAACCCACTATACCAACACTGTTCTCCAAGGCATGAAATAGGTACCATTGCGTATGTGCCTCCCTTGCCAAATGGCGCATCACCCAACCTAATGGGGGAACACAAGTATTATTTTTTTAGCCATAATTTGAATAATGTCCCAGCATTTTCCGAAACTATTAAAAGACCACCTAGAAACTAATAATCAGTGTGGATCCTGAGTCCAACATGGCGGTGCTTCAATGTGCATGGCCCACTAAGCAGGTAAGAAGACATAATTCTGCTAAATACTCGTCTGTATTTCTTAACACCTCATCGACGTCTAGGTCAGAAAGGACTGTGGGAAATGAATGAGAAGGAATTTTTCCATGGCCTCTTAAAGAAACTCACCCAGATTGATTTTGAGAAATCACAGAAAATCCAAATTTGTGTGGGCAAATGGAATTCAAACCTGCAACTTGCTCAATGTGAGGCCAGAGTGTTACCAGTCAACCACCAGCTTGGTACGTGTATTTCTCAAGTTGATAAGATAATCGTGACAACAAAACTGCCACTAGGTAGTGAAATTTAATAAAACATTATTTCACTTATTTAATCTGTTTGGTATTTATATAAAAGACAAGAACGCAAATGACAGCAAGTTTTGGAACTTAGTCCTTTGTCAACAGGAGAACATTATGGTGGATGGGTGTTGAAGGAGTAACTGTTGAACAGTCATTCTGTGAGACAGTCTCCTACAACACCCACTCTCCATAATATTCTCCTGTTAACAAACGGCTAACACCTGAAAATTATAATGTCATTCGAGTTCTCATCTTTTTTGTGTGTTCACGCAAAGCAATCATCATCGAAGATAAGTGGTGGTTCATTTCACTATCATAATTTGTAATTCCTTTTCACTACTTAGCACCTATTATTTCCTGGTTGCCATATATATTTGCAATCGGTTAGTATGAATTACCTCTGTTTTTACTGAAGTGAAGTTGCTTTTGTGGATCTTGTTCAATTCAAATTGATACAGAATTAAATGGAGCTAGTATTAGGATACAAAAATAACATCTATACTAGTATTATAAATATGAAAGTAATTTTACTCTTTTACATTTTTGTGACTAAATGGCTAAACCAATCTTGATGAAATTTGAAAGGATATACTGCATACCATTTGGAGGGCTGAGGATAATTTTTTCGGGATAAATAACATTTTGTCGTGAAATTATGAAGACGAAACCAACGGTGACAGGCAGATGGATAGTGTGTGGAAGTCTGTGTGATGTTATATAGGTTGCTCACGCTTGCTCTCCCTCATAGTTTTCTCATGGGCAATTATATATAGCTAGCTTATGGGTTTCCGAGCCCCAAAGGCTATGTACCATAGCAAAGGACAGCAAAACCAAAAACATTGTGTACAAAATGGTATTGGCATAAGATGTTCCCAGAAAGTGGCAATTTTAAACCACAAACAAATATCTGCTGGATCCACTGTGGCAAGTAGTTTCCCACTGTGGCGAGTAGTTTCCCCACAGTTAGATCCCCCCCCCCCCCCAACTGTAGTTTGTTGCTATTTTTAAACTTGTTGCAAACTGGTTCTCTCCATGGGACAGGCTCAATGGTAAAATGGTATGGTGATGGCTTCTCTGTCATATTACCTCAACTCTGTGATTTTTAGGACACCTTTTACGTAACCTACAGCTTCTTTCTATATGTACGAAGTCACAGGCAACAGCAAGTTACATATAAAATTGAAGAAACTGAACTTTTTTCTCATTTAATTATTTTAATGCCATCAATTACCATGACTCACTTACCAATATATACCATGTATTATACTTGAATGTACAAGTGAGAACCAATTAATCGACAGTTAATGATAATATTTTAAACTCCTTTGGATTCAGCACAAAATTTCACAAAAATAATTATTGACTGTATTTGTGGGAATCAAAAGTTCACATCTGTAACTTAATTTCCTAAGCTAGAAATGTGGTACTGTGTTTAGGTAGAGATATGTAAACAAAATCCTTAACCCACACCAAGTGAATGGTTGCTGTTAAAGATGTTGAATTTGTATCTACAATGATCAGACCTACCAAAGCTGCTGCTTGGTGCAACAGTTAGGGATGATAAATGAAGTTCTGCTCCATTCCATTCATAAAAGAAAAAAAAGTTTTCAAAATGGTTGGAAGTAAAGGAATAAGGCAGAGGGGTGGTGGTGGGGGGAAGTAAAAAGGCCGTGTGAACAATTCTTCTAGGATAAACACACCTCCACTGTTTTGGAATGAATGTTATGGCATATCATACAAGGTGACCAGAAAGATGGAAAAACACAAAGTGAGATGCTTAACCTTAAATATTTGCTTCATTTATTGTACGTAAAGCTCTAAAATCTTTCTGACAATCAAGGGTTTCTACAGAAAAAAAAAAAAAAATGAATTGGAATCTTGACAAACTTACCTCTTCTGTTATGGTGAGCTATTGCCGTTTGTGCTAATAGGTAGTTACAGTTCTCAAACCCATGACTGCGCAAGACACCATATATTTTCAGTGCCTCATCATTAAACTGTAATTCTAAATACGTATGTCCAAGAAAAAAATGTTTCACCCAATGATTTGGTAGTATAAGGGAATCTAACTGAAATTAAACAAAAGAGTGAACAAAAGCCTGATATATGACAATTGTATTTAAAAACTTTAATGAATGTAAATGGAACAATCTGAAAATTGAATATTTTGTCATATGAACTACAATACCATTGTGATACTAAACATCTATTAGTATAGTATTTTATATGGCAACAAAATGAATCATAGCTTTAAAATCTGAAGGGAAAGTCTACAGTAAATCTGCAAGATATTAAGACAGAAAAAGCATATCATTCATGTCTTTATACAGTACTAGTGCACAACAGTGTTTTTTTCTTTTTCTGGAATTCACCATTAGCTATAAAACTTAAGTTATGGCAAGTTTTGACTCAGTTCGTATCTTTTAAAGCTGTACTCACATTGCTAGCCTTTACCTCTGTCCTTCATGTTTAATCATTATTTCTTTCTTCTTTTTTTAATATAGGAAAACCTTGTTACTGAGGAGATAAATCCAATTAACAATAAAATTGGGAACACTGAGTGGCTACCACTCGGTGTTTATGACACCATAAAAATCAAAGATTTGTAACAGTCATCCGCAATTTTGATGAAAATTCAACTACTCATGGTAGCAGATTAAAGTGTGACAAAAAAGAGGCTGGTCAATAAGCAAAATCGTTCATAACAGAGCAACTAGTCTCTACCTAGAAGATGAAAGGTATTTGTATCATATGTAAAAACAAAATATAAATTAAGACCACCACCAATGGCAGCAAGATGGTACATATTAACAAAAATATTGGAATTTGTGGGTCTCAGAAACTTTGTCCAACTTCCACCTAGCCTTCATCATGTTCTTCTGCCTCATAGGTCCCATATTCTTAGTATCTAAACAGTTTTTTGGTGAATGATTGTAGTCTGTGTCAGATTGGTTTCATTTAAATTTGCTAAAATTATATGGGTGAAAGTAGGAAAAAAAGTTTTAAATAATACCTTGTTTCTGTCAGTTATTAATGCTGATAGCTCCAGCCATGCACCCCAGTGTAATGGTTCTTTATGAACTGCTTCAACAAGCACTTCTAATGATTCTTTCAGAAGCTCCAAACGTTTCAAGACAATCCCATACAGATAAAGACCATATCCATCTAATATTCTAGCTAAATAATCTTTCTTCAAATCAGCTGCAATGTCAAGGAGTCCTCTACTTTGATTGGCATCTGGAGACAGGGTATCTTTCATGTCATCAAGTCTCTTTTTTTCTCCAGAAAGATATCTGGCATAGAGATGCAAAAATCTTGTTTTTGGAGATTTGCTCCACTCAGTGAAAAAAGCACACCTAAAACCAATACGTGACATTACATGAAAATCTATTAAATAGTAACTAAAATGAAAATGCTTTAAGCCAATATCAAAACAAAAAAGGACAGGGAAAGAAACTGCATCATTTCCCAGTAAGGTGGAGATAGAAAGGTAACAGCAACACACACACACACACACACTTCCCTCATGAATCTCAGTGTCTCAGCTATTTTTGAATCAACTTCTTCTCTCATCATCTGTGTTTAGTGATGATTTTATTCGAACCTGCAAAAATGAAAAGTGCAGTAATGATTCACAAAGATTTCACCTTTTCATCAGCATACCATGTGATTCATGTCACTCTCACTTGTTAAAGGGGTTAGCCAAAATATTAATGCAAATGAGTCGGCCTTTCTGTGTGTGTGCTGATGCAGATCTCCTTTTCCAACTTTTGTAAGTACAGGGTTCACATACCCTAACCCAAATGTGTTTTAGGTAACATTGATTAAAATGTGAGGGAAGGCTAACCAATAATACTCATTTCAAATTAACTAACTACCCAAAACAGTTAAGTATATCAAGGACAATGAATTTTAAAATAAAATAGATTTGAATAGATTAATAAAATAACCCATTCCTGTTTAATATAAGAAATTATCACATTTGTCAGAAGTTAATTTTTTCTGCGAAGTCAGTTGAGAAAATAAAAAGAAATGTTACCTTCTACAATATACCAGCCTTTATTAACTTATAGTCTCGCAGCTTGTCGACATCAGTGTCACTAGAGCTGGGAGAAAATTGGAGCAAAGAATGGAAAAAAATAGACATTGGCTTTTGAAAGATCCATCACTGTTTTTGTCTGGAGAGTTATTGAGAAAATTGAAAGTCTAGAGGACCAAATAGGGATTAAAAACTGGGTCCTCATGAATGACAGACCTAGTATTCTACAATGATGTGTTCAGGATGGTGCCTATTTTAGGCTAGAGGCTGCTTGCTACTAAGAAATAAAAATAAGTGATCAAAGGGGGTAATGAATGCACATGCACGATGGGGAAAAAAATAATTGAAGATATTAAAACAGATACGGGGGAAACCAAGTTAATGCTGAAAATAACACAGTCAGTTATCCGGCAGTTATCGGTGAAATGTAGAAGTGTTTGGCAACTTAACAGAGATATATAAACTACAAAAAATCACAGGGCTAGAGGACTGCTAGACAATGAGGTTTTCCCCAGATGGTTATAAAGTGTGCCACAGAGACAGAGAAGGGGTATTCATATTGGTTAGTAAAGACTAAACTTTCATAGGTATTCACAGAACATAGCCATGAGTTACCTGGAGCAGTTTTCTGGGATGATAGAGTAAAATTCAGGATGTTGGCTTCTTGTTGTAGCGAAAGATTGAATGATGTAGATGAGGCTGTTGGGGAGATATTAATGTTCAGAGGTGTGTGTAGAATGATCATCATTGGTGGGAATTTGAATTAACCATGCATCAGATGAGTAGAAAATAAGATTAATTACACAAAGGAACAGAGATTTGTGAATATCTTAGTAAGAAATGGAGGCAGTGCACAAGTGACAGAGGAGAATTCAAGAGGATCAAATATGTTGGATGATTTCCTAGCAAAGCCTGATGATAACCTTTTTGAATCTCAAGTGAAGGGGCCTGTACACAAGCAACATTTATACACCAATGTGTTGCCGGCAAGTATTGCACCTCGGTGGCCACAGGTCCTCGTGTCCTCCATACACAGCAATAAATTAAGGTGAGATATACATATAATAGAGCAGAAAACTTATGTACAAAATTGTAGCAGGCTGTATGGCCCAAATGCAACATTTTTAATAAAAAAAAAAACTGTGTGTGAGTTGTATGAGTTTTAACCTTCATTCATTCAGCAAATAGGGATACTGCATGGGTTTTTAATCTGCTTTTTAGTAAAATAATTGAAGCAATTTGAATTATTCCGGTCTACCAGACTCTAAATTTAATTTAAAAAAAATACACTTACACCCAGAGTTGTGGGATGGAGAAGCATTTATTTATAAACACTAATTAAAAATTAAAGGCAGTTGTACATACACCTTTATGCATTTTTTAGTCTTAATATCTTTGCTACACATGCCAATGTTACAATATGAGAGATATGGATAATGATACTCTGAAAAAATACATTAAACTTTTGAACGAGTTGGCAGTAACTACACTGATCAGCCAGAACATAATGACCACCTACCTACTACAAAAATAAACCAGTCCTGGCCATAGCATCACCTGACGCTAGTCAGACACACACATAGTGGGTGTAATATTAGTGAGCATGATATCCGTGTTTAGAATGGGGAAGGCGTGCGAGCTATCAGAGTCTGACCGAGGGCAGTTTATCATGGCCTGGAGGCTCAGAACAAGCATTTTGGTAACCACACAACTTGTCAGGTGTTCAAAGAGTGCTGTGGTGAGTGTCTCCAACATGTGGCGAAACCAAGGTGAAACCACATTGTGACGAAGCTGAGAGCATTATGTATATTTTGTAAGTGGGCAGATACATGTGAGATCACAGATATGTTTACAATGTCTCTAGAGTTGAGAGCGGAGGGATACAGTGAAGCGAGTTGCAAGGTTACGCTAAGATGGTCGGTAATCGCGCGTATTTAGCCTATGCGCTGTAATGGTTTACTATTGTGATATTATTGTTGTTAGGTTGAATAAAATATTGTGTGGACAGTGAAACAGTATTTTGTGGACTGGTGAACACAGTTTATATGCTGTCTTTAAAGAACATGACCTGCTGTAGACTGATTTTGTGAACCGCTACAGTTCTGCGCCATTTATACAGTTTAATGAACAATAATGGGGCTATTACTCACTGTTCGCTACCTGTTTATACTCAAAACCTGCATTCTTCAATGACGAAACCTAGATATAGTGTCTGCTGGTTTGCTTTTGGATGATGTACTTTAAGTGTAATAAAACTTTTCTCAACTGTGAATGCTGACACGTGTGTGTTTCGATTTGCTTCATACATGCGTCCTTTCACTGTGATTGATTTAATTATCCTTATATCATAGCTAACCAGGCTGTCGATCTGACAGCCTTCGCATCTTTTACTAAAATTAAGAAGCTATAGGTGAAGTAACTGAAAGAAATGAGACGTCACCTAGCTTCATTACTGCTATAACGTCGTATTTAATTAAGGCCCAAATGAACCACTAATATGTAACACGGCTTTGCCATGACAGAACAGTGAGACTAGAAGTGGGAGTAGTTAATAGGACACACATCGGAATAAGATGGAAAAGTGAGTAGTGTGGAGCGGCAACAATCAGCAATAATGGATCTATTTTGAAGTGGCACGGATGATAATGCAGCGGTAAACAGCTTGACCCGAGGATACCCGATGGAAGCTGAAGGCGACGTGGAGGCGATTTTTGCAGAACAACACGACAGCGGCGACAACATTGCAGCCAGGAGGAAAGCAGAAAGCAGCAGTGATTTGATGAAAGGGAAGTGGCAGAACCTTTTTATTTAAAGAAACAACCCACGATTGTAATTATTTCTTTTTCCCTCATTAATCTTTAAATAAACTGCTGGCTATGCAGATTGCAAATTTTCTTCATGTAAGCACAATACTACCCTTGATTAGAGCAAGTTACGTAAGTATTTGTAACTAAACCTATTGGTAGAATTTTATGTTGAATCCCAATGAAGGCATACGCCGAGTAGAATTAATAAATGTCTTCGATACAATTTCTTGTAGGTTTTTTTTTTTTTTTTGAAGGAAGTTTCTGCTATTTTCTCTACAACTATGGATGTTAAAGATTACGTTAAGTAAGTACCCTTTTGTGAAGGTATATTTATTATTTTTCAGTAAGTTTAGCTGACCTGGAGCATGCAATAATCTCTTTGACTAAGAAAAGGTTTCCTTAAGCACTATTTTCTTAACAATCCAGCAAACCTATCTCTTCATTCAACGATTTTATATGTTGAGTTGCTATTTTTTTAGATGTACAGTTTCCTTGCAGGTCCAACAAACCTGTGTTTTGGTCCGATGCTTTATTTTTAATGATTTGTCTTGTACTTAAATCCTTTATGATATTTTCTGCGGAGAGGATGATTATGGTAGATGCGACTGTGCTTAAAAGTTCACGATACGGAGAATTCTCAATACCTTGTTGGAGAATATGGAATTGTTTTCATTTTTCTAAGGCTGTATACTTGAATGATTTCACCGTTGTTGATAAGCGTCTCATGTTATGTTTTTCTTTGAAAGATTATAAAGGAAGGATTTTCTGAGGAACTTCAATTTTACAGATTTAAGGGGGATTTTAAGTAGGTTAGATGTGTCGGGGGCGGAGATAGTAGAACAGTCCTATAGTTTTCTAAAAGAGTTTCAACTGAAAGTTGTTGAAGTAGGAGTCTGCATGAAATATGATAATGACGTAGTAAATAGGTTAATAGATTTTAAGTTTAGTTTAGAGAAACAAGTTAGGGAAAAGTGTAGTAGGTTATATGAAGAGTGAGAGTTGAAGATTATCCTCGAAGAACCCAAATCTATATTTTTTTAATAAACTTCGAAGAGCTGCGAAAATACGAAGGCAGAAAAACGCAAGAGTATACAGAGAATAGATGAATGGAGACGGGAGGCTGAACAAGAAATTGGTGAAGGTCTTGAGTTAGCTACCAGAAGAGAAGTTTATTGCTACTTTGGAGAAGAGCTGCGTGAACATTGGAAAGCACTAGACGTATTGCTAGATTATAGAGATCAATTGTGTAAGCAAATAGAAGATACTGTGGATAAACGAGAAGGAGACATTTTGGAAACAGAAAGAGATTTCTTTGCATTTATACAAAACTGTCGAGAACAGTACACCTTAACCAAGATACGAGACAACACTGGCATAAAGTGTTTTACGGAAGTTGCTGAAGAGGTTGTTGAAGAGTCAAAGATAGATGTGATAGGACCAGAAGTTTTTGCGAGAAGAAAACACCGAAGAACTTGGGACAAAACATGAAATGATTAGGGAAGAAACAGAAGAATTAAAGACCAAAGAACCTGCTGACAGTCTGAAATGGTTACATGACTTTCTGGAAGAATTTAAAACAGCAATGAGTGGTATAATTGTGGAATATTGTAAGCAAGTAGTTCAGAAGATGACTTTTCAAGAAGCCAATGAAAATGTTATGGAAGATCCTGTAGTTAAAGAAGAAATAATGTCTCTGGAATGAAATGAAAGTCAGCAAGGAATAGTCATTGACGTGGAAGTGACATTTCAGAAGACAAATGCAGTAAAGCCTGAACCCTTGCAGAAAGCAATCAACCAGATGAAGCAGGCAATGGTAATGGTAATGGCATTATTTAGAGGCATCAAAAACAACAGGGATTTCACGGAAGAAAAGAAACTATGCAGAATAGGGTGTGCTATGCAGCATGAAGAGAATGGTATTTGTGGAGAAAGTTTGTGGATATAAGTGAAGGAAGAGGAAAGAAAGCAAGATGGAAGAGATGAAAGCAAGATGGAAGAGATGTAAGAAGAAGTGGTGGTTACTTTTGTCTGGCGAAGCAAGGAATACCCATAAGAAGAAAGAGGGAGAAAAGGAAGCCCGATGGACGTGGTGGAAGAAAAAAACTGATCTATTGTTGTTTGGTGAGTGGAGGAACATTGTGAAGTTCAAGTCCACATGTTCTCTGTAGGAGGAGGGGGGAGGGGGTCAAGCACTGTTTTAAAGTGCACAGTTAAGTACGATCGAACCCTCCATATAAACGCTCCTCTTGCATTACCATAGGCCAACCTGACATGTTTCTTTTGCCTTTCCCAAAAGAAGGGAAGAAATCTTCTATCGCTGTTGGCGGATTACTTTACTTTAGTTTTTTTTTTTCCAAACTGTTTTAGCAGATATGTTTTGTGGTTGTGTGTAGATTAGCAACCCGCTCGCTATTTGGTTGTTTTTTTTTTAATCAAAGGGTTTGTTGCCTTTTCCTCACGGGCAAACAACTTGTTTATATTGATTTAGCCTCCTCCTGGCCTTCATGGTGTTGCGCGCTGTATCACGTCAGTTTGTCTTTCAGCGTGTGAAGTGACCAGTGTGTGTTTGCAAGCAGTGAGGGATCCAGGGGGTGGGGGGGCTAGGGGGCTGAACACCCCCTTCTTTTTTTGTTCTACTGTTTGTATGAGGGCGGTAATCTGGAATAATGAGATTTCTGTCGGCACCCCTTCCTCGCCCGAGTCAGCCCCCCCCCCCCCCAAACCAAAATCGTGGATCTGCCACTGTTTGTAAGCAGTGAGAGAATGAGGTCACAGCCTGCGCTGGGCACAATGTCAGTGCACAATTGAGGTAACTAAGGGATGAACCAGTGTTAAGTACATGTATTATGCTTCAGAAAAAAATTTTATACAGTGGTACCTCAAGATACGAGTGCCTTGATATACGAGTGTTTTGAGATACGAGCCGCCGAGCGAGTGATATTTTGCTTTGAGATGCGAGCAAGAGATTTGAGATACGATGAATAAGGGTGGCAATTTAAGTCACAGTGACCATTTTTTATTTTTTTTTTTAGTTCTACTACTACACTGGGCGGTGACAACAATGCAGTTTGACCGGCAATCAGGATGGGGTCACTTGTGGTCCCGCGGGCAACAATGGGGGCGCCAAATAATGTTCCTAAGGGCGGCATTCTCACAGTTTTTGCCCCGGCTCCACTAGACCTCAGTCTGTGTGCTTGTTTCGCTCGTATTCGAAGCATTTTTGATAAGTTGGGTTCGCGTTTTTTGCTTTTTGTACATTTACAAAACATTATCACATTTATTTTTATAACCATGGGTCTGAAAAAGATGATGATGTCTACTGAATTAAAGCGTGAAGTCATAGAAAAACATGAGCAAGATGTGCGAGTAATTGACTTGGCGAGGATGTACGGGCGCAGCACATCAATGATATGTACTGTGCTTAAACAGAAGGAGTTTATAAAGGGTATAACGCCAGCTAAGGGCATTTACAATAATTTCTAAGCTCTGGACCTCTCTCCAGGAAAAGACGGAGAAACTACTGATGGTGTGGGTGAAAGAGAAGCAGCTTCAAGGAGGAACCTTAACACAAAGCATCATATGTGAGAAGACACGAGCGATTTACAGCGATTTTCTGAAGCAGATCCCACACACTTCCACAAACGAGGAATCGGAAGACTCATTTAAAGCCAGTCAGGGCTGGTTTGACAACTTTAGGAAAAGGACCGGCATTCACTCCGTCGTCAGGCAAGGTGAGGCAGCAAGTTCGGATGTGAAGGCAGCCGAGGTTTACATCAAAACGTTTTCCAAACTGATAGAAGCCAAAGGATACATCCCGCAGCAAGTCTTCAACTGTGACGAGACAGGGCTTTTCTGGAAAAGGATGCCGAATAGGACTTACATAACAGCAGAGGAAAACACGATGCCAGGTCACAAACCCATGAAGGATAGATTAAAGCTAGCACTTTGCACCAATGTGAGTGGAGACTGCAAAATCAAGCCTCTGCTAGTATACCATTCGGAAAATCCCAGAGCCTTTAAGTCACATAAGATTTTAAAAGAAAAACTGCAAGTTATGTGGAGGGCAAATCCGAAGGCATGGGTCACCAGGAAATTCTTTGTGGAGTGGATAAACCTGGCGTTTGGCCCTTCTGTTACAAAATATCTACAGCAAAACAACCTACCCATGCAAGCCCTTCTCGTCCTCGACAATGCCCCTGCTCACCCACCAAATCTCGAAGATGATTTACTCGAAGAGTTCAAGTTTATAAAGGTTCTCTACCTACCACCCAACACCACTCCTATCCTGCAGCCCATGGATCAGCAGGTGATTTCTAATTTTAAGAAGTTGTACACCAAACACATTTTTTTGCACTGCTTTGAGGTGACGGAGAACACAAACCTTACCCTTCGAGAGTTCTGGAAGGACCACTTTAACATCGTGATATGCCTAAGATGTATTGATCAGGCCTGGCTGGGTGTTATAATGAGGACCTTAACCTCTGCATGGAAGAAGCTGTGGCCTGAGGCTGATGCTGAAAGGGCCTTCAAAGGATTGGAACCCGAAGTGTCAGTGGTAGAGGAGATTGTTTCTCTGGGAAAATCCATGGGTCTGGAGGTGGATGAGAGAGATGTGAACGAACCCGTCGAGGTACAATCTCAGGAGTTGACAACGGAGGAGTTACACGATCTACATTCGCAGCAGAATATGGTGGTTCAACGAAAAATTAGTTTTGAAGAGGAGCCAGAGATGGAGGAGGTTATCTCTACAAGAGATATAAAGGAGATCTTGGGAATGTAGGAGAAAGCTGTAGAGTTCGTGGATAAAAATCGCCCCGAAAAAGTTGCAACTGGTCGTGCATCGGAGCTGTTCAACGAAACTTGCCTAACTCATTTCCGCAATATCCTGAAAGGGAGGAAGAAACAAACCTCCTTGGACAGTTTTTTTAAACGATCTGCAGGTGAAAATAAGCAAAGCGTGACGACAAATGCAAAGACCAGTAACGAAAATTAAGCACTTCCGTAAGCACTTCACTTTTTGTTTTAATATGTTTTTATAGAATATGTATTTGTTATTTACAAATAAATGTTTCTTCTTGTAAATATGTACATTTTTCTTATTCAAAAACACTTAACAAAAACAACTAAGGTGGGTTTTTGGGAGCTGAAACGGATTAATGGCATTACAATTATTTTCAATGGGGAAAATTGCTTTGTGATACGAGCAATTTGACATACGAGCAAGGTTACGGAACGAATTAAACTCGTATGTCAAGGTACCACTGTTATATAAATTCTCGTGTTACGATGTTTGTCCGGGATGAACTCTGAAACTACTTAACCGATTTTGATGAAATTTGGCTTAATGTGTGTAATTTGGCTAAAACTTACAATATAGGACAATTTTTATTTCCATTATTGACTTCAATATTTATTATTGCTAATTAAACATTTGTCATAGAACAGTAGTTTGTAAATTCCATAAGTTTCTAACAGATGGCAGTGTGTTAATTTATCGTCACAGGTTGGGTAACCACCCACTAGATGGCGTTGTGTTTCGATTTATTTATGCTACAGTCTGTTCCACGATGTGTTTCTTGAATTTTAATTGTGCTGTGTATTGAGTTATAATTATACTGTATTGCTGTGCATCGTTTGTGTTTTATTAGGCTATAAATAATGACAAAGTAATTATACACATGAATATAACATTGAAGAAAACGTTACAAAAATGTGTAAATATTTCTTGCTTGCTTCTCATTTTTCTTGTTTTTTCTTATGGCCAGCTCTCTAGTACTCCTTCATTATTGCAGAGTGTTTTATCTTTCACTCCTCTCTACCTTGGAATCGTGCCATATTCGAAATCTGCTTTCGAATTTTTTTTTTTTATACTGTTCACTGATATTTCGTACAGCAGCGCGTAACTGGGAGAGTGTGTTCCCGGATATATCAAATAATTACTTAGATCATAATTGTCTCAGTAATCATGCTATTTTGGCATCAAAAAATGTTGACGTCGATGAAATTAACTGTTGCCAGGTGATCTGATGTTTTTTTAAATCAACAGACAGTAATATAGAAGAAAATGAAGCCGAAAATTTTCAAACTGAGTTTTTAAAACCACACAGTCTTCGGTTAAAGATTGGTTCACCAATTATTCTTCTTCGTAATTTGAATCCACCTAGATCATGCAATGGTACACGTTTGGTCATCAAAAGGATCTATCGAAATGTACTTGAGCAGCTATTTTAATTGGAAAATTTAAAGGAAAAATCATCCTGTTGCCATCCTGATACCGTCAGAATTTCCAATACCATTTAAAAGGCTTCAATTTCCTATTCATTTATGGTCATAGTGAAAGCCAAACAAGTATCAAGGCCAAACAATGGCCGTTTGCGGTTTGGACTTGGAAAATACATGTTTCTCCCATGGGCAGCTATGCCTGCTCACGTGTGGGGAAACCATCAAATCTATTTGTATTAGCAAAAGACAGGCTTACCAAAAATATTGTGCACCAATTAGTGATTAGATAAATTAAAATTATAATAATTTAAAATAATGAAAATAATTGTTAAAAAATCAATGTCATATACGTCATTTATAAAACTGAAATTTCAATAAATAAACAATTTTTTATAATTATCAATTTTTTATATATTTTCAATTAAGTAATTTTTAATAAAACGTAAATTAAAGTTTTTTATGTCATTTGTTCTTAATTTCAACTCTCCGAAACTCTTTACCAATTACTTCTGAATTTTCAAATTGACTAAAACGTTTTTGTCTTTATCAGTGAATATTAATTTTCCTACATTAGCAAGTTTAGAATAACATTGATCCAACGTAGGTACTATAACTACTGAGTCACAGCATCGCGTGACCGAGTCAGCTAGTAATTGTGTATGAGTAATGAGTTTGAGAAAGACTATGTGAACATTGGTAGGTTAGTAGATTAATTCCATGTTGTTCCAATTTCTCTTTGTTTTTGTGTTTAAGATTTATTCATTTCTGTTAACATAAGGGAAACAAGCAGCTCCTAGACACTGATGTTATATGTGATAAGACATTAATTTTATATCTTGTAGAACATGATGTGTGCTGTATGTGATAATGTCGGTGTTGGCAGAAGCGGTCTGTGGTGACACAAAAGTCAGGGCTTTTTCAATACCGACTGTCGCCACATTCCATTGGTGGAGGTGTGACGAAACAGAGCATTATGAGCACTTCGTATTTAATTATAGCCCTAAAGAACCGCAAATATGTAACAACTTCCAAACATCAAGGGGTTGAGGAACACAGATGTCAGACGTAGTTGGCTGGGCATACTGGTAAAAACAGGACAGGCTGCAGGTGAACTGTGGTGGAACTAACATGAATGAAATAGGCACATTACCATCGTCACTAGACATTGGCACAGTGGCAGAGCACTGCATGGTCTGATGAATCCCAATACCTTCTTCATCATGCTGATGGGAGGGTGCAAATCCATCACTTCCCAGGGGAACAGCTTCTTGACACCTTTACTGCAGGGCGGAGACAAGCTGGCGGTGGCCCAATTATGCTCTGGGGAACATTCACGTGCGCATGTATCCAGTGGAGCTCATGCAAGATACTACGACAGTCAATAAGTATCGTACACTAGTTGTAGGCCACATACACTCTTTCACGACGATCATGTTTCCCTATGGCAGTGGAATTTTTAAACAAGATAATATGCCATGTCACAAGGCCAGGAGTGTGATGAAGTGGTTTGAGGAACACAATGGTGAGTTGCAATTGGTATGCAGGCCCCAACTCACCATATCTGAACCCGATCGAACACATCTGGGATGTGACTGAACGTGGCATCAGAGCTCATTACCCCCCCTACCCCGAATTTACAGGAATTACAGTAGGTGACTTGTGTGTGCAGATGTGGTGCCATCTCCCTCCAGCAAACTACCTCACTGCTTCCATGCCAAGACACATCGCCATTGTTATCCATGCCAAAGGCGGACATACCGGCTATTATGTAGGTGGTCATAATGTTCTGGCTTACCAGTGTATAAATCAGAGTGATAGCCAATCTGGTATTGCGAGCCTCATAACAGCATTTATTTCAAACATACAAATCAAATCATTGAAACCAGTTTTCAATTTCTTGTAAAGTTTTAATACAAGTAATTATCCAGTTCTAGTTCTGTGTTGGCCGTGCTGTTGGCTCAGTTTAGATGATGTGATAGTGCCTGTGAATCCAGGTGGTATGAGAAATTTTAATCATCAGAATTTGGCTGGCACCTCTTCCCCGTGACTCCTTCCTATAGCCCAGTCAATAAAGGGCCAAAAACAGTGAATGTCGGAACTTTCTCTGGTAAAGCTGAATTTTCTCCCAGTAGTAGATCACTATTAGAGATACATGTTTTCAAAAGTCCCCGAAAATTCCCATGGAGCTTTCCCCCCCTACCCCGCCTTTAAGTTTAAAATGTAGAGTTTTACGCAGTCGCATATAACTTTTTAACCAAAAGTTTATTAAAGTTATATTACTTACAGTTTTATTCCCTGATAATTATTCTACAACTTTTATAATAACATAATTTATTATATGTGCAGCAGTTTTCCCGTAAATTAACGAAATGTTGTAAAAAAACAATATTTTTTGCCACCTATCTACATTTTTGCAAAACCATATTTTTATTCGTCACCAAATGAAAAAATGCTTCGAATGAAAGTTGTAGCTCATATATTCCTGAGTACATCGGTGTATAAACATATACAGTTATGTGTATTACTCTACCAGTAACATGGAAAACAGTAGCTGGGTTTTGAGCGCGTGAGCGCCCGGGAGTCGGCGGGCAGCGTGAGCCGGCCGCGCCCGTTGTGTAAGAGGAGGAATAAAGGTGCTATAATTTCCAGAAATAATTTTTAATGCATTTAACAGCGTTCGTTTGATCTAATGTGTCAGGGATAGTTGCTAATGTAGGAAAATCTTTATTAGCCCCTATATTTCATTACTTTTAGCATACATTTTAAGTACATCCCACCACTTCCATACACATTTTATAAAACAGCACGTTCAACAAAATTCAAACTTTAAGTAATAACGATCACCAAGAATACTACTTAACTGAAGCTTTAAAGTAATTGTTGGAGCCGTAATGACGAAACTATGAAGTTGGCACCACTGGCGAGGTGCGGGATCTCTCCTAGACTCTACGTAGACATAAACAAAGTGTCAGTTCAGTTTGGCAGTGCGTCAAGTGAGTTCGTCCGGTGAATTTCGATTTTATCTTTTGTATTTTAGTGTTTTGTGTGTGACATTGTAAATAAGTAAGACAGTGGTTATACTGTAACGTTTTAATAAATTAGGACTCTACTGTTTTTTCAAGAACTAGCAATACAGAGTCAGTTACTAGACTAATAATTTCAAAATCCAGAAAGACAATGGTTACTTTAGTTAAATCGAAAATTGTGTCGTTAAAGTATGAACTAAGGAGGTTGCACAATGAGTTTTAATTCTGTTATTCTTAGATAATTTTAAATTTTAATTAATTTGATATCTTCGTAATAATGGACACGTTAAAATATTCTTGTGTTTTTTGTGGGGAACAATTAGAAACAGATACTGTAGTGATTGAGAAGGGGCTAAAAACTATTATTGAAACCAGTTTAAGACTCAATGATGGATTAAGTGAAAAGTTAAAAGATCAACAAAAGATAACCGTCCACAAAAAGTGTAGACTAAACTATACACGGCCGACAACAGTTTTAGCAACTATCAGAAAATTGGAGATACCTAATATAAATTTACCTTCAAACTCATCATTGCCACCAATTGTTTTAAGAAGTACCGAAGAGCGATTTGATTTTAAAAGTGACTGTTTTCTGTGTGGTAAAAAAATGCTAAGACGGATACAAAATCCCCTTCGCAACGTAGAAAACCAATACATGTGGTAACAACGATAGAAATAAGAGGAAACATTCTAAAAAGGTGTGATGAACGGGGAGATCAGTGGGGAGAAAGGGTTAAGACCAGACTTCTCAGCGTCAGTGATCTTGTGGCACCTGAAGCAAGATATCATAAATATTGCTACAGGGATTTTTGTACATCCAAACCAACTCATACGTTTGCTAGTAGTCATCAGACACAGCTAAAAGAATCATTTTACAAATTGTGCAAACATATAGAGGAAAGTGATGAATGCCAGATTACGTTAAAGGAACTGCAAGACCTTCTAAAACAGATTTCTTGTTTACAGGAAACATATTCAGATCGTCAACTGAAAAATCTGCCAAAAGAACATTTCAAGGACCGCTTATTTATTTCAAATATAAGTGGGAAAAAGAATGTATTATGTTTGTCTGAATATGCACACAAACTTGTTGACCAATGGTATAAAGAAAGAGACTCGGATCATATGACAGAACGTTTGCGAATAGTGCGGGCTGCCGCAGATATTATAAGAGAAGACATTCAAAAAATGACATACAACAATCAAACATATCCAACTTTAGTTCCAGAAAGTTTGAAAAGTTTCACAAGTAGGGTTACAAAGAAGAAGACAGGGGATGGGCGTAAAACAGAGCGAAAGTGTACTGTTATAAATCATGCCATAATTTCTGCAGTAAGACCTAGGTCATTTTTGTCCCCTGTCCAAACTGGAATATGACTAACACTACATAGGCTTTATGTTTCTAAACACCTCATTGATGTCCTTGCATCAATGGGTGTCTGTGTTTCATATAATGAAGTTAATCAATATATGAATTCACTTATTAAATCAGGTTCACCAAAAATAAGTGATGAAGCATTCATACAATATGTATTTGACAATGCAGATGTCAATGTACGCACGTTGGACGGTTTAAACACCTTCCACGCAATGGGGGGAATAAAGTGTATTACGCCAAGTACGAGTGTTGAGACACAAGTGGAGGTAGAAAGAATCGCGTCAGGAACATTTGTTCCCGAAACTATTCGTATTCTTTCCTATGCAAAAATAAAAAACCGGAGTGGTCTCTCAAAAACAATAATCGAGGATATTGATGATATGAAAAAGGACATAGGAATCGAATGCAAAACGATGAACGCGATGTTACCAATCAATGTGATGTGGCTAGCCACTTCAAGCATACAGCCAGGATGGAACGGTTACATGACATCGGCAATGAGAACCAAAGAAAAATGCGAAGCTACCTACATACTAGGAGTTCCATTTGTAAATATGGACCCAAGTAATCCCTCCACGATATATTCAGCTATTAGCTACGCCGCAGAGGAATGTAAGACACAAAATCGCAATTGTATAATTACATTTGATCAACCCTTGTACTTAAAGGCGTCTGAAATAGTGGCATCAGCAAATCCTGGATCAGAGGTTTCAAAAATCACTTTAAGGTTAGGCGGATTTCATCTGTTGATGTCGTTTTTGGGTTCTGTTGGTAAGATAATGGAGGGCAGTGGCTTGGAAGAATTATGGGCAACGGTTTACGGAAAAAATACTGCAAGTCACATGCTGAACGGTCATGCATATGCAAGGTGTGTACGTGCATATAATCTTACTGCTTGCGCTCTTATAAATGTCATGAAAGATCAGTTTCCCGAGATTAAAGAATCCCTTACAACTCTTGAGGCATTTTCTAAGCAGCTCCTTGAAAATAAACGCAATGAAGCTGAAATTCTCGAAGATCCAACTGTAAAGGCAGCATTGAATCAATTTAATGAGTGTTTAAATAATGTGAAAACGCTCAGCAGAACAACTAAGCTTTGGATAAATCTTCTTAAATGCATTGACCTCATAATGATGTTTATTTACGCAGAAAGATCCGGTAATTGGGACCTCCATTTAAGTACTACAATTGAAATGCTCCCATACTTTCACGCTGCAGGCCATCTGCCATATGCTAAATCCGCACATCTTTATGCACAAGAAATGACTAAACTTGGCTCTAAACTATCTCCACTAGAATTTGGTCTCTTTAAAGAACATTTCACTGTAAGAAGAACGGGGAAATACTGGTCTGGGACGTGGACTGACATGTGCATCGAACAGGGTTTGATGCGTCCCATGAAATCCGTTGGGGGCCTAACTCATGGACGAGGCATAACCGACAGCACTCTATCGAAATGGGTCCTCGGAACACAATTTTTCTTAAAAATTCATGATGCTGTGGAAGCTTATTTTGGGACATCAATTCAGTACAATGAGCAGCATGTTGAACTTCGCGTATCTAGACGAGAAAGAGATTTGTCGGACCTGCAAACATTTACAACATGGTTCCAAACACACAATCCTTTTACAAAACTATCAGGTGAATTAGTTTCATTGACATCTGGATTCGTGTGTGATGACTCAATAAACTGCGATGAAGCTTATGATGTCGGTCTCTCAGCCATAGCCAAAATGAAGGGAACTAACTTCCATGATATTAAACTTCACAGGAAGGATATGGTTAAGACTCAAGCAGTGCAGAAGTCAGCATTGGTACGATCAAAAGAAGTTTGTGTGAACTCCCAACAACTTTTTAACCGTATTTTGTGTGTGTCCCGGACTTACTTGGAATTCGAACTGGCTCCTCGACCACCTGCTTTGTTTGATGATGTATCCTTACGAAAAGGAACAAAATCGTCACTGATGAAGGTATTTGAAGAAGGTGTCATCGACGTAACGGACCAAAATGGTGCAACTTATGTTTTGGACGGGGGATTTCTTCTACACAAAGTAGCGTGGCCAAGAAATTGTTCCTATGGCGTCATCTTAGAAACTTACTGTACATATGTTGTAAATAAATATGGATCTAATTCAATTGTAGTATTTGATGGTTATCCAGACGAGCCAACAACGAAAAATGAAGAGCAAAACAGAAGAGCAGCCAAAAGATCTTCACCTGACATAGTATTTGATGAAAACACAATTTGTGTTACTGGAAAAGAGGAGTTTTTAGGAAATACTAGTAACAAGAGAAAACTGGTACTAGCTTTGGCATCTGAATTCAGAAAACGAGGACTACAAGTTGTTACAGCGGAAGATGATGCTGATGTGCACATTGTTATGACAGCAATTCAACAGCAGAGAAGTGACTGTAAGGTATTTGTCGTTGGAACCGATACCGACTTAATAGTATTACTTACGGCACTGGCTCCTGAAAGTACTTGTATATACTTCTGTAAAGAGATAGGGGTGCAGTTCCATTAACAGTGTACTACAGAATCGCCACTCTCATAGAAAAGTTTGGAGATCAACGTCAGTTGCTTCTGTTTTGTCACGCTATGACCAGATGTGATACCACATCCAGCATGTATGGAATGGGCAAATTAAAAGCGATAGAATTGTTCAGATCGAAACCTGATATGCAGAATACAGCGAGGAAGTTTTTGGATGATTCTACAACAAGAGAGGACCTTTTGATTGCTGGTGAGAAATTTGTTTTATGTTTTTATGGTTAGAGAAATATTCAAATCTGAATCCCATTACTACAAGTTCTTGACAGTAAAAAAGAAAAAGTTCCCTTAGATCAAATTTTTATCTAGCAACATTACCTCCAACGTCTGAGGCATGTCGTGAACATTCGCTGAGAGTATTTTTGCAAGTTCGAAAATGGTTAGGTAATACTCTTGATGCTACAAACTGGGGTTGGAAAATTGAAAACGTGAAAGAAATGAGAGGTACCAAAAGAACATTGAAACCAATTCCTACCTCGAAGCCATTTGCTCCAAACGAACTGCTGTACTTAGTGTCATGTTCTTGTAAGCAAGGATGCGGACAATACTGTGGATGTAGAAAAGTGAACCCGAGTTGCACTGCAATGTGTGAACACTGTAGTGGCTTATCTTGCCTAAATTCACACCTGTATTCAGAAGAAGATGAATTTCCTCATACAGATTAATAAGTAACCGTTATCAAAGATACATGATTCTAAACATAAAATAAGTTTTATGAGTTACAATAATCATGGACTTGTAAATATTAAATCGGTGTATATAATATCTGTGGTGGGTGGGAGGTCCGTGATGCTGTTTTAAAACACAAGTAATTTATAACAGCTGCCGGTTTAGCCAGTCCGGGACACGGCGGGTCCATAGGTGGTGGATAATGGAATGGCCTGATATAACAAGGCTAGGTTAAATCCCCCGAACCAAAACTGGCATACAAATGTGTACAATAATTAATTATGAATTAAATTAAAATCTTTAATTCAAATATGTTACAATCAGAAAAACAAATTTTACTTCTCATATCACTCTAATGTTATTTTGATTATACACAAATATTTACTAAATTACAAATTAAAGGTTGACACACTATGGGCTAGTACGAGTATAAGTGTTAAAAATAGATGTTATAATTACAGTATTAACTAATTGAATAGGCATATGAGGATAAGGCACCTTTCGCCTCCGCCCGCCGACTCCCGAGCGCTCTCGCGCTCAAAACCTAGCTACTGTTTACTATGTTACTAGTAGAGTAATACACATAACTGTATATGTTTATACACCAATGTACTCAGGAATATATATGCTACAACTTTTATTGGAAGCATTTTTTCATTTGGCGAAGAATAAAAGTATGGTTTTGCAAAAACGTAGATAGGTGGCAAAAAAAATATTGTTTTTTTACAACATTTCGTTAATTTACAGGAAAACTGCTGCACTTATCATAAATTATGTTATTATAAAAGTTGTAGAATATTTACCAGGGAATAAAACTGTAAGTAATATAACCTTAACAAATGTTTGGTTAAAAAGTTGTACGCGATTGCGTAAAACTCTACATTTTTAAACTTAAAGGGGGGGTAGGGAGGGAAGCTCCATTGGAATTTTCGGGGACTTTTCAGAAAATAATCCTCTCATCAAGTTCTATCACCCTTGAAAAAATCAGCTTTACCAGAAAGAGCTCCGACACAAAACCTTTATTGACTGGGCTACTAGTGACGGTTGATGTGACCTCCTTATACACAAATATTCCCCACTGCCATGGAACACTTTCTAGACCAGCGTCCACCCAACAGCCTTCCTGATCTCCCTGGCCGAACTAATACTAAATAACAACTTTTTCCATTTGATGGGAAAATTTATCAACAAGTTAGCGGCACGGCCATGGGCACTCATTTGGTGCCCTCATACGCTAACCTCTACCTAGGCTGCCTAGAACAATGATTCATAGCTGAAGCGCATCTGAAAACCTTCTTGCGGGTCAGATTCATTGATGATATTTCATAATCTGGACCTACAGGGAAGACAACCTACTGTTTCCTCACTAAAACTTAATACCGTCAACTCTCTGGACTTACTCCCATATACAGGCCACTTTCCTGGATGTTGACCTTTCCCTCACGAATGGCTACATCCACACAGCTGTCCATATCAAACCCACCAACCTACTACAACAGTACCTTCATTATGATAGCTGGCACTCTCATCACATCAAATGCTCCCTCCCCTACAGCCTAGGAATTCGGGGTAATCACATTTGTTCCAATCAACAGGCCCTTCAACAATATGCCAGCAATATCTCTGAAGCCCTGATTTCCCACAATTACTCACCAGATTTAGTTCACAAACAGGTTTCATGTGCCACATCACAACCCACTCAAACCTATCAACAATCCACAACCCTCTAAAACCCACCATAGCCCTGTTTTGATCACCCCTTACTTACCAGGCTTGGAATCCGTCAACCGAGTCTTGAGGCAAGGTTACAACTTCCTTCGAGCCAGCCCCGAGATGAGAAACCTCCTTCCTAAAATCCTCCCTCACCCACCCAGAACCTGCTTCAGCAGACCTCCAAACATCAACCAACTCTTGGTTCATAAACACGGGGCCCCCCAGCCTGCAAGACAGCCTCAAGGTTCATTTCCTTGCAATAGATCCCATTGAAAATTATGCAGTATGCAACCGCCTTCCACCACCTTTACCGACCCCGTAACTGAGGAAAGCTTTCCAAACACAGGACTCGCCACTTGTGTATCCTCCCACCTTATATACCAACTCACTTGTAACCATTGCCCAGCCTCCTACATTGGACTCACAACAAATCCACTGGCCATCAGAATGAATGGACGCAGACAATCGGTACACACCCAGAACCCTGACCACCCAGTATCTTATCATGCCACCACACATGGTACCAACATTTTTAACACATGTTTTCGGGCCACGCAACGGAGTCCTCTCAGATAAAAGCAGTATTTCAGAACTTAGAAGGTGGGAACTGGCTTATCAGTACCAACTGGGTACCAGACAACAACCAGGTCTAAATTTAAGATAGCACCAATTTTCCTCCAACCCATCCCCGTCTCCTCCACCTTCTCCCACCAGAGCCTATCTGTAAAGATTGTAACTTCGAATTTTGCTTATTTTTAATTTCAAATTTCCAAATATTTTGTTTTTCAGCTGTTTGCACATATGTCCAATACTTAATAGGAATTTAGGTCCATTACTTAATAGGAATTTAGGACCATTAACTGAGATCTACTGCACTTCTGTGACGGGTCCCTATGTACAGTTTTACTTTCTATTCATTATCATTATGCTTTTCTACCCCCCCCCCTCCTCCCCCTACCATGAGCTACCGGCATTGTTGCTTACGCAGTTGGCTGCCAGCAGCCAGCGTGCAGCCTTCTCACTCCTACTGATGAAGAGCCATGGGCTCGAAAGTTACATTCTATGTGTGTTCGTGTGTTTTTCTCATGTACCAATGCTGCAGGAATCCTTTTCTATGGTAAGCGGTGGTTTTTATCCTATCCTAATGTTTAATATATATATTTACCAGGAAATAATAGGAGCTAATTAGCGAATGGATTTACAAAAAAAGGGATAGCGTAATGAACCACCACTTACCTTAGGTGATGGTATCATGGAGTGAACACATAAATAAGCACAAAACACAATAAAAACAATGAATATTTAGGGGCTTGGCCCTTCGTCAACAGGAGAAAATCAAGGAGGGAGGGTGGTGTAGGAGACAGAATGACCCTTAGTCAGGAACATGGTGGGGGTAAATAAGAAAATCATGGCAGGAGGGTGGTGTAAGAGACAAAACGACAGTTAGGAACATGGTGGGGGTAAATTTACCCCCATGTTCCTGACTAACGGAAATTCTGTCTCCTACACCACCCTCTACCAGTGATTTTCTCGTGTTGATGAAGAACCAAGTCGCAAAATAAATATTCAATGTTTTTCCTGTGTTTTGGGCTTATTTATGTGTTCACCCCATCATACCATCATCTAAGGTAAATTGTGCTTCATTTCATCCCTTTTATATATATACACGCTTGTTTCCCTATTTTTCACTTTTCAGCCGCCACTATCTAACACAGATCTCTGGTGTTTGTATATGGTAGTAGCATGGAGTTTCTTATAGTGCACAACGTTGGCTGAATGCCGTTAGCTGTGGAGATATGGGAGATATAGCGTTTAAAGGTGGTCGATGTAGGGCTTTTTCAAATTTCTACCATATACTCCCCATACTTCTCTTTCCTGCCAAAATTACATAGCACAGACCATTGGTATTTGCGTGTGGTAGTAGCATCATGTCTCCTATCATGCACAATAGTGGTTAGATGTCAGTAGGTATGGGGGTGGGGGAGAAATGGTGGTAGAAAGTGGTGGACCTAGGGCATTTTGGTATTTGAGCCAAAGACATGTTTGTTCCTATGTATCACTTTTTAGCCAAAAGTATCCAGCACAGATCACTGGTGTTTGTGTGTCATAGTAGCACACATTCACTGATCGTGCTTTTCAATATCTGTGCGAGTGAGGGATATATGGTGGTTTAAAGTGGTAGATCAAGGATATTTTTGTATTTGGACCAATGGCTTATAAGTCTGTATATTTCACTTAGCTGCCATAACTGCACATCACTTGTGTTTGCGTGTGATAGTAGCATCAAGTCTCCCATCATGCACTATGGTGGTTAGATGTTGGTAGCTATGGGGGTGTGGGAGATCTGGTGGTTGAACGTGGTCGACCTGGGGCACTTTCGCATTTCGATCAAAGACGTGTGTGTCCCTACGTATCACTTCTAAGCCAAAAGTATCCAGCGCAGATCACTGGTATAGTGTGTGGTAGTAGCAAACATTCATCGACCGTGCACAACGTTGGTCAATTTTTGATATCTGTGAGAGTGTGGGAGATACGGTGGTCCATCAAAGAAATATGTGTCTGTATATTTCACTTTGCTGCCACAACTATACAGCGCAAACCACTGCTGTTTGTGTGAGGTAGTAGCATCAAGTTTCCTATCGTGCACTATGGTGATTATATGTCAGTGGTATGGTGATGTGGGATATATGGTGGTTGATATTGGTAGATGGAGGGCATTTTCCTTCTTCTACCAAAGACATGTTTTTGTCCCTATGTTTCAACTTGCAGCCAGAACTACCAAGCAAAGACCACGGGCATTTGCATGTGATAGTAACCTGGAGTTTTTCACCATGCACTATGGTGAATGTATGTAGGTAGCTATGGGGATGTGGTAGATATGTTGGTTGAAAGTGGTGGACCCGATATAAAATTAGACATGTGTCCCTATATTTCACTCCAATGCCAAAACTACCTAGCTCAGTTCACTGGTGATTGTGTGTGATATTAACCTCAAGTCTCCCAAAACGCATCATGGTGGTGTCATGTTGGTAGCTATAGGGTGTGGGAGATATGATAGTTGAAATTGGTCGACGCACGGTGTTTTCACATATGTGTCCCTATATTTCACTCTGCAGCCATAAATACCCTGTGCACAGGGGCGTAGCTACTATGGGGCTAGGCGGTGCAGTGCACCGGGGCCCTCACGCTCAGGGGGCCCCCAAGCATACCTCAAGGGGCCCCAAAGCGCAGTTTAGAGGGCTAGAGGGCCCCACGAGCCTTCACGGCAAACTGGCGACCTTTTTTTTTTTTTTTTTTTTTTTTAGCTCTACCGTCGCCTAAGGGGCCCCTGAGAGAACATTCAAGGGCCCTCATCCTCAGTTCCGGGGGCCCCTACCAGCACACAAAGCAAAAAAAAGGTCGCCCGTCTGGCCTGAGGGCCCAAAATAAATTTTTTGCACCGGGGCCCTTGTTGACCTAGCTACGCCACTGCCTGTGCAGATCACTGATGTTTATGTATGGTATTAGCCTCGAGTCTCCCATCATGCACTATAGTGGTTACATGCTGGTACCTGTCAATCAAAATTCTTCACAAACACAAACGAAGTCGTGGGCACCAGCTAGTAATTCTTTTATTAATATTTGTTGGTAATAAAGTGCTATACAAAGTTAATGCATTTTGTTACTTATTTTCATTATTTTGTTCCTTTTTATACATTAGAGCAAGTAGTAATGTGGCATTTAGGAAATAATTTTACCTTCATTGCCTATCACGCGCTGGCGTGTTATCAAAATATTCCACCTAGAAAGCCCAAATATTACTTAGTAATTAGGATGGTAGACATAATCATGTTTTATTACCATTTTTCAAACATATTTCTTATAAGAAGTCAGCTTCTCGGGAAAACCCATCTCTGCAACAGGGCATTAACTATCAACACCTCCTCAAGTAAGCAGCGAACTTGTTAAAAACATTTTGATTTGTGGAAAAGACAATTTTGATATTCAAATAACTCCTTAAGAAAAAGCTTTCAAAAATTAAAAGAAATTCATTGTACTTCTGAAGTGAACTTTAGACAAAAATTTCAGTATTTTGGTTAAGCTTTATGCTATTAATGCACATGAAAAATTTACTAAGATAATCTTAGTGGAAATATGGTTTGTTTCAATATTCTATGACAAACAATATGAAAGATACTATGTTAGATTATGTAACATGATGCACTGTCGCCACGTTACAAGGTGCATTTTTATTATATATGTCATAATGTTAGAGTAATTTACATAAATCTTGGGCGACCACCTAAATAGATTTTTGTTGTAATTTTATAAAGTACGCAAGATTCCAAGTGAGGACTGTAATGAAATGGTGAACATACAGTGTATCTTGGTAAAGCGAATGTTAAAGAATTATTGAGCTGTGTAGGCTTGAAGCTAATCGTGGTCTTCCCGAACCATGGCGACAATAAGTCGCGGATTTGGGGTTTGCCGGACCACACACTCTGCTCCCTGGGGATGGGCGGACAACAAGGTCACTCACCGGGCGGGAAATGCCTGCCGCCCGAACACAGAGTCGTCCCCGAACGCAGCCGAATATGTCCGGCCTCTGTTAGATACGCTGGGCAAATCACATGTCGGGGATATCACGTGACATTAAGTGCCGACCTGAAGATCCAATCCAAATGAGCGTATAACTTAAAATCCTGTGAATTTCTGTTATATGTGAGCTTCGAGACTACAAGGGGTGGAGCGAGAAGTTTCCTCACGAGAGAGAAGAGCGACGAGCTTCAATTCGATCTTCGAGTCCTTGCTATGCGAGTCTAGTCTGAGGTTGACTTGGAAAGTTGACTTCTTTCGCCAACTGCTGCTATACGACTTCTGGCTCCCGGCTTGATGGAGCAAGCTTATCACAGCAACACAGCCGGTAATGCGATGATGCGCATTGTCAGACCAGAGATGCCTGTAGCCGATATGTGAGATAGTCTCACAAACCGTGGGTCCGCTCCAGTCACCGCAGACATCAGACGCAGAACTACGATGGTAACTTATTACGACTAAGCCATCTGATTGTGCATTCCGTGAAATAGAACCCTTAAACAACTTTGAGAGGATAGATCCATGTTCTCACTTTGTAATTGTAAAAACCCCTGAGCTAGCAGCATAATTTGCCAGAACTAGTTATTTTCGAATGATATATTGTTTATTCGTGGCGCCCATGATTGTCTTTTTAACTGTAAAGTCACAGTATTATGATGCCTTTGTCTGAGGTCGTCATAACTTATATTTTTCATTGTTTCCAATTGTCATTATTTCTTGCATTTTGATTCTGAGATATATTTAAAAGTAAATACACAATTGTTTGCTTGCTCATGACGGCTAATTGTACCTCTGAGCGTTGCTTTTATGATTTTGCCAATTTGTGTTAATGTTAACGGTAAATTTGCTCAGACTTGTAATCGCCAGTGATAAGAAAATAAATGTCATATTGTGACAATTTTTCCTAAATTCCAACTAATGTCGAGATTCTTGCAAAATTAATAAATTTTCACTCCTTCATAAAAATTAAAATTAAAAATCTACAATTATTAATCATAAAGGTATGAAAGATAATTGTAACGTAGTTTGCCCACCAAGGCACCCACTACATAATGTCGCCCAACGCTGATGCCAGATGAGACAGTACTACTTAATGTCTGCGAACTTGGTGGCACTAATTCAAATTAATACAATTTGGAGCCCAAATTCAGAAAATTTCACGGAATGTTGCACATGGCTTTCGGCAGTTTTATTATTCTTGTAGAAAATAAATATTCATACATGATTTTATTTTGACGTTTCACTTATATTTTAATGCATAAAGTTCATTTTGTTTAAATACAAATGTATGCAAGCATAAAAATAAGTATTTACTAAAAAGCAGAAATGATCAATACTGTTAAATGAGTTAGAGTAGAAATTAAAGAAAACCTATTTTGAACTTCCAAAATTCAACAAAAATAACATACACGCGCACACACAAATGTAGAGATGAATTGACAAAATCAATCTCTAGACCACTTGACTGGATTTAACCAATATTGAACCAAACATTTCCATTAGAACATATCTTCCAATGACTCCCAATTGAGCTCCTATAATCAGTGTGTTCTATGATAATTGCCACAGACAGATTATCTGCCTTTCTTCGCAAACTGTCCAACTCCTCTATTCCATAATCATAATTGGGTCCCATATTATTCCACCATACTCAATGACAAGCTGTAACCACAGTTCTGTAGTATATTTTTCATCACTTCCCTGTACATCCTTTCACTAAACTCTCAGATAAGCTCAGGAATTGTCCATGGTTCCAATCCAGATCACAACACAGTGAATGTATTCTTATGTACAACAAAGGAGTACTTTTCACTATCAATATTAGAGGAGATTGTAGTTGCGTTGAAATGTGACCACATTCGGAAAGAGAATGAAGGCACACTATTTTTAATTTACACTGCTTTCATTAGTGTCTTGTGAATAGTTTCCAATTTATGGAAACCTGTAGTAATGACCTTTTGCTGCCACCTCACCAAAGACTTCGCTCAATTCTGTTTGTTATGGCGTGATATTGCACAATGTTTACATTTCTTACCTTCTAGCAGCAATTCTACAGTCACTGTACCAAACACTTTAATTTTCCTATTTGTGTATCTAACATGTTGATTACTCTGCAGTTCACAATTTTACTAGTATTGCATTCTTCCAAGTAGATAATGATATAACAGGATCGAAATGTTTGTCTTAATTTAATTAATCAACCTGAAGTAAAAAAGTTATACTGCACCAAAAATGTATAACAACAAATATAAAGTTGATATGAGGTATGAATAAATAATTTTCATCTAATTGTTACACTTGACATGGTTAGTTTGAAAGCCGCAGCCTGTAGATATCACAGTCCTTTCAAACTGCAATTATCGTTCACACAATCCATATGTAAGACTCTCAAAAGTCAGTAAACAAGTAATGCAAAGTGAATCTGTTACCATACAGTATCAGCCAATATAGTACATCTGTCATGCCAAACTTCTATCCCATTAACAGGCCATGCATCCTCTAACAAACAACTGCAGCATTTACACTGCATATTCGTAATATTCTGTTTCAAATTTATGTATGTTATTGGTCCAGGCTAATTTTGCAAATTGAAAAAAAAAAAAATTCAGATTTGTGAAAAAAAACCTAGCACCCTGGTTTTTTTCTAAATTTGTTTTTTTTTTCTTCAGAAAACAATATATTTGATAAATTATAGTTTTATTTACGGAAGTTATATTTTACATGTGTGTTTTAAATCTTACTAAATCATATAATGTCTTACATAATGATTCATAAATGTATCTACGTAGGTAAAATAATATTTTTATCCATCCTCTGTGTCAGTACCACATTCAGTAGTATCAGTAATACCAACACTAGTGCCGTCGGAGTCGGAATTTTCTGTTTCTTCTTCTTGTCTCCTCTAGATCCATAACTTCAGAAATAATTACATTTTCTTTTACTGGATGTATTTTACGCAAAAGCTTTTGAGATTGCAATTTTAAATTGTGAGCAAAGTACGCACTGTGCATAAAGACTGCGCAGATAGTTCCATATTACGGTCTTTTAAGTTTGAATTTAAATCTATTATCATACAAAATAGGAGCTTTATTTCTTTTCAATCGTTAGTTTATGCCAACTGTTGCAAGGAAATGATTCATAATAACTGACAATTTAATGAATCAGTATCACTATATGCTGCAAGTTTAACAAGTATACGAATACAAGGAAAGCACATTAAGTAATAAAGAGAGACAAAAAACCGTTGATAAATTTAAAATTCCTAATTTTTTGAAAAGATCTGTAGGTCTACAGATAAATTTGTAGGGCTGGCAGCACTAGTTCAAATATGAGTATCAATCCAAACAACGGGGATTCCTTCTCATGCAACCTAGCCTATTCGGGAAATCCCCATTCATAAAAGAATACTTCAGTCGATGTTGCCAATATTTTTGTACTTTTTTTCCTACTGAACCAGAAAAATATAGTAGATTTAAAAATTAAGATAAGTACGTAGTTTAAACTAAAACAGTCATATTAAACAATAAATGCCTTATGAAAAAAAATGCTTTTTTTCACAGTTTTTTTTTTTTACAACACTAGTCCAGGCTTCATATAAATTTATGCTCAGTTCAACAGGTTGAGATAACTCCTGGACTTTTATATACCGATTACTCAATTGCAACGGAAACCTTTTTTTCCCTCTCTCCCCTCGTTGCTTTACGCCTCGTCGACGTCATTAGAGGTGAGAAAGGAATGGGGGCAAGGGATGGGAAGGAATTCAGACATGGCATTTATGAAGGAACCAGCCGTGCATTCACTTGGAGTGATTTGGGGAAACCATGGAAACCAAACCTGGATGGCCGGATGGACATTCGAAACCAGATCCTCCCAAATGCAAGGCCACTTTGTGTGTATTGTGCATATTTATTTTTTATTATTTTTTTTAACTTGTGGCTTTACGTCTTGTCGACATTGAGGTCATTAGAGGCGGGATCGCTTTGGGGACAAGGAATGGGAAGGAATTCAGCCATGGCATTTTGAAGGAAGCATCCAGGACTTCTCCTAGATTGATTTGGGGAAACCATGGAAAACCCAAATCTGGATGCCCGGATGCGGAATCAAACCAGTGTCCTCCCAAATGCAAGGCCAGAACGTTAATCATTCATTCACCATGCTCGGTGTGAATTATGCAACCATTGGAAGTGTGCCTAAAACAAACACAAGGGTGAGCCAAGATATCTGTTACTGTTTACTCAACACCATACCTTAAAGTGCCTACAAGCCCACATTACTTGGGTCCCATGAAAGAAATATGTTAATGATATTCTCAAACAAAAAGAATACTAATTACAACTAGCTGCAGTGGTCATATTAGTCCACAATAATAGCACTGTCATTTTTACTGTGTCTTCTCCTTGAAGTCGGCTGCCATGTTGTATTATTATGCTATTATTTTTTGTAAATGGCAATTGACTTTCACCCACAATCCTCTTTACTATGTAAGCCTTTTTTTTTTTTTTTTTACTTATGGCTTTACGCTTCGTCGACGTCTAAGGTCAATAGAGGCTGGATGGAGCTGGGGACAAGGATTGGGAAGGAATTCGGCCATGGCCTTTTTGAAGGAAGCATCCCGGCATCCGACTGGAGTGATTTGGGGAAACTATGGAAAACCCAAATCTGGATGCCCGGACGGGGATTCGAACCTGTGTCCTCCCGAATGCGAGGCCAGAACGTTAACCGTTCACCCACCATGCTCAGTTATGTAATCCAATTCATTCTGTTATGTCCATTCTAATTCATTGTGTTATTTAAAAGCACAATACATACGATATCAGCCACACTGGCTGTACCATGACAACAATAACTTTCACCCACACCATGCCACATATGAAAAATATACTGTGCGTGTAGCTATATATGTTATGGGCAGAATGCATTCTGCCCGGGCAGGATGCGTTCTGCCAAATCCTTCGGTCAAAATACATTCTGCCCAAGGTTATATCGGGCAGAATGCATTACGTCACTATGGCGTACGTGACTTGTGGCATGCAAAGCTAGAGTGAGGGAATGTTAATCAGTCTGTAAGCTGCAGCCTACTTGTGGAGCAATGCTGACTGAGTTGTTGTACTGTGTTGTTGTACTTAATATAATATTCAACCATCATGAGTTCTAATCAAATCAGTTGCAGTTTAATAGATGAAGTGAAAAAACAAGCGATTGTGCAAGAAATGACGAGCAAAAGTTGTAAAAAAATCTTTTACGGAGGCAGAACTGCAGTCAACTATTAAGGAAATAGTCATTCTTAAAGCTCAGAAAACTAAAAAGACCAGCTCGCAAGATGAAATGTTGAAACGTTACGATGTGTATGAATTTGGTGAAACAACTGAATTGACTAACAGATCAACTGGCAATAAGTTCAAGTTCTACATATCGATTGAAAGAGCCTATGATATTATTCGTAATGCTCACATTGCTATTGGACATGGAGGACATGCTCGCATCTTGTATGAAACAAAGAAAAATTATTTGAATATCACGCGGCCGATGGTTGAGTTTTACTTAAATAACTGTGAAAACTGTCAACAGAAGAAAATGAAAAAATATCGTGGATTTGTTTCTAAACTTATACCGCACACTGAGATGAATTCAAGAAGCCATGTTGATCTCATCGATTACCATACAGAAGCTGATGGAGACTACAAATTTGTTTTAGATTATCAGGACCATCTGACTAAATCTGTTTATCTTTGAGCATTGAAGACGAAGAAGACAGCAGAAGAAGTTGCATACCATCTGAGTGACATTTTTTGTACTTTTGGGGCTCCATGTATCCTACAGTCCGACAATGGCTGTGAATTCGTTAATAGAGTCATCGAAGAGTTACGTTCATATTGGCTGGGATTGAAAATTGTTCACAGAAAACCTCGGCATAGTCAGAGCCAAGGCTCTGTTAAAGCTGCTAACAAAGACGTCGAACATATGGTAGCTTGCTGGATGAAAGACAACAACATGACCAGAAAGACTCAAGACTATTCAATTTCAAAAGAATATGGCCCGTCACTCAGGAAACAGCATGTCTCCGTACGAAGCCATGTTTGGATGTAGTGCTAAAATTGGTTTGACGTCTTCAAATTTGCCGAAAGATGCCATTTAAGATCTAGAGACTGAAGAAGACCTTGAAGATTTATTAAATTCCATCAATTGCGTAGTAGGTCGAGAAGTTGTTGCCGAAAATCCTGCTGTTTCTTCTGTTTAAAACATTGCTGCTGATGTTCCCGCTCAAGCTGATGCTGTTACTTCTGTTGAAAGTGCTGGTGCTGATGTTCCTGCTCAAGCTGATGCTGTTTCTTCTGTTGAAAAGTGCTGGTGCTACTGCTCTTGCTCATGCTGATGCCGTTTCTTCTGGAGCCATTTTATTAAGAAAAGATTATTAAATCATAGGAAGTAGGCTGCAGAAAATTTGGAAAAGCAAGCGAAAAAGATGAAGATGCGATCTGATCTAGCTCATCCGACAGCAGCAGTAGGTAACAACGTTACAGTTCCGATTCCTAGCATTTACCGATCTAAATGTGATTTTCGCAGTATGATTGGAGTAATTATACGTAAAAACGATTCAGATTTGTATGAAATTAGTATAAAACATGTACCTCTCAAAAAAAAAGGTTGTCGTTAAGATCAGCAGCGAAGTTTAATTCTAATACAAACGGTCAAGGTTTTTTTAGATGTAATTGTAAGACTAAATGTGTCAAAAATTCTTGCTTATGTAAGAACAAACATATTTTACGCAATTCAAAATGCCACAACAGCTCATCTTGTTCTAATAAATAAATCAATAAATAATATAACTCTTTGTTTCTTTATGTAATAATTTTGTCTAACATTATTTTAATTTTTTGTATATTATGAAACTTTTGTTATGAGAAAGTAAAAGTTTACACACAAAGGAGTACTTTATTTCAGAAAAAACTTTATATAATGCATTCTGCCTCGGCAGAATGCGTTCTGCCTGATATAACGTTGGGCAGAATGCATTTTGACCGAAGGATTTGGCAGAACACTTTCTGCCCAAGCATGCTTTTTGCCCATAACATATAAATCACAAGCATAACTGGCATGTGAAACATAGTATAAAATGATAGGAATAACCCTTGAGTATTTTGAATTTTAATCTATATAGGATTGCAAATAAAATTAAATAGGACGACTCACAATTCATTGTGTGTATGTTGTATATTGCCAATTTTGTTTTGATGAAGTGCTGAGTCGAGATGCATAGTTTTATTAACAGAGCTTAAACATTATAGCTTTTGTTTATGGTTGCAATTAGGTTAAAATGAGGCCAGAACCATGAAACCTAAAACCTGCAACTAGATTATTTAGTGAATTTATTAGATTCATGTCTGTTTTCTACTCTGAATTTTTTACACTGTTTGTAGTGTGTTCAGTGGCATAGTATTGTGGAGTTAAGCAGATGAGCTCTATTGGAGATGACGATACACCAATGTTTGATGCAATGTGTATTAAATTTTTAAATATTCTATGTATATTCATTTTAATAATTCTAGAATTTTTACGCCATTTTTTCCCCTCTTTCAAGAACCTCTTTTCACAGCTGATTACATGGAATTAACAAGTATCAGACAGATTCATACAAGACATCATTACTTTTCAAAAGATCAGTACAGTTCAGTGGCGTAGCTAGGTCAACAAGGGCCCCGGTGCAAAAAAAATTATTTTGGGCCCTCAGGCCAGACGGGCGACCTTTTTTTTGCTTTGTGTGCTGGTAGGGGGCCCCTGAACTGAGGATGGGGGCTCTTGAATTGTTCTTTAGGGGCCCCTGAGCAGTGGTTGGGGCCCCCCCTGAGCACAGCGAGGGGCTCCTGTGTTCTCAGGGGCTCCTTAGACGACGGTAGAGCTAAAAAAAAAAAAAAAAAAAAAAAAGGTCGCCAGTTTGCCGTGAAGGCTCGTGGGGCCTCAAAACTGCGCTTGAGGGCCCCTAGAAGTGAGTTTAGGGGCCCCTTGAGGTATGCTTGGGGGCCCCCTGAGCGTGAGGGCCCCGGTGCACTGCACCGCCTAGCCCCATAGTAGCTACGCCCCTGGTACAGTTGGTTTGCCCCACCCAAGAAAATCTGTTTTCTGTACATGTGCCGCCGATGACATTTGCAATAGACTTGCGCATAATAGTTCGCGAAGGAGAGCGCTCAGTTTAGTTCGCAGCTCCCTCGTGAACTAGTTCGCTCTTTTAGTTCGTTAGTTCGCGTCTCGAATTCAGAGAAACAGATCGTTCGCTCGCCTTGCTAACGCTACTGCACGCGCTATTTTGTTTGTTAAGTCAGTTTTATTAGGACATAACCATTTTTTTGTTGTTTCTAAATGGAATTTAATATGACCTTCTTGACAAAAGTTATTGCTTAATAATAGCCCTTTCAAATTACATTAGCATGAACAGTTGGCGCCGATAAACCAAAGTGCTCATTGTCCTTTACACAAATGGGTAAATTGAATAATTGTGCTGTTTTTACTATTTACTTTACATGCATTCGTAGAATATTAATTTTTTTAATGGATTTGTTTATTAGTTCATGGATGTTCTGTTGTTCTTTGTGCTTTAGGGCGCGTCAACATCGGGGTTATTAGCGCCCTAACAAATATAAGACGTGACAATGTGACAAAATTGCAGTCTAAGTGGCCGACAGTAAAAAGGTTGGCCACAGAGACAGCACAATAAAATACTAAGATACTGACAGACATACCGTCTGCATGGCAGACTGTAAGGAGATCAGCCACACAGACGGAAAAATAATACATAATAATAAAACTATGGCTGTAGTCGGGCCACAAACAGTAAAAATACATACATTGACTGGTTGGCTGTAAAAGGGCCAACCAGTTTAAAACATCCAACTGACTGGCTGTAAAAGGGCCAGCCATATAAACAAGGTCACAAGTAAAAACAGTACTTGGATTGGTGGCTGTAAAAGGCCACCAATCCAATCTAAAACCTAGGACGGTCTGCCCAAAATTTTTGGGACAAGACCGGCCATGCTACAAAACTTTAAAACCTTGGCCACATTGTCACTATCATTGTTTAAAATAAGGGACAGATCGTTGGCTAAGCCAAGTCTAAAAATAAAATACAATCATTTAAAATGTGGTGTACCGTCAAAGGTACGCCACAAGCATCACATTCCGGAGGGTCCTCTCGACGGAGAAGAAAGCTGTGCGTCAGAGGGCAGTGCCCTATACGGAGGCAGGTGAGGAGAACCTCATCCCTCCTCGCCCGCTGGAAGGAGCTGCTCCATGGCTGAACGGTCGCTTTGACCAACTGGAGCTTTTTATGCTCAACTTCTAGCCACTGCCTCTGCCAAACATCAAAAACAAATCTCTTCGCCGCCGAGGCAAGGTCTGACTTTGGGACTGGTTCAAAGTCGGTTCTGACCTTGTCGCAGGCTAACTTGGCAGCTTCATCAGCTGCCTCGTTCCCCCTGATTCCCACATGGCCCGGTACTCAGCAGAATAATACCTCCTTTCCACGAGATTGGAGGGAAAGGAGGGCGTCCTGGATGTCCTGGACTAGACGATCTGCTGGATACATATTTCCTATGGCCTGAATACAGCTGAGGGAATCACAGCATATGATGAAACACTTATCACAATTCACTTTCATATGCTGGAGCGACTTTAGCACGGCGTAGCACTCGGCAGTAAAAACGCTGCACCTGCCGTCAAGTTTATATGGTAAGTCGCTCAAGGGAACACGACGGAGCAGCCAACTCCGTTAGCCTGCTTAGACCCATCCGTAAATACCGGGGTAAAATCGTGATGTGAGTTTAAAATATCAGTAAAAACTCTTATAAAAACGTTGTCAGCGATAAACAGTTTGTTGTACCGTGACAGGTCTAAAATCATTCTGGGTCTCTTTAAAAGCCAGGGAGGAGATTTACTCCAACCCTGGTGATAAAAGGAAGGTGTATCAAACCCATATTCTTCTAAAATAGCCTTTGCACGGTAGCTAAACGGCCTGGTTGCTATATGCCGATTGGCATAAAGCCGTTCGTAATTTGGGTTCGTTACTACGTCGTACACGGGACTGCCAGGTGTTGAGGCAATATGCGTATAGTGTCGCACCCAGAGGAAATGCCGGCGGATAAAAAGCGGCGGCTCGCCAGACTCAGCACAGATGCTGGGAATCGGCTGGTGCGGTAAGCACCCGTGGCGAGCCGAATTCCTGCATGGTGGACACTATCCAGTATCCGTAGATAACTGTCCCGTGCCGAACCGTATACTATGGAACCGTACTCCAAACGCCACCGTACAAAGGCTCTATAAAATTGAAGCAGGCAGGAGCGATCAGCGCCCCATGACCTGCCAGATAAACATTTTAAGACATTTAAAGCTTTTAAGGCTCTGGCTTTCACATCTTTAAGATGTGGAAGCAAAGTTAGCCTACTGTCTAAGATGAGACCCAGAAACCGAACACAATCAGTAAAACTTAAAATGGTGTTCCTCAAGGTAAGGTGAGGCTCCGCTAAAAGACTTCTGCTACGAGCAAAAAGTACACACCGGGTTTCCTCGGCAGAGAATCGAAAACCGGTGTGCACTGACCATTCATCCAGCCTGTTCAGCGCGAGTTGCAGCTGCCGTTCTGCACTTCTCAGGCTGGACGATGCAATAAAAATTAAAAAATCGTCCACATATAAGGAGAACCGAATGGGACCCCTTATAACCATAGAGATACTATTGATTGCGATAGCAAATAGGGTCACGCTTAAAACTGATCCCTGAGGAACACCGTTTTACTGAATAAAAAGATCAGACACTTCACTACCGACTCAGTACCGGAAGCAACGACCAGATAAAAATGATTTTAAAAAACGGGGCAGGTTACCCCTAAAACCCCATTCATGCAACTGTTTTAAAATAAAATGCCGCCAGGTAGTATCGTAGGCCTTTTCAAGATCGAAAAAAACACCCACAAGATGTTGGCTGCGGATAAACGCATCCTGTATTGCCGCCTCCAGGAGGATCAGGTTGTCCAAGATGAAACGGGACTTCCTGAATCCACACTGAAAGCGGCTCAGCAGATTACGGGACTCAAGACACCAGACGAGGCGGCGGTTTACCATCCTCTCCAGTGTCTTTCCCACGCAGCTAGTCAAGGCAATACTACGATAACTACCTGGCAACAATTTTTCTTTGCCAGGTTTTAAAATCGGAATTATTGTTGCTTCTTTCCACGAGTCGGGGAAGTGTCCTCCAGTCCAAATATCGTTAAAAATATCTAGAAGGTACTTTTTAGCATCCTTACTGAGATGCCTCAGCATCTGGTACTGGATCAGATCAGGCCCTGAAGCAGTGTCATTTGCGCTGTTCAACGCTGACTCCAGCTCCAAAGATGTAAATGGGCAGTTGTAGGCCTCTGTATTCGACGAATCGAAGCACAGCGAGTGCCTCTCGGCAGCGACTCTTCGTCGCTGGAACCGAGGGTCAAAGTTAGTGGACGAAGTGATGGCGGCGAAGTTCTCCGCCATCAGCTGCGCTATGCTTCGTTCGTCAGTAATTATCCGTCCGTGATCCAGTAACTCAGATACTGGTGGGCGGGAGTACCTTCCAGATATATGGCGAATGGACTCCCATACTTTCGACGAAGGCGTGGAACTATTTATATTGCTCACAAAGTTCTGCCATGACCTCTTCTTGCTCTCCTTAATAACTCGACGCGCCTTAGCTCTGGCAATACGGAACGCTGCTAGGTTGTCAGATGTTGGGCACAACCTAAAACGACGCAACGCCCGTCGGCGACAATGGATGGCGGAACGACATTCATCGTTCCACCAGGGGACGGGCGTCCTTCGCAGCGTTCCGGAGCTCTTCGGCATGGAAACGTCAGCTGCACGGTGAATCACTTCTGTCAAGTGATTCACCTTCTCCTGTATACTGCCACAGGGTTGCAGTTGTACAGCACAGGCAGTAGAGCTGCCAATCTGCACAACTGACGTTCCATTTACGTCGGTTATTTCCTCCTCCACGTTCACACTCGACGTGCATCCAAATTGGGAAGTGGACGCTACCATGTAGGTCGCGATCCACGTCCCACTGCACGGAGTCCGCAATTGGGGGGGGGGGGGAACACAAGGAAAGGTCAATGGCAGAAGACGTACCAGTAGCAGTGGTGAAATGAGTCATTTGCCCTGTATTCAGGATACAAATTTCCTCCTGGTCTATCAATCTACCAACCACTCGGCCCCTGGGGCAATCGGTGGTGGAACCCCACAACGCACTGTGGGCGTTGAAATCTCCCAAAAGGAGAAAGGGCCGAGCGAGTTGTTGTATAATGCCAACCAGGTCATCGTAGCCGACTGACACACTGGGTGGCAGATAGACAGAGCATACGGTCAGTTGGATTGGACCGTGTATTTTCACCGCAACTGCTTGTAATGTGGAGGTGAGAGCAACGGGTTCAGAGTGGACAGTGTCTCGGACCAACACCGCCACTCCTCCCTTAGCTCGATCACCCTCGGTATCGTCCTTTCGGAATATGTCATATCCTCTTAGCACTGGCTGGTGTAGCGGTCTGAAATGTGTCTCTTGCAGACAGAGACACAATAGGATCAGACCGTGCTAAGAGTTGGACTTCCTCTTTGTGAGCCTGAAAGCCGTTAATGTTCCACTAAAGTATGGGAGCCATCCTACCTATTTAAAACCACCCGCCCCGGGTCGGGTGGGTCCTGCGCATGATGCTGAGGAACGGAACTATGTTCGTCCACCAGCATTATGTCGTCTTCTGGGCCGAAGACGACACTTGTTCTAAGGCTTCGGAGTCGTGCTGACTTTTTTTCCGCCGAGGCCTGTTCCCCTTCTTCTCCCTGCCAGTTGGGGAACTGGGAGGAGAAATAGAAGGGGACATCAAGAACATAGTGGGGTCCGTGTGTTTAAACTTCGGACCCCGAACTTTCTGCACAGTTTGCCATCCGCTACTGGCAGATGGTGTTGCTGTTGCCATATCTGCTGCAGGTAATGCTTCTGCAATGGGTGCTCTTTCTGCTGTTGCAGAGGCACCCATGTCTGTAGCTATTGGAACGGATGGCTGTGCCTTAGCTGGTGGACTTGCTGTCGATATGGTCGAGTTTGTCAGAGTGTTGCTACCGACGTCCGAGGTCCTAGGTGTAATGACCTTGATGGGTGTGGCACCACATCTGCACTGACATGAGCACATTGGACTTGTGCCCATGTCCGCAACGGACGTCTGGGTAGTCACACTTTCTTTCCTGATGGGAGTTTATAACGTCTTCGCGAAGCTGGTAGCGAAGACTGGTGGAGCCAGAGCCTTATAATGCTTCTTGGCTTCGCCATAATAAATCCGCTCTTTCGTTTTCAACTCCTGTATCTTTTTTCCTCCAGATACAATCGACACTCCCTGCACCAGGCTGGAAGTGCCCCGGAGCAGTTGACACACACCTGTGGGAGCGTGCAGCTCGTGCCTGGCTCATGAGCCGCCTTTCCGCACTTCCCACAGGTGGGGTCATATGACCAAACCGCTGACACTTAAAGCAGCGCATTGGGTCCGGCACATACGGGCGAATATTCAAATTCAAATATCCTGCCTTGATGTTTTTGGGCAACGTCGGAGTGTCGAACGTCAGGACGAAGGTGGCTGTCTTCTCAAGACTGCCGTTAACCCTTCGTTTAATCTGACGAACCTCGACCACATGTTCTGTAGACCACTCCTTAAGGAGTTCCTCGGTCTCTAAATCTATGAGATCTCTGCAGGTGATGACACCTTTACTAGAGTTTAGAGTTTTATGCAGTTCACACTTTACTGCGAACTCCCCGAGCTTCTCACACTTAAGGAGTTGGACAGCCTGCTCGTGGGTGGATGTTTCCAAAAGCAGTGTCCCATTTCTCAGCTTTTTTAACGATTTGAGGGTACCCGCAATACCCTCTAAACCTTTGTTTACATAAAATGGAGAGACCTTCTCAAAAGATCCCTCCACCCTTGACATTATAACGAAGGCGTTATCTATAAGAAAACCCTTGCCGTTACTGTAATTTTGTTCAGGAGGAGGGCTTTCAACCCTCGCCCGCTTTTTTGAACTGGGTGTATTTTTATTTGCCTGCGACACACCCGGGCCGCAGGGGTTTTGTTTATGTTTGTGAGAAGGAATTTTGGTCCCACGAGCAAAAACATGTTATATAGGAATGCTAATACAACAGGGGTGCGCAGGTGCCCCTGAGGTTGCACGTTAGCGGGTGGTTTGCCTCACCACTCATCCGCCTCCTTGGCATGTGTCCGACCTTGAGGTTGAGGGGTTTTTTTTATAGAGGTTTGTACCATCCTCACGATCCGGGCGATTAAGCCAAGATCCCGTTCTCCTAGGCACACAACGTTCCACCGCCACGCCCTATGGTGGTCGTTGAAGCATGGTAGGAGTGTACGGTGTGGGAAACTTGCGGCGCTCACAAGTTTCCAGCTCGGGCACCGCGGGTTCGCCAAAACCGTACCTGGCACTTGCGTACCAGGCCCCTGCGGGGATTAGTTCATGGAAGAAACATTACTTACAAAAGGCGCTAATGATCCTGCCGTCGACGCGCCCTTAAACCCCAACAACAACAACAACACAACATTACTTATAAAATATTATAAATGCGTTTATTTTGATGAATTAAAATACCCGTTTATAAGTAATCGGCTTTTTTATATATATAAAGTTTTGGAAATCATGGACAAATATAATTCTACTATTGGCTACAACTTAAGTACTATATGACAGAAATAGTATTACCTATATTATTAAGAAAAATAACATTAATACTTCCAATGTGATATCAAGTAATTAGACATATAAAAGTAACAGTGACCCTTGAATGAGAAAGTGGCAGCAATAACGGAAGTGCGTAAATTTCCAGTGAATTGGAAGTCATTGAGCTATTATTTTATTAGTGAAGGGGAGAATAATCCAACACACATTCACAATTTTTTGGCGACGAATGAAACTGATGAAGACACAAAAGTTAAAATCTTTTTGTATTTCCAAAGTCATTTATTTCATCACTTTCACAAAGCTGTTAACCAACAGACTGAGATAAGTATTATATTATGTCAGCTTTTAAATCAGCGCTACAAAAATGTAAAAGATACTGTTTCTTTGGTTAAGAAAACAAGAAAAAGCCTTTAGAAACCAAATTCTCCACAGAAAGTGATAATATAAAAAAATAATGCTCTAGTATTCGTTGATAAATGTCTGGAGTATCTTAGTAAATAGTTAGATTTTAATGAAAGCAATAGGCTATACAAAATCCAAAAATTAAATTCAAATCACAGGGTTTCATTTGATGACTGTGAGACTATATTAGAGGTTATAAATTTGCGAGAAAAAATGAATATCAAAGTGAACAAACTTTACTCTGAAATAACAATATTATACGAAATCCAGGTAAAAGTAAGAGAAGTATTTCATGAATAAAAAATGAGCTTTTTCTCGAAATTAATTTCACAACTGAAAGCGATAAAGCATATGACAATTTTACTGTAGACAAAAAAGAATTAAAGATGAAAGAAGTGCAAAAAATATAGCTTAAAAAATGAAATAGTAAAAACATAACTTTTATCATTTTCTACTCTTTCGTAAAATATTATATTTTTGAAGTGTAGCATATTTTTATAGGTTATTCTTTTTAAAAAATTCCTACCATCAACCGAAAAAATATTGGAAACCCTAGAGGTGAATGGTGCTAGTTCGCGAACGGTAGCGCTCAATTTAGTTCGCGAACGGTACCACTCTCTTTAGTTCGCGACCGGGAGCGCTCTGTTTAGTTCGCGAACTAGGTCCTCCAAGACAGTTCGCTCGCTTTGCTAGCGCTACTGCACGCACTCTCTTATTTGTTATGGTAGTTGTGGTTATCGATGGTTGTCTTTTGATTGTTAATGGGATCAAAGTGTATTTTATATAAGAACGAAGTCTTTCTCGGCGTTGAGAATGTATAAACTGCTCTCGGGTGACTAGCCGAGTCAAGAGTGCGTTGTCACACGATATTTCGGTGACTAGATTCATTGCCGCCATATACTTCACCAGAAGATGGCGGCAATGAATCTAGTCGCCGAAATATCGTGTGACAACGCACTCTTGACTCGGCTAGTCACCCAAGAGCAGTTTATACAAAGTGTATTTTATTTTCACATTCCACATCAAATTTCCGTTTCTGACTTCTGCAATAATGTTGAACAATTTATTTTTATTTTATTTTTATATCTGTGTCTTCAGTGAAATGTTTTCCACATGGAACTGTGTTTCCTTTTAGATAATAAACTAAAACAAAAGTTGGTCTTCGGGAAAGGATTGAACGAACTAAGGAGCGAGAGATCTGGGAACTAGTTCGCCTGTGGGAGCACTCTTCCGAACTAGTTCATTCACGAACTACACACGACTAATTTGTAGCTTTGGGCACTCTATATAGGTCATATATAAATGTGACAAAGATGTAGCGGTATCACTAATGTGGTGAAAAATGGATCTAATTATTGCAATCTTGTTTCATTTCAATGATTTTATATACTGCAATACAAGTTGCAAATATTTATTAAAATTTAATAAAATATCTAAATGAAGACAGTACATCACAAAGTACATTGCAATCCTTCTACCATTCCTTGCATCCCAGAGAATACAAAACAATTTTTATAAAAAGTAACAATGTGTAAATCAAAACTTAACAAGAAGAACCTGTAGCTCTAAATTGAGAATTACTCTTTGGAGATGATATCACATACAGCCATTTGTCACAACACTATTATTGGCAATAAACTGCAAACATGCTCAAAATAATTGGAATAATTACCATATGAAGAAACAAATAATTTTCAAAAACACTGCAAGTATTTAAAATTCGTAAATTGCAAAAGTAGATAGGGGAAGGGCAAGGGAGAACTCAAGAGTATATAAGATTATAATAATAATAAAACATTTAGAAAGGGGTAATAAGATAACAGGAAATTGTTACTGGAACATGTGCTCCAGCCATTCTAAGTGAACTCAACACAATTTTAAGACAAAATAAACCTCACCATCTCAGATTTTCAAAAAATTTGGCAGGGATATACTATCCATATAGACATGGAATAATACCAAATTTAATTGAGATGTATCTACTCTTTTTTGACTTACAACTATGTAAAATATTTTAAAAATTGTGTTCAAAACAACTGTAAATAAACATTTTTTAATTGCGCTAGAAGCTCTCCTAATTTAGCTAGAGAGGTGTCATTTTAAAGTATTCTTCATGCCCTTTCCTATGACAACTTTTTTTTTCAATTTTTTCTTTAACTTTTATTTTAAACTAGCTGATGCCCACGACTTCATTTGTGATTGTAAAGAATTTTGATTGACAGCTACTGACATGTCATCACCATTGAACACGATGGAAGACTCGAGGTCTATGTCTATAAAAACATCAGTGATCTGTGCAGGGTATTTACGGTTGCAAAGTAAAATATAAGGAGACACATGTCTTGCCTATTGAGTCCACAGGTAGGTCATTGCATACATCATGTTTCGAATTCTACCCAGTTCATACAGATGATCCAGGGTCTAACCGTGTCTGATTCAGACCTCATGGTGAGCTTTGATGTCGTGTCTCTGTTCACACGAGTGCCTGTCAAGGAGACTTTAGAACTAATACGACGACATTTTGACCAAGGAATTGTAGACCTATTCCAACATGTGCTCACTTCTACATATTTCATGTACGGTGGACGATACTATGAGCAAACTGATGGTGTGGCTATGGGCTCGCCAATTTCTCCTGTGGTAGCTGATTTATATATGGAGGATTTTGAGCAAAGGGCTCTGGACACTGCTCCATTAAAACCAAAATGCTTCTTTCGATACGTGGATGACACATTTATAATTTGGCCACACGGCTTTGCAGCGCTCGAAGAATTCTTGCAACACCTGAACTCAATCCATCCTAACATATGTTTTACCATGGAGATTGAGAAAGATGGCATGCTGCCATTCCTGGACGTAGTAATAAACGTAAACCAGATGGTACTTTGGCGCATAGCGTTTACAGGAAACCCACGAACACAGATCTGTATTTGGGGGCTACCAGTTTCCATCACCCAGCTCAGCGAAAAACTGTTTTGACAACACTGGTCCACCGTGCGCGAGCCATTTCGGACAGTGATAGCCTACGTGAAGAACTAAGGCACCTACGGCAAGTTTTCAGACAGAATGGTTATTCTGAAGAACATATTAAACAGGCCTTTCTCCCCCAGAAACCGAAACTAACACCTGAACAAGAGTCTCCAAAAAGCGTCGCTGTGTTGCCTTATGCCGGGAATACTTCTGAAAAAATCGGAAGAATCTTAGCACGATATGGCGTAAGGAGTATCTTCAGTCCACCTATGAAGATACGTGATATGTTATGCACGGTGAAAGACGACCTTGGGCTTCGAGTTCCAGGAGTTTATTTGATCCCTTGTGAATGCGGCAAAGTATACATCGGACAAACTATAAGAACTATCGAGGAACGCCGCAATGAGCACCAAAGATATCTGCGGTTACTACAACTGGACAAGTCCGCATTAGCAGAGCCATGCTATAGAAAATTTTCACAGCATCAACTTCGACAACACTGAAGTTCTGGCTAAGATATCGTATTTCTGGGACTCAGTGATCAGAGAAGCGCTGGAGATTCGATTAAGTGACAACAGCATTAACAGAGATGGTGGTCTGTTCCTGAGCGAGGCTTGGGAGCCAGTCGTAAAAGACCTAAAACAGCAACGTGTTAGACACAACCTTCCGAGCAGACGCCGTCATGACACGTCAACCAATGGGAGATAAGTCGTTCGTGATTGGTCAGTTCCAGAGCCCCCGTGTAATGCCGCCGGTTAAGCAACAATGAGTGTGGAGAGCACTTGGATGGGTGACCGCATATGCCAACTGTTAAGGCAACGTTTTGCGTGGTTTTTACTTGGATGGGTGACCACTCAAGATACTGCCATGGATCTACTAAATGCCATCCAGTTGCTGAGCTACGGGATGCAGCCACGAGATGCAGAGATGCAACCTAACCGGTTTGACCCCGTCTGTGGCCGTGTGCACCGCCGACCAATCAAAGAGCAGCGTGAAGCTTCCCTTGACAACAGGCTATAAATAGGAGCCAGGACTGGCTCGCGAGTCAGTCGTGTCTTGCCCTTGTAAGAGAGATTTAACCTGATGAAGGCAACGATGGCAGTTGCCGAAACGTCGTTAAAAGATCCAAATAAATATATTAACCGGCAGAAAACCCGAGAGATTTTTATTTAAATAATATCATCTCAATAAGACTTTGTGCTGGAGATTACTGAGAAGAATAAAGACTTACCATGCTTGTAGGATCTCTAATCCTGACTACCATGACAAAATGAAAATAAATGTGGCAATAGATCAATTGCTAATATTATTTAAATATAAAGACATAAATGCCAAAAGAGAAACCATGTTGAAAAAAAAAAAAAAAAAAAAGAGACAATTCTTTGCTGTTTTCTTTTTAAAAAGATCATAGAATGGTAAGATTCATTTTATATGAGCCTGCTTGTTTAAATATTTTTTTTTAATTTTTTTTTTCAACATGTGACGTACCTGTCACTATTTTCGGCCTTAAATTTAATAAACCTGTTTTATAATCATTTTGTAGTATTTTTAAAAGTTTTCATAATATCACAGAGCTTATTTTTCATAATTTCGCACTTTTTTGGACTTTTATTTAATTCTCAGCATTTGTATTCAGTATTCTATAGTTTGAATATCCTTTAAACCTAATTCCGACTCATTTTATTTTGTACTTGGCACAACTAGATTGTTGTATAGCAAATTGACAACCTATTGTTGTTTGCTTTGCCTCATTTTACATTGTCGTGGCTGACTGGAGTGGTGGAATGATAGTGTATGTGCGTTCGTGTATGGCCACCTTAATGTAGCCTGGACCACAGTAATAGCCACAGATAAGACATTAAACTAGGGCATCTGCCAATCGAGTGCCACAGTACCATTTTAAAGTGTGTCCAGGCTTCATTCTACACACACGACATTTCAAGTGCCACAGTTACTTTAAAAGTGTAGTCCTGTGTAGTTGTTACCATCCAAAATTATTACCGTGATCCAGGGTACATTACAACCTAAATGGTTCAGATGCTGCAAACTCATAAAAGAGCAGTTACATGTTGATTCAATACCTTGTTGACCCACCACCTTCTAATCACATTTATTGTGCACTAGCGGAGTTCCCAGCGTTGCCCAGTATAGTTGGCGTAGATTTACCCGCACGTTATTTTCATTCAAGCAATGAGAAACATGTCTACTAAGTTTCATAAACTTTGTGCCATCCATTTATGGATTTAAAGCAAATCTAGGTTCAGCCGCCCCCTTCCAAGAAAGGGGTGGTTCGAAGTTGATTTACCATACACTATTTTTATTTATCCAAAATTATTCATATGTACCAAGCTTCGTTAATTTGGTTCCAGCACTAAAGTAAGTGGTGATTTAGCTGAACAGTTCTAAAAATGGGGTAGGTTGGATGCTTTGATACGGAATGTCTGTTTCATTTAGGTCCAGGCTACATTTCAACCTAATTACAACATCTGCAAATGTTGCTGCTCGAAAATTGAAACATGAACCGCACGTGCATTAATACTTAAACTAAGGAAAAAGGAAACTGCTTTAGGCAAAAAAATTGCAAGGAAAGGGAAAATGACTCCTCACTCACCAAAGTTGAAGGCAGCGACGAGAGAAGAACATATATTACTAACACACAAATAAATAAACTCAATATTTCGGTAGTTAACCTAATTCATGACATAGAAAATGAGTCGTGCACCTCGGGAGGTGTGCACACACCGGGGGTTGCTGCATGACTGGGTGGATTATCAATATGGCGGTGGGACTGAGATATTGTATATAAATCGCAGATGGTGGTAAAACGGATAATAAACATAAAAAAAAATAGTAATAAAGGGGGGGGGGGAATTAAATGTATAAATATGGAAATATGGACAGATAAATTTTGAAAAAAAAGGTAATTACTTAAATGACAATAATGCTACTACTACTGCTACTAATAATGAGTGATGCGTCAAGGAAAGGAATTTTATCGGTGGTTGAGGCCAGGTGGGTGTCTGGTATCTAGGATGTTTTGGTAAGCAAGTTCCCATCTGCGAAGTTCTGAGGCGGCGGTGGTTTCGGAGAAAACTCTGATGGCTCTCACGGTGAAACAGTCATTGAAGTTGTTGGAGTTGTGGTAGTTAGCATGTTCTGGTAGGGGGAGATATACATTGCGGGTGTGAACTGTTTGTCTGTGGCCATTCATTCTGGTCGAGAGTTGTGTAGTCAGGCCTATGTAAGAACTCGTGCAATGGCGACAAGTAAGCTGGTATATGACGTGCGTAGTGGAGCATGTGGCATGCCCGGTAATGGGGAAGGTTTCCCCTGTGACAGGGTTGGAAAATGTAGTGGTGGGAGGATGCATGTTGCAGGTTTTGCAGCGAGGTCTATTACAGGGAAAAGATGCATAAGGTGTTTTTGGAGAGTCAGATGGAGGGTATTTGGGAACTAAGATGTTTTTGAGGTTAGGTGGTCTGCTGAAACAAGTACGGGGGACCGTTGGCAGAATTTTTGACAAGAGAGTGCGCATTTCTGGAAAGGACCGAAGGAAGTCATGCCCTTGTTGTAGGATTTGATTGATGGATTCGAGACCAGGCGAGAACTGGGTGACAAAGACAGGGCTGTGGTTGGATGCTAGAGGAGCCGGGAGGGAGTGGTTCCGTGGAGGGTGGGTGATTGCACGCGTGATTTGTTTGTGTACAAGATCTGGTGGGTAGGAGCGGGAAATAAGGGCTTGGGATAGGTTTTGGGAATACTGGGAGAGGGACTCAGCATCAGAACAGATACGTTTGCCATGGATAGCAAGGCTGTAGGGGAGGGAGCGTTTGGTATGGAATGGGTGGCAACTGTCAAAATGTAGGTATTGCTGTAGGGTAGTTGGTCTGATATAGACAGAGGTGTGAAGAGCACCCTGCCTGAGTGTGATGTCAACATCGAGGAAAGTGATGTGTGAACGGGAGTAGGTCCAGGTAAAATTAACGGAATGGCTATTGTTAAGGGAATGGAGGAATTCTAGGAGTTGATCTTCACTGTGGGCCCAGATCATAAATATATCATCTATGTATCTGAACCACACAGTGGGTTTGAAGGGGGCATGGTTGAGGAAACGTTCCTCCAGACGCCCGAGGAACAGGTTGGCATAAGAGGGGGCCATGCGGGTGCCCATGGCAGTGCCACGTATCTGGTGGTACACAGTGGAATTAAAGGTGAAGAAGTTTTTGTACAGGATCATGTGGGCCAAGGATGAAAGGAAATATGTACTGGGACGGCTGTGTGGGGGTCGCAGATCTAGGAAGTGTTCCAGGGCACTGAGACCCTGACAGTGTGGGATATTGGTGTAGAGGGAGGTTACATCAATGGAGACTAGGAAGGCGTCTGGAGGCAGAGGTGTATGGACTGTGGCTAGACGTTCAAGGAAGTGTGGGGTATCTTTGACATAGGATGGAAGACTTTGTACAAAAGGTTGGAGATGCTGGTCCACCAAGGCTGAAATCCGTTCAGTGGGTGACCCATATGCCACAACTATAGGCCGCCCCGGATTACCAACCTTGTGGATCTTGGGAAGGAGGTACAGGGTGGGTGTTCGGGGATTTTGGGGAGTTAGGAGCAAGATGGACTGAGGAGAGAGACCTTGTAGGGGGCCCTGCAAGTCCAGGAAAGTTTTTATTTCCTGACAAATGGAGGTGGTGGGATCTGTAGGGTGTGGTAGGTAGGTGTTTGTGTCAGACAGTTGCCTCAGAGCCTCAGCCTCATAGTGATTGCGGTCCATCACTACTGTGGTTGAGCCCTTATCGGCAGGGAGGATAATAATGCTACGGTTTCTGGAAAGTTCCCTCATGGCTCGAGTTTCCATGTTGTTGAGATTATTGGAGTGTGGAATGGACTTTAGGAAAGAGGCTGAAGACAGAGTGGAGGTGAGAAACTCTTGGAACAGAATAAGTGGATGGTTTTGTGGGAGTTGGGGTGGATCCAGTGGAGATGAAGGTTTAAATTGTTGTAAGCTGGACTCAATTTCATTCTGCTGGATGTTGTTAGCTCCCGTGGTGGCAAAATGATATTGCCAACGTAAGGAACGGCAGAACACTAATGAATCCCGGACCAAAGCAGCATGATCAAACTTTGGGGTTGGAGAGAAGGAGTCCCTTGGATAAAACTGATGTCTGGGGTTCTGACAGTGGAATGGAGGAAAGATTAATCACTGACTGTTGGGGTTTCGCTGGAGCAGGTGCGGGGGCTTTTGGGGCAGGTGGTAGAGGGTCTGGGTGGGGAAGATTGAGGAGGTAAGCCGAACAAGGGGTTCTGGCAATTAGGGGTGCAGTGAGTGTCTGGGAGTGGGGTGTTGATACGGGAGGCACAAGCCTAGTGCCAAATAGCTCTTGACAACCGCTGATAGCTTGCACAGGTGTTTTTGTGCATGTTGGGCTTGCAACTGTCTGCAATGTGACAGGATTTTTTTAATACAATGAAAGAGATGAGGGAATGAAAGGCATAGGATTTTGTGGAGGGAGACAAGGTGCATAGAATGTTGATTGGCCATTTCAACATACTGTTGGAGAACCAAGTGAATAAGGGTAAGGGATTGTGTGAATCGGAAAGCGTGAAGGGATGGGTGCATTTGTGGGTGGCAAATTATTTTGCGTGGCACTTAAAGTGCCACGCAAGATAAACTGGAAAATATTTAAGTAAAGATCGCAAAGCTGAAAATCTAAAAAAAAAAAAAAAAAAAAAAAGTGAAGAAGGGTGAGGTGTTATAAATCAACAATATTTATAGTTTAATTTCGAATGAAGATAGTAAAGAGGAAGGGGGGGGGGAAGGGGAAGGATTATTTCGGTAAATTAAAGATTGGGTTGTAATCAGAGTGTGATTTGGCAGCCAAAATAGTAAAAAGCATTGTCGGTTAAAAAAAAAAAAAAAAAAAAACGGCAATTGAGGCGCGGGGCGGGAAATATGTGGACGAAAAATCGGCTATCCGTTTTACCACCATCTGTGATTTATATACAATATCTCAGTCCCACCGCCATATTGATAATCCACCCAGTCATGCAGCAACCCCCGGTGTGTGCACACCTCCCGAGGACGTGCATTAATACATACTACATACATAAAAATGTATCTTGTCTGTTCATTCAAGCAGCACACAAAAAATACAGATTTTAAAAGGATTTTCAGAATTTTAAAGGTTGGAGTCGAAGCTAACATTTGACGTATGTCTTAACACATAACATTTATTTTACGAATGCTTTAACATTATCTGAAAACTGCTGAATATATTTTGACCGAGTTTTCATTTTCTGTATCTCAAAACAGTTTGAATTTACCCTCACAGATCTAAGAACACATTTCAGTCGTCTTCTCAGGAAATCAAATTCCACATCAATTTACTACTACAACATTAAATGTCGAATCAGAAACGTGTACTAACTTTTATGAAAAATCATTCAACAATAAGTGCATTGTCTATCCCATCAAGAGCAAAAAAAGCTCATGTGAATATGAAATATACCAGATTCTACGATAACCGATATGCCTCAATTTCATCATGGATTCTCATTTAACTTTATAAGAAATCGAAATTGGGTAATTTTTTATATTTACTTATACTTCTTGATAAATCATCTCTCACAACTGAGATGGTTAGGTTGAAATGTGACATAGATGTGATTTCAGTTAGATTATGGATTCTTATCTAACTTCAATGTTGCAATATTGTATCCCTAAATTGAGGTGGTTAGATAGAAATGCTACCCGGATTAGAAAAAAAACTTGGACAACGTCACAGGGAACTATACGCTGAACATGTACAATGGGTGCTTTAGTTTCTTCCTAGTTGTTAGGTTGAAACGAGGCCTGGACCAGAAAAAAATCGGAAAGTAGTTTACATTGCGATATACATTGTCAATAACATAGTGCTTATGAAATTACCAATATTAATTACAAATAATAAAAAAAATTGGTGCCTTACTCTATAACGAGGTCATTCAGGTATAGGTTGCATTTCAACTCAAACAAAATCTCAACTAATATTACCTATAAAAAATCAAACTATGCAGAAACGCTGAAACATATGAAATGCATCACAAAATACATTTCAGGTATTAAGAACATAATTTACATGAGGATTCCTAGTTCGTGTAGCATAAATTAACACAATTAAATTCATCATAAACGTACAGTATGTACTGCAACTGGAATAATGCACTCGCAATTAAACATTCACCTCATTGTGATATAAACTTGACCCCAAGATCGTTGGCAAAAATACACGGAACTATACCTATAACTAATTTTTGACATTCAATATCTCTAATACTTGAGTCAGATATAAAAGAAAAATTTCTCTACTTTCGATTTGTCTCATCGATTTAGAAATTGCTGCTTCACGCATAGCAGAAATTGCATTACTAAACAACGCAATAAATTATATGAAATGAATAAAAGCTAGACTATATCAGGACCGCACATGTATAGCAAAGAATGTGGTACCAAATAACGTTAGAGTGTTCTAAACTGTTTTTATGTCCAACACTAAAGGCTTAATATGAAGTCCTAATGACATTAAATATCATCAGCCTATCCATTAATTAATATGAATGAAATGAATCTATTTTCAGCTCCAAACACCAGATATTTCAGCTGACATTCATTATCTTGAGAACTTACATCAATTATAATAAAAGCTAGATTATGTCAGAAACTCACATGTATTGCGCAAAATGTAATTAAAAAACATTCAGTTTTCCCAAACTCTATATACTTCCAACACTAAAGGCGAAATAAAAGGTTCTATTAATCACTGTGAAGTGAATGAATACTCTTTGTGCGCTAAACGCAAAATATTCAGTGTTTTATTGAAATGAATTACTGAAAAATATAATTTATAGTACAAGAATGAAAGCTATATTAGTCATCATCTACAGTACTATCTCAAATTCCAGGAAAATTCTAGTATTAGTGTTACCTGTATGATTGAATATAATATATCTAGAATAATATTATCGTAAATAAATTAATGTTTTTATTGTAACAGTAAAGATGATAGCCAAAGACATTATAATTGTAATGCCAGAGATTCTGCTACAACAACATCCAGTAATATCGTTGGAATACTGCTATATTCAGTTACAAGACGTATTATTTTCAAGCAGTAATTCAGTTGTAATATAGCCTGGACCATTATTTTCAAGCAGAAATTAGGTTGTAATACAGCCTGGACCAGCATGAAACCGTTAAATGTACTTCATAAAGAATTTCTAGTGGAGTCTTGCGTTTGACCACTGCAATATTATGATGACAACTCCTGGTGGAATCGCGATCTCCAGTAATCCCAGATCGTGATCAAAGAAAATCTCTGTTGTTAGTTTCTCGCATCCAGCACGGCTATTTTTGGCGTTTAAAAACGAAATCTCCCAAATTAAAGGAAAGGATATTTGAAGTTTTATTTAGCATGGAATATGCAACATAGGCATTACTATTAATTACTTTTGATGATTTCATTAAAGGCTATGGTCAAATACATTGTAGCTGTGTGTTAAGTATGAAGCATGGTAAGAAGTATGCCATATCTAATGGTTCCATCTTTGATATTTATAACCACAGGTTGAGAATTTCATTTAATGCTCCAGCGTTATGTAATGCAGAAACATAAGATATTCCAAACAACTGAATTGAGATTCTAAGCTGTAAAACGGTGAAAACCCCATTGAAATCTGCTCCGTAGTTCCCGAGTTTTTCTAGTTCATCCGGTTTTCATTTTATAGGTATAGATAGATGAAGACGATTACCATTAATGACATTAATAATCTAATGCAACTTCTTACAATGAAACCAGTTACAATAACATTGTTTTCATTTTGGTCTAGACAGCTGCTCTAGTGCAATCACTGGGACTCAAGGAATTGTCATTTTGGTCTGAAAACTGTTGAACATGTTCATTTAGTGATACTATTTATTATATGTTGCTCTTAGAGCTGTAAAATATACATATATACCTCACAAACTTTGATCAAAAAGTGCCATAGCACTATACCACGAGCAACTGGGAAAGCATTATAGAAAAGTATAATGATCATACACATGGTCTTTGAACAATATTATTTGGCTACCAAAAGTATAAATATAGAACAAATTACACACACACACAGAGAGAGAGAGAGAGAGAGAGAGAGAGAGAGAGAGAAAACTGCCTCAACTTTGAACCGTAAGTGAATGTTAATATCCTACAGCATTTATCAAAGAAGGTTGCGGCAATATTAAGGTAGGTTATATTTAGGTTGAAAGAGCGACAATATCCTTGTTTCAGCTTTAGGTCAAAGGAATTTAGTTTTTAGAGCTGATACACATCATGTACCAAAATTAAGCTTTGCTCTTGTTAAATTTGGATTTCTTAAACAGGGTCTACTGGAGATCGCGATTCCGCTACAACAAAATTCAGTAATATCGTTGGAATACTGCTGTAGTCAGTCGCAAGACATATTATTATAAAGCAGTAATTCCGTTATAATACAGCCTGGACCATTATTTTCAAGCAGATATTAGTTTGTAATACAGTCTGGACCAGCATGAAACCATTAAATGTATTTCAGAAAGAATTTCTAGTGGAGTCTTGCGTTTGAACACTCTAGTATAATGATGATAACAATTGAAGGAATCGCGATCTCCAGTAATCCCCTTAAACATTTAAGATATCATGATTTTCGAGCAGAATCATTATCAGCAGTTGTGGAAAGGTTGAAACATAGCCTGGACCAGAGTGGACAGATGTTTCCTGTTGTACCTTAATGGACTTGAAATTTTGTTTTTATTGTAAAGTTGGTTTGATTTTCAACGTTGTTGGTCATTGATGCATTGTGTTGCAAGTAATATCGCTGGAGGTTGCATGTGATAACAAATGGCGCCCTCTCATTGCTTAGTGTGTAAGGCTGTGGTTACACTGAAGCGAATTCGCGCGAACAATCCTTCGCACGAAATAGCGTGATTTCGCACAAAATCGCTATTATAAACAAACACATACAAACAAAGGCAGGCGGGTTACAGTAAAAGCGAATTGGTCGAGCGAATCGCTGGTTGTCGCTAGAAGTTCAAACGGGTTTGTTTTTTTTCGCGCGAATGGAGTGATTCCATTGTAGGCTGAGGCAAGTGCTGTAGATTCCGTATAGGTGGAAAAGGTTTTATTTCGCGTGAATCCATCCTTTGGTTATTTCAGTTGTTTACGTATTATTATGGATTGTGAAAAAATGATATGTGTGGTGTTTGAAAGAAGAATATTGTGGGATCAGAAATCATAAGGATATCATAACCGTGATAAATCAAGGTAGTTATGGGAAGAAATAGCAGCTGAATTAAATGTTGGCAATAAGTTAACGCTTTTTATGTAAACTTATTTTTAATGTTACATGCAGTACATTGTCTAAATGCATAGTAAAGTATTAATACAACTCACATTAAATATTATACTGTTGTGGTATGGCACCAACATCACTATTAAAATACACGTTAAGAGTTTCTCGTACATCATATACCATATTGGTAGACCTATTAGTCACCCGCGTTTTGAAATTACTTTTCCTCTGAAAATTTGACAGTTTTTCAGATGGTGAAATACATTCTCTGAAGTAACACTGCCTTGTTATTTCTTCCTCTATTGCATTCAATATATATAAGTATGTGTCATAAGTCATACTATAATATTCATAAAACTTTAGTAGCTGGTTCTTTAATTCATCAAAAAGTTTGAAATATTCACTCAAATGGTGATTCAAGAATATTTAATTAACCCAGAATTGCCTCTTCCTCTTTTCAGATGCAAAGAGTTTCAAAAATGGGTTTTCAGTAAAACAAAATTCTTCCTCAGTATCCATATTCTTGAATTTTCGCCAGTCGAGTACGATATGATCAATTTTACTTAGCTTCTAAAAACCGCTTTGAATCGCGTGACCACTTCTTCCGGCGACTACGTTCGCGCGAATGCGCTTGCACTGTAACCACTTCTCCTTCGCGCGAAATTGCGCTATTTCGCTTGCAGTGTAACCACAGCCTAATGTTAAGGCAGTTTCTTCTTTTTTGTGCAATACATACAATTTTCATGGGTATAATGTTACGGCACTTTGAGTAAAGTATGAATATATTTTACAGCTCTAAGAGCAACATATATTAAATAGAATCACCAAATGAGCATGTGCAACAGTTTTCAAACCAAAACAACAATTCCTTGATGAGTCCTAGTGATTGCGCAACAATCTGCATTTCAACTTAAACACAATCTCTAATAATATGGGTGTAAGTGCTTGGCTAAAATGAAAAATGTATTATATTATTAACAGAGTAGACAGACCAACTATTAATCTACAGTACAGCAGGTATGCTATCATAGATAAAAACTATACATTTATAAAAGTTTCAAGCCAATACTTCTCCCCTACATGTCATATGGATGTGGATTGCAGTTTTTCCACAAAAAGTAAAGCCTCCAAAACAGTTACATGGAATAAACAGCTAATAATACATATTTTTTAAATAATGACTTGTACAGAACTGTCCATATTTCATATAATTTTACTTGTTTAGTAAAAATTTGATGGCTGTAACATACAAATTTTCTTAAATCATATTTCTTAAGGAACATGTGTATAAATTTTCATAACAAAAGAACAACTTCTTGTTCTGTGGTTCAAATTAAGGCCCTGCCCCACCTACAAAACTTGTTCACCAAATTTCAGACCAAAAGTACGGTTTCTTCTATGGTCGAAGTAATAGGATAGTAAGTTTTCCAAGTGAATATCTTTAGAAATGCTTACAAAACTCTGATAGACCGGGAACAAATTCTTATATACATCATATGTCACTACAAGAACATTTCGGGTTTTATCTAACAGGCAATACCGCTCGCTTCGCGCTGTTAACGTGTCGTCATAGTGACGTCACGTTCACGTACAGTCTATTTTTGTGTGTATTGTGCCCTCGCTACGCTCGGTCACAATAATTTAAAACTGTACAATATCAACATAAACTGATATCCCGAAGGTGGATCAGATGCAGGCGGCCGAATAGTCACAAAAATTGACTGTACGTGAACGTGACGTCACTATGACGACACGTTAACAGCGCGAAGCAAGCGGTATTGCCTGTTAGATAATACCCAACATTTCAGCTGAAAGAGGGTAGCCAAATCAAAAAATACTCAATACACTGCATTTCTCCCAGAACAGTAGCTTCCCAAATAAGAAGTACAGATCTAGAGGCTTTAAGTATCCGAGTAAAAGTTTCCAGTACAAGTTTTCAATTACGCTTACCTGTCATACTCTTTTAAATCAAAGTAGCTCTTCGCCAGCATGTAGTAATCTGCTTCTTTAGAAACCGGCTGATCGTTCAAAGACACAGAATCCTGCAATTCTACCTTTACATCTAGCAATGCAAAATTGAGTTCTGCCAGCCTATAAAATAACAATGTGACACAACGTTACATACCATCCATCCAAAATCATTAAATGTTTAAAAACATAAGTTCCAGAATTCCCACCACTTGGTGCTATGCATTAATCCTCTGAGCGAACATTCAATTATAGCTTTCTGAAGTTCATGCTTCACTTGCTTCAAATCTAACTTAAACGAATCTTCCGACATTTCGCAATATTTCTGAAAAAAAGTCTTTTTTCTTCCAAACACCAAACTACACCACCCTTCTTACCCGCCAAAGACACAACACCAAACGAACCAATCAAAATTTAACGTGACTGACTGAAACATAGTACAACTCTGAGTACAACAATATACACCAGAGATAACCTCCGATTAAAGAAATGTGTTGAAATCGAAAGTTAACCTTACCACAGTATTTAAAATAACAAAAATATTTAAAAACAGATCAAATAAATTTGAAAGGGTCATAATCTTAATTGAATGTGTACACTCAATTAAATACACGAATGACAAACAACATTAAGACTTACAAGTCATTGTCATTTGTTCAAAAAGGGTTCCGATATTCAGGGATACATATCTTCAATATGCTCCCAACACATATTAAATGTCTAGTAGATGATAAGATAAATTCAGGAAAAAATTGAAAGAATTTTTAATTGACAACTCCTTCTACTCTGTCGAAGAATTTATTTCTAAGGGTATCTAAAAAATAACTGCCAGTATCTTGTGTAAATATAGTTTCAAAATAATTAATTTACCATGTATGCTATGACTACATCTCCTGGTGTATGTATTTAGTTTGTTACGTAATTGTTTACAGTACCATATATGTTACGACTGTACATCTTGTGGTGTATGTATTATTTTGTTATTTTTTTTTAATGTACCATATATCCTATGACTGTACAATCTTCTAGTGTATGTATTATTTTGTAATGGAAGTGTTTAATGTACCATGTATACTATGACTTGTACATCTAGTGGTGTACTTATTATTTTGTTATGCAACTGTTTATCTGTAAATTGACAACTTTCCACATCCCACAGAGCCAGTCTCTTATATTGGGATCAATGGAAAATGAATGTATTGTATTGTATTGTATATTAAGACAGAGGTAAAGCTCAGTAGCAGACATAGTTCACTCTAAAAGAAAATAAGGAAATGCAAAACTGCAATAGGGGAAATGCATCTATTCTTTTTTAACTTAAATCAACTGTTTACACCATCATATAACCACAAAAATAAATTATTCATGAAAATATCAAAATTTGACCTAAAAAAAACTATTTTAAAAACTGCAATCCAGTTCCGACGATTTAACCGTTGCCAGTTTGGCGCACTGTACCGTGACATCATTGTACACGACTGCATTGACGTATTGTATATTGTGGAGTCTGATATCTCAAACGTTTTATGTTTCATAACTAATTTCGATATGGAAGGTCATCAAAAGCCATTTTATAAATACTGTATTGTACCTATATTTAAAAATACGATAAGATATTCACCTGAGTAAGTGTATTTTTATATCCCAAGATGTAAGAAATAAGTGGTGTATACAATACAATACATTAATTTTCCATTGATCCCAATATAAGAAACTAGCTCTGTGGGATGTGAAAAGTTGTCAATTTACAGAAAAAAAATTGCATAACAAAATAATACATACACCAGAAGATGTACAGTCATATCAGCCATGGTACATTAATTCTGTCAACTACGTTTACACAAACTACAGACAATTTATATTGTAGATAACTTAGAAATAAATTCTTCGGCAGAGTATAAGGAGCTGTCAATTAAAAATGCTTTCAAATTTTTCCTGAATTATTCTTATCATATGCTAGACATTTAATGTTTGTTGAGAGCTTATTGAAGATATGTATCTCTGAATATTGGACTCCCTTTTTGAACAAATGACAACTACTAGTAATCCTTGTGAAGATTATTTTTACTTCTATTGCCATAGATGTGTATTTTACTATTTGTTTCAAACAAAGTATAATTCGTAACTACAAAGTACATTAATGTGTATATATACTCAGCCACCAATGTTAAAATCCCTACCTTCTTGAACAACTCTCTACATGAAGCTCGATTACTAACGCCGCATATAATTCTTATTACTCACTTTTGGGCTCTGAACACATTGTCTCTATGGGTAGAATTGCCCCAGAATATTATTCCTTATGACATTAAGGAGTGAAAGTAAGCAAAATAAACTAGCTGCCTCATACGGAAATCACTTATAGCCGAAATTGTACGAATTGCAAATGTGGCTGCACCCAATCGCTTTAGTAAATCAGACAAATGTACCTTCAAATTTAAATTATGATCAAGATGCAAACCTAGGAATTTCACACACTCTACCTCTTGAATGAACTGGCCTTCAAATTTTATATCTATATCTGGTGTTAATCTGTGTGATCTACTGAATTGCATATATGTACAAGGGCGTAGCCAGGATTTTGTTCGGGGGGGGGGGGGGAGGGGGCAGGCAAGAGAAAACTGATAATATGCATGCTACAAAAGCATTTATTAATGCAAAACATTTATATTAATTAATTAATATAATTAATAAATATTACCATTACACTAATAGTAATTTTTCGAACAACTTCATCTGCAATATTATAATAATTTTCTTATAAAAAGTTTCTGCGTATACCAAGCATATGCAGACAGTTTAGATGGTTCTCTAGCATCGTTGACATCAGCCATATTTTAACAAGGCGCAGTATAGAGAAGGACTCTGTATGTTGCTTGTTGTACAAGGCTGAGCCAAGGAAATTAGGATTGCGTTTTTGTTTTTTTTTCGCACAAAAGGATATTACCGCCTCATTTAACTCTTTC
>JARYHS010008075.1:33571520-33708544 GCA_031002005.1 Vandiemenella viatica
ACAATTTAATACGTTTAAGAACAGAACTATGCCAGAGAATTACTTAAATGTTTGTAATTGTGGGTATTTAGGTAAGCCACGATGTTTAAAGGACGATTTACTAACGTTAAAAATGATTGATGTGGATAATTTTGTGTTTCAGTATCTTTAATTTTCATTTCCAAGCATTTTGGAATGATTGTAAATGATTATCTATTAATTCTGATTGTTTTTAACCCTTTAACCACTACGGTTTGCCCGGCCGAGCTCTCGCTGAGTGCTGCTTTGTTTACGCATAAGCTGTTTACCTGCGCTGGAATGCCGCGTTCGACCGATACCTGCGCTGCTGAGTTGGGCACATGGACTGGACCGCTGTGAGCTGAATATGTCTGGATCGTTGTGTGTGACGTTCTTCTGCTGTCGTTCTGCGATTTGAAACCACAGATACAAAATAAATGCTGTTAATATAACATCTAAAAATTTTCCATTTAAAGCTCCTCTAAAAGTTAATGTCTGCGTAAGCAAACATGCAAATACTTCATATACTAAATAGATATTACAGCAACTGAAATGTTTTTTGTTTGTGAGCGTAGTAATTTATCTGGAGAGAATACCTTTCACAAATTCTGCACATATTTTCCAGCCTTCTTTTTGACTCGGGCTATGGACCGCCACTGGCGAAGTTAAAAAAATATATATATATATATATATATTCGTTTCGTTTTAGAGGCGTAGGGTCTATAAAAGTAATATAATTATTACTCTGCAGTTACCCATGGTTAATAATTCTTTTTGTGAGATAAGTCTTGAAAAATGGTACAATACACAGTGGTACATTACATGTTCTGCATTGGTTTCTTGACACACTTTCTGTTTCGAACATACAGCGCATTTACGCTGTGCTGGTGTGCTTCTTTGAATTTTTAATATGAATGAAATTTGGAAAATGTCTCCTAGTAACTCCTTGACGATATTCTCTATCAGAGCGTCTTCCATTGCTAGGTTCGTTCTGTTCTGTGGCATATGTTTCAACAAGTTCTCTAAGGGGGCGTCCATAAATTAAGTGAGGTGAAATGGGGGGGGGGAGGGGTCCGGCGAAATCTTACCAAAAGAGTGGGGCAAACGGAAATCTCACATGAGATTTTTGAAATTTTTGTTGGAGTGTAGAGCTAAAAAGAAAGGTCTACAAATGATGAGAAAGTCAATTTTAGGGGGCTATTCCCTCGAAAAATGCAGATTTGGAAGGTTGAGATCTAATAAAAAGGCCTCAAAAAGTGGCGAGGGCTATTTCTAGGGGCGGGAGGGGGGGGGTCTCACGCAAACCAGATCTCACAAGAGGGGGGGGGGGGGGGGTCTGGAAATCTAGAAAAACACCTCACGTAATTTATGGATGCCCCCTTACCAGAGACAGATGAAAATCTGCAACTGGCATTTTTAGTCTGGTTACTACTCGGTGAAGAGCGTGAGCATTTAAAATTCAGTGTTCGAGAATGTGAAAAAAGAACTTGTTATACCACTTCATAGTGAAAATATAGTGTGAACTGATTCTCGCGTATCTGTTGGTCTCATCAGCAATAGATATCATATGATCTTCTGTTAGAAATCTCAGGAAAAATGACAAACTGCTGGAATGTTAACCTAATCCACACTTGTATCCCGCAGCTTAATCATCAAGCGCATGCAGTCAAACGTGTCATTAAAGCATTCTCTTTTTTCACACATTTTGCTCTCACTATCTGTAGCTTCAAATTCTGAAGAATTTTCACCTCTTGTGGAGACAAATGGTCATTTTCCACAAGCTGATGCACACAGCTTGGGACTATTACTTCAAAGGGTCATCACTGTCATCCATATCAAAGAGATATTCACTGCCGCTTCTAGTAAGAATCTCCATGATTTCTTCTGCTGTACAAACACGACGGCGTGCCATTTTCTCAGCGAAAACTAAAAGGAAAAGAGCAACACAAATTAGATCACAGCTGCCATTGCTCAAGGGCCGAAGGAGGAAAACAACTAACCACCCTGGGTGGAAATATGGCTACATGACCGGGCCGCTAAGAGGCTAGCGCATTAACGCGTGCAGAGCACACAGGGACCCGAGCGGCCGGACGTGTTAACACGCCCAGAGCACAGACAGGGCGGCGCGTGTATATACATCTAGAGCACCTGGGCGCAGTAGTAGTCATGCGCGTTAACACGTCTAGAGCAGTCAAAGGGTTAATAAGTTTTCAATTGTTTAAGTATTGTCAATGTTCGAGAAATATCTGTCGCAAGCCTTTGTAGTGTTCTAGAACTTTTGATAGAACATATATAATGCAATCAGCAGAGACAAGGACAGTTTTGAATGAACAATTTTGAATGAACAGTTTTGGTAGTATTGTCTTTGGAAGAAGTGTCTAATGTAATTGTTGGAGTTTTTGTGTTTATGTGTATCGTCCTCTAGTTATTTGATATATTAATTAAAACCACAAACAATTTAATATGACAACCATTCAAGGGACAAGGAATAATTATATGTCTGTGATATGCTAATTTCCTAACAGAGTCTGCAGTGGACTTGTAATACGCTAATCAAATCCTCTGAGTTATAGACTGTCCATGACACTTAGAAGAGGTTATAAATGCAGCACACTTCGAAGACTTCACGGCACAGTTTGGAGACTTTTGAGGAGTGATATATTCAGTGATAAGAAGTGATAACTGTATCCCGACGACAAGAGGCAGAGTTTTTTGGCCACAAGATACAAGTTTTCTTCTATGTCAAAACTGGGTGCTTGGAAGATCGACATTTTTTCGATGGTATAGTGTTTTGTGTGTGATTAAGTGTTTGTAATCAATGAAAAAAGTGTGGTGTTTAATGGAGGAAAAGTTCTACCAGGAAACTGTGAGTATTTGATGAAAGAATATTCTTTGTATTTAGCCATTTCTTGTTAAAGTGTTAATACATTTTAAAGGTTGTAGTTGTTTATGTAAATCATGTTGGAGTTACAGATTCATCTTGATCTTGAAATATTAGTTGAAGATTTGAAAAATTTGGTGGAAAATTTACCTACCTACGAAAAATCTGATTATAATTATTAGGTAAACAACGTTTGGGTTTGTGTGAGGGATTTTAAGTTGGAAATTGAGTTAAAGTGTAAATATGCTAAAAAATCAGCAGAATTGAAGGTTGAATTAGCTGAAGCCCATAAAACAGGTTTTGAAAATCATGTGAAAGGGATTAATGTGGGACTTTGGGATAGAGAAAAATTAATAGAAAACATTGAGTGGGTTTCTGATTTAAACAGCATTCTAAATAGGATAATGACTAAAGGTAACGATCAACTGGTAGATTACATTCAGGATGTAACTAAAATTAAAATTAGAACGGAAGACAGGATTTCTAAACTTAGAACCAGATTTGCCAAATTTGCTCATATTATACCAATGAGTGATGTTGAGTTGGAACTGTCTAGAATTAAGGAGAAGTGTATATGGTAAGGTGATTAAATACATTGAAGAATTGAATCATGATGGAGAGCAGAAAATTAAGCAACTAGGTGAGGAGTTTTCCATGTGGACTACAGATTTTGCAGTAGGCATTGGTTTGGATAAGACTGATGTAGTACCGAAAATTGAGAATATCTGTTCAACCACTAATGTAGACTCAAACAGTAATAATTAAAGTGTTCATATTCAACAGATAGAAGTTACTCCTAATAGTGACCAAGTAGTTGAGTTAACTGTAAAGGAAGTAGTTTCTGATAGTAATGTATCCGTAGTAAAATCCGCAGACTGTGACAAAGTTGTAACTCCAGAATGTGACGAGAAACATACTGAATGTAATGTAGAAAATAGCCCTACAGTGGTAGATAACTCGATGGAGGGAGCAGCAAATGAATCTCAGGACAGGGGTATAGTAATGAGTGGTGCAAATAATGATGTTGTTGATGCCAGTGTTGATGATAGGATAGAGCAAGAAAGGGGACCACCATAGTACCTTATCACTTGTGTCAGTATGTGAAAGTAATAAATTTCGTGTTGTAGATTTACGGAATGCTCACAGTTTAATTACCAAAAGGAATGCAGAATTTAAAGTACATAGTACAGTGTGGCTATCTGAAACTGGTGTGACCCAGCATGGCATAGTTGGGACTATGTGTGCTTGTATAGGTGGTGTGAAAGTCTGTAAAAGTGCTGAAATTGAGTAGTTTCTTAAATACCTTGAAGATGAGGGTGATACAGTGGTGTGGATAGGAGACTCAGATTAGGAGGAGAGTTGTGAGTCAGAATGTTTGTCTACCGAATTGAGGGAAAGTAAAAAGGCTTATGTACCAATTCCTAAGTTGGAAAAATGTTCTGAATGTGACTTAGCTGATACGTTGTTTAGCTCTTTATTTGATGTTGATGGTATTGAAGAAACGGGTGGGAGTAATAAGTTCCCTTTACCGGTTTCTGGTTTGGAAAAATGTACAGAATGTGATTTAGGTGACACAATGTTTTGTACACTCTTTGATGTAGAAGGTAATAGTGAAGTAGTAGTTGCTGAGAAAATTAATCAAGTTGTGGAGAAAGTCATTGGGCCAGATGTGAGGGCAGTTGTAGGTACTGATTCAGATAGTTTGTTAGTTGTAGGTAGTAAGAATCAGATAATGGAGAGTGGAATTGGAAGAAATGACAGACTGAACTGCAGTAGTGATGAATGTAAATTTGTATTACCAGTTGATTCAGCAACGTTGCTGTTTCGCACAAACAATTTGTAAAAAACAGAATCATATGATCCGTCAGCTGTTCTATGATTATGCCAGAGTCTGCTGTTTGAAATGATTCAAAGTTTGTATATCTGTCAGTATATAGTGAAGCTCTGTGTATATGGAAGTGTAGTATTAGATGTTCATTCAAAAGTAGAAGAAAACTTGAAGGTAAGGAAAAAGTAATTTACATAGTTTTGGGTTTTCAGGGAAATCCTGAAACCCACTTTTACAGGGCTGCTAATTTTGATGAGAATTAATTTTTGGGATGCATATTTTGGGGAGGGGTCCACACCTGTAAATATCTGATTTTGTAAATAATATTGTGTCAATAAATGTATATAGATAGTTGGTTTGTATAATCCTATTTGAATTGTAGATGTAATGATCCTGAATGTTTAAGATGTAATAATTAAAACGTATAAAGCAAGTTGAAACAGTTCTGTCTAGAGATTTCGTGTTGGGACTGGCTGCATTGTGATGACAAATGATCAGCAGTCGAACCTAAACAGACTGTTGTCATCAACAGACAGACAGTATGGGTATAGCTTTTAGTGGATAAATGACTTGTAACTTAGACTTAAGATGATGGAATTGACTGTTTGTTTTGTAAAACAGTAACCAAGAAAATGATTGGATCTGTAAATAGACAATTAATTTATTGTAACCAGAATAAATGTTATGAACTATGTTATAAGTGATGAAGGCTTGTACATCTGGATTGTATAATTGTAAAAGTTATTATGGTTGATTAATTATGATCTGTTTATGTTGGCATTATGTGCACATACAACCTGCTTAATTTCATGATGGATTCAATCAATTTTAACTAAGTAATATCAAATGAATCCTGGGGAGGGGTTGTAACAGCCCTCAAACCTAAACTTTAACTGTAATTGTCTTTTATGAAGCATTTGTAGCAAGCTAGAGTGTGATTGAAAATGGTTTTGTATATCTGTCTCGTATTATACTGTAAATCAGAGTAAATGGATTTTGTTTTGTGAAAAGAAATTATGGAAATACAATTTAATATGTTTAAGAACATAACTAGGCCAGAGAATTACTCAAATGTTTGTAATTGTTGGTATTAAGGTAAGATACGATGTTTAAAGGACGATTTACAAAAGTTAAAAATGATTTATGTGGATAATTTTGTGTTTCAGTATCTTTAATTTTCATTTCCAAGCATTTTGTAATGATAGTAAATGGTTATGTATTAATTCCGATTGTTTTTAATATGTTTTCAGTTGTTTAAGTATTGTTAATGTTCGAGAAATATCTGTTGGAAGCCTTTGTAGTGTTCTAGAACTTTCGATAGAACTTATATAATGCAATCAGCAGAGACTAACGACAGTTTTGAATGAACAGTTTTGGTAGTATTGTCTTTGGAAGAAGTGTCTAATGTAATCATTTCAGTTTTGTGCTTATATATGAACTTTATCTTGAAGTCTGAGTCTCACTAGCAATAAAACAAGTTAAAATTTGAAACTGTATCGTTGTCTAGTTATTTAATATATTAATTAAAACCACAAACAATCTAATAATGGCCATGAGGTACTTTGGGTAGATTCCTGGAGTAATAACAAAGAAAAAAAATCAGGGTGTAGAAGAATGACAGATGAATATGAGACTCTTGGGGAGAAATTAAATTCTAAGTTTAGGTGTGAGAATAGAGTTGTTATTATTGATGGGGATTTAAATTTACCAAGAAATAGATGAAGCTACTGAAACAGTAATTGACTGGAGCAGACCTCGGAATGAGGAACAGAGATTTTCAAATACCTTACTAAAGGAAGGAGATTTAACATAAGTGGTAGAGCAGAACACTAGGGGACAAAATAGTTGAAATATATTCCTAATAAAGTCAGATGATAACCTTGGGGGATGTCAAGTAACTCAATGCATAAGTGATCAAGAAGCAGTTCTGATGGATATTAGAGGATTCAGTGAACCAGCAGCCAAAATTGAAAGGGGAAATAGGTACAATTATAAAAAAGGCATAGACTTCGAACTTGAAGAGATATTTCAGAGTATGTTTCAGGAAATGGAAGAAAGGCATAAGTACAGTAGGGTCAAGGTGGGAAGAGTTCAGGGGGATAATAAGGGCGAAGAAATATTTATTCTAAAACAAAAAATAAAGAGAAGTACAGAACCCACATACCGTGATAGGGAAGTGGGGTGGTTAAAGAGAGTGGTAAGAAGATAACATAACATAGTTAAGAGACAGCAGGGTAGTAAGGAATATCTGAAACAACTAGACAAAGAATTAATAATAGCAAAGTAGGTTGCTAGATATGAGTTTATGAAGAGTATTATTGGTGCAGGGGGACCGCTGCCTGATGCATCTAGAAGTTTCTATGGATCTGTTACAAAACTGAGGGGAAGGGAGGGTGCCGAGACAATTATAGATAAGGATGAAAAAGAAGTTACTGAGGATTTGAAAAAGGCAGAGATTCGGTAACTGGTAACTGATTTAGTGAGAACATTAGGGATAATGTTTCAGAAATGGGTAGGTGTAAATCAAAGAATGAGCTTCACCACACAATTAGAAATTAGATTAAAAAATATGAAATTCATTCTGAGGATATCATGAAGGAGCTAAGAAAGCTGGAAGAACCATAAAGTGGCTGGTGTGTATAATATTAATGGATGTCATAAAAATAGCAGGATGTGAAATAGTACCTTATTGAGAAACATTATTTAAAGTTAGTCTGGATATTTGCTGCTGGAATGGGCAATAGTAGTACTGATAAATAAAGGAGGAGTGACAAATAGTCAAAAATTATAGGCCAATCAGTTTGACATCAGTGGTAGTTACATTATTGGAGCAATTAATATGCAACCACATCAGAAATATATGCGAGAAGTGTAAGTTGTTGTTGTTGTGATTTAAGGGCGCGTCGATGGCGGGGTCATTAGTGCTCTAACAACGACCGGCTTAGCAATGTGACTTAAAATCTAATGTGTGACTGTAGAGGGGTCGGCCACACAGACGCAAATCAAGTAAAATGCTAAAATGTTGGCTGTAAAGGGGCCATTAAAATATACACTTCACAGCCCATGTCTGGTTGGCTGTAAAGAGGCCAACCAGACATAAAATCTTAAAACTAACAGCAAAGTGAATAAAAAACGAGAAAAAACAAAATCAACAACAAAAACTATGAACATGGATGAGTGGCTGTAAAATGGCCACTCAGCCACCATAAAAGATTAGGCCGGTCTTCTCAAAATTTTTGGGATAAGACCGCCCAGAACACAGAATTTTAAAACTTTAGCCACATTTCTAGCATCATTACCTAAAATAAGGGACAGATCGTTGGCTAGGCCAACGTCTGCCCTTAAGTCAAAAAATAAAACGCAATCAATTAAAATGTGGCGTACCGTCAGAAGTACGCCACAAGCTTCACATTCTGGTGGGTCCTCCCGGCGGAGAAGAAAGTGGTGCGTCAGAGGACAGTGCCCTATACGGAGGCGAGTAAGGAGAACCTTATCTCCCCTCGCCCGCTGGAAGGAGCTGCTCCACGGCTGAACGGTCGGTTTGACCTGCCGGAGCTTATTATGCTCGACTTCCAGCCACTGCCTCTGCCATACATCAAAGACGTTTCTTTTTACCGCCGAGGCAAGGTCTGACTTTGGGACCGGCACGAAGTCGATACTGACCTTGTTGCAGGCTAACTTGGCAGCATCATCAGCGGCCTCGTTCCCCCTGATTCCCACATGGCCGGGTACCCAGCAGACTACGACCTCCTTCCCACAGGACTGGAGGGAAAGGAGGGCATCCTGGATGTCCTGGACAAGACGGTCTGCTGGGTACAGGTTTACTAAAGCTTGAATACAGATGAGGGAATCACAAGTGATGTATTTCCGATAACGACTAACCTTCATATGTTGGAGCGACTTTAACATGGCATAGCACTCGGCAGTATAAACACTGCACCTGGTATCCAGCTTGTATGTGTAAGTCGCTCGAGGGAACACTAAGGAGCAGCCAACTCCGTTAGCCTGCTTAGACCCATCCGTATAAACAGGGGTAAAATCACGGTGCTGGTTCAAAACATCCATAAAAACACTTAGAAATACCCTGTCAGCAGTAAACAGTTTGTTATACCGCGACACGTCTAAAATCATTCTGGGCCTCTCTAAGAGCCAGGGAGGAGATTTATTCCATCCCTGGTGATAAAAAGTGGGCAGATTACAACCATATTCTTCTAAAATAGCCTTTGTACGGTGGCTGAAAGGCTTGGTTGCTCTACAGCGATTAGCATAAAGTCGTTCGTTGCTCGGTTTCAGTACTACGTCGTACACGGGACTACCAGGACTTGTGGCAATATGTACATAGTGTCGCACCATGAGGAAATGCCAGTGGATGGAAAGTGGCAGCTCGCCAGACTCAGAACAAATGCTGGGTATCGGGCTGGTGCGGTAGGCACCCGTGGCGAGCCGAATTCCTGCATGGTGGACACTATATAGTATCCGTAGGTAACTGTCCTGTGCCGAACCGTATACTATGCAACCGTACTCCAAACACGACCGTACAAAGGCTCTATAAAATTGCAGCAGGCAGGAGCGGTCAGCACCCCATGACCTGCCACATAAACATTTTAAGACATTCAAAGCTTTTAAGGCTCTGGCTTTCACATCTTTAAGATGTGGAAGCCAAGTTAGCCTACTGTCTAAAATAAGGCCCAGAAACCAGACAGTATCAGCAAAACTTAAAACAGTGTTCCTCAAGGTTAAATGGGGCTCGGCTAAAAGACTTCTGCTACGAGTAAAAAGTACACACCGGGTTATCTCTGCAGAAAATCGAAAACCGGTGCGCACTGACCAATCATCCAGCCTGTTCAGCGTGAGTTGCAGCAGCCGCTCAGCGCTTCCCAGGCTAGACGATGCAATAAAAATTAAAAAATCATCTACATACAAGGAGTACCGGATAGGACTCCTTATTATGTATGATATGCTGTTTATCGCAATAGCGAAAAGGGTCATGCTTAAAACTGATCCCTGAGGAACACCGTTTTCCTGAATACAAAGATCAGACACTTCACTACCGACTCAGTACGGGAAGCAACGACCAGATAAAAATGATTTTAAAAAGCGGGGTAGGTTACCTCTAAAACCCCATTCATGCAACTGTTTTAAAATAACATGACGTCAGGTAGTATCGTAGGCCTTTTCGAGATCGAAAAAGACACCCACAAGGTGTTGGCTGCGAATAAACGCATCCTGTATTGCCGCCTCTAGGAGGATCAGGTTGTCCAAGGTAGAACGGAACTTCCTGAATCCACACTGAAAGTGGCTCAGCAGATTACGGGATTCAAGACACCCGACGAGGCGGCGGTTAACCATCCTCTCCAGTGTCTTCCCCACGCAGCTAGTCAAGGCAATACTACGATAACTACCTGGCAACAATTTGTTTTTCCCAGGTATTAAAATGGGAATTAATGTTGCTTCTTTCCACGAGTCGGGGAAGTGTCCTCCGGTCCAGATATCGTTAAAAATATCCAGAAGGTACTCCTTAGCATCTTTACTAAGCTGCCTCAGCATCTGGTACTGGATCAAATCAGGCCCTGGAGCAGAGTCGTTAGCGCTATTCAACGCTGACTCCAGCTCCCAAAATGTAAATGGGCAGTTGTAGGCCTCTGTATTCGACGAATCGTAGCACAGCGCTCGCCTCTCGGCAGCAACTCTTCATCGCTCGAACCGAGGGTCAAAGCTGGCGGACGACGTGATAGCGGCGAAGTTCTCCGCCATCAGCTGCGCTACGCTTCGTTCGTCAGTAATTATACGTCCGTGATCCAGTAATCCAGATACTGGTGGGCGGGAGTACCTTCCAGATATACGGCGGATAGACTCCCATACTTTTGATGAAGGTCTGGAACGATTGATAGTGCTCACAAAGTTCTGCCATGACCTTTTCTTACTCTCCTTAATAACACGACGTGCCTTAGCTCTGGCTATACGGAACGCTGCCAGGTTGCAGGATGTAGGATACAACCTAAAACGCCGCAACACCTGTCTGCGACCCTGAATAGCGGAACGACATTCGTCGTTCCACCAGGGGACGGGCGTCCTTCGCAGCGTTCCGGAGCTTTTCGGCATGGAAACGTCAGCGGCACGGTGAATCACTTCTGTGAAGTGATTCACCTTCTCTTGTATACTGCCAACGTGTTGTAGTGGTACAGAGCAGCAGCAGAGTTGCCAATCTGCACAACTGACGTTCCATTTGCGCCGGTTATGTGCTCCTCCACGTTCACACTCGACGTGCAACCAAATAGGGAAGTGGTCGCTTCCATGTAGGTCGCGATCCACCTTCCACTGCACGGAGTCTGCAATTGAGGGAGAACACAAAGAAAGGTCAATGGCAGAAGACGTACCGGAAGCAGTGGTGAAATGAGTCATTTGCCCTGTATTCAGGATACAAATTTCCTCCTGCTCTATCAATCTACCAACCACTCGGCCCCGGGGGCAATCGGTGGTAGAACCCCACATCGCACTGTGGGTGTTGAAATCTCCCAAAAGGAGAAAGGGCCAAGTGAGTAGTCGTATAATGCCAACCAGGTCGTCGTGGTCGACGGACAAACTGGGTGGCAGATAAATAGAGCATACGGTAAGTTGTATTGGACCGTGTATTTTCACTGCTACTGCTTGTAGATGAGAGGTGAGAGCAACGGGTTCGGAGTGGACAGTGTACCGAACAAACACGGCCACTCCACCCTTCGCTCGATCACCCTCGGTATCGTCCTTTCTATAGATGTCATAACCACTTAGCACTGGCTGATGTTGCGGTCTAAAATGTGTCTCTTGGAGACAGAGACACAATGGATTAGACCGTGCTAAGAGTTGGACTTCCTCTTTGTGAGCTTGAAAACCGTTTACGTTCCACTGAAGTATGGGAGCCATCCTACCTCTTTAAAACCACCCGCCCCTGTTCGGGTGGGTGCTCCGAAGGTGACTGCTGAGGAACGGGACCAAGTTCGTCCACTAGCATTACGTCGTCTCCAGGGTCCGAAGAAGACTCTTGTTGTAAGGCCTCGGAGTCTTGCGGACTTTTCTTCTGCTGTGGCCTTTTTTCCTTCTTCTCCCTACCAGATAGGGATCTGGGGGGAGAAGAGGGAGGAGACTTGACAAACATCGTGGGGTCCGTGTGTTTGAACTTCGGACCCCGAACTTTCTATACAATTTGCCCTCCGCCACTAGCTGATGGCGTTGCCATTACTGGTTGTCCTGATTTCGCTACGACTTCTACAGAGGCAGAAGGAGCCACAGCTGCAGCTGTGGTAGCGCATGGCAGTGCATTTGCTGGCGGAGCTTCAGAACCTGCTGTTCTAGTGGTCGGGGCTACAGAAGTGCTGCTGCCGACGTCCGCAGTCCTCGGTGTTAGGACCTGGATGGGTTTGGCACCACACTTGCACTAACACGAGCACGTGGTGTTCGTGCCTGTGTCGGCAACGGACGTCTGCGTTGCAACACTCTCCTTCCTGACGGGAGTTGATAACGTTTTGGCGAAACTTGTGGCGAAGACCGGTGGCGCAAGCGCCTTAAACCGTTTCTTCGCCTCGCCATATGATAGTCGTTCCTTTGTTTTCAACTCCCGTACCTTCTTTTCATCAAGGTACACTCGACACTCTCTGCTCCAGGCTGGATGTGCCCCGAAGCAATTCACGCACACCTGTGGGAGGGTGCAACCAATACCTGGCTCATGTGCTGCTTTTCCGCACTTCCCACAGGTGGCGTTGCCTTTACAGTTCGCCGTCGTATGCCCGAACCGCTGGCACTTATAGCAGCGCATCGGGTCCAGAACATACGGGCGAACGTTCAGATTGAGATATCCAGCTTTTATGGACTTTGGCAACGTCGGAGTGTCGAATGTCAGGACGAAGGTGGCAGTCTTCTCAAGTCTGCCGCTAACCCTTTGCAGGATCTGACGAACCTTGACCACATTCTCTGATCCCCACTCCTTAAGGAGTTCCTCAATCAGATCACGGCATGTGATCACTCCCTTTCTTGAGTTGAGCATTTTATGGAGTTTGCATTTTACTGCGAACTCCCAGCTTCTCACACTTAAGGAGTAGGACAGCCTGCTTGTAGTTGGATGTCTCTAACAGCAGTGTCCCGTTCCTCAACTTTATCACGCTTTTTAGTGTACCGGAAATACCTTCAAATCCTTTCTGAATATAGAACGGAGAAACCTTTTCAAAGGAACCCTCCATTCTTGCCATAATAACAAAAGCGTTATCAATGTGATAACCCTTGCTGTTACAATCCACTTCAGAAGGGGGGCTTTCGGCCCTTGCCCGCTTCTTTGAACTGGGTGTATTTTTATTATACTGCGGCACACCCGAACCGCAGGGATTTTTGGTTATGTGAGGCTTCGTTTTGATCCCACCAGTATAACCGATTTAAAAAAGAAGTGCTTATACAACAGGGGTGCGCAGGTGCCCCTGAGGTTGCACGCTAGCGAGTGATTTCCCTCATCACCCATTCACCTCCTCGGCACGTGGCTGACCTTGAGGTTGAGGGTTTTTTTTATAGAGGTTTCTACCATCCTCGTGATCCGGGCGATGAAGCCAAGATCCCCATTCTCCTAGGCACACAACGTTCCACCGCCACGCCCTACGGTGGTCGTTGAAGCATGGTAGGGGTTTACGGTATGGGAAACTTGCGGCGCTCACAAGTTTCCAGCTCGGGCACCGTGGGTTCGCCAAACCCGTACCTGGCACTTGCGTACCAGGCCCCTGCGGGGAGAAGTGTAAGTGGTTTTCAAATTGGTAACATGGCTTTAGAGAAGGATATTCATGTGAATCTCAGTTAGTATGAAATGTAAATAACAAGGAAATGGAAAATGACTCATCACTCACGAAAGTTAAAGGCTGTGACTAAAATACACAATATATTGTGTATTTTAGTATACATCATATATGTTTTTCACTCGTCACAGCCTTCAATTTTTATGAGTGATGAGTCATTTCCCCTTTCTTTGTCATTTATATTGCCCAAGGGTACTTCCTTTTTCCTTAGTTTCATTAGTATGATATATACAAGTTATTTCTGATGAAATGGACAAGAAAATTGATAGTGTAGCATTAGATCTTTCAAAGGCCTTTGACAGAGTGAGCAATAAATTGGTAATAAATAAGATAAAACAGATACGAAAGTGATTTACAGGGTGGGAATTGCAGTCCAAAGGAAGTGGAAGTCAAAATGGGAGTGCCACAGGGTGTAGAAGTAGGTGGGTATAGGAGAGGAGAAAAGTGGGTGTATAGGTAAATTGACACCAGAACATGCATTCCATCGCAATTAAATGAAATTAATTAAATATTTAAGCTGGAACAAACATATAGTTCCACAGTATAAAGCAATCACTGACAGGATTATACCTTTAAAAAAAGGAAAAAAAATGATAAGCATTGGGTTAAAAATGATTTGTAATGAAAACTTTTGATCCAGAAAATGCCTCAGTTATGAAGACAAAATAACAGTTTCTTGAGATGCGTCCAAAACATTCAAATGTATTTAAAGTACCATTTAATTTATTTTAAAAAAGGATATAAAAGCGAAAAGAATAGGTATTCAGAGTTGGGATTACTAAATTAACTGAACTGTTATGGTTTTCAGCTGATGTAAAATTATACTCATCTTAATTCTTTAAAACCCATTTATCATGATTATACTTCCAGATGCTTAACAGTCCTACAGCAATAATTAATTCTGTTGCTCTCTCTATATAGGATTTTGTCTTCTTATAGGTCAATCGTAGATACCCCTCCATCAATATGGTGTTCTGTGACTCCTGTTTTAAATGTTATGTCAGCAATGACACCATTCCCAATTATATTTTTTAATTAACTATTGTCCCAGGGCAGATGTTTTGTGGGTTAGAGGGAAGGAGAATAATTGTTTCCATCTTGTATCTGAAGTTTAGTAAACAATACTTTCTTGTTAGATCATTCTCTTTAAAAGCTGAAAGTGTACCTATATTTCCCACAAGTCAAATGTAATAGAGGATAATGATACAAAGAAAGAAATTATCACTTCAATTAGAATTTTCACAGATATTTCCGAAAATTGGAAAAATAAATTATCCTAAAGAAACAGACGAAGCAGTTGGAATGATAACAGATGAAGGTTCAACTGGGAAGATGAAGATTGATGCTGAAAATATCAGAAAGCCGATAATATGAGTGTTACTAGTGAACTATAGAAGTATAATGAAAAAGTAAATTTGATCGGATTACTCTTATTAAGGACTCCCTTTCATTCTGCTGCACACTCAACTGGCGGTATTATTTCAATACTACAGGCAGGAGAGACAGCCGATGTGATAACCTGGAACCCAGCCTCCATCAATTCCTACCTCCATCCCAGTTAGATCCACCTCCCCTCCCTCAAAACCATCCCCTTCTCCTATTCCAGGAATTCCTCATGTCAACCCTCTCATCACCTTCCTTCCTAAATTCAATCCCCCACTCCAACAACCTGACCCGTACTGAAATGTGAGCAATGAGTGAATTCTCCAAAAATAAAAACATCGTAATCCTCCCAGCTGACAAAGGCTCGACCACTGTGGTCATGGATCGAAGCGACTACACAGCTAAAGCCCTCAGGCAGCTCTCTGACACCTCCACTTACTTACCTCATACCACTGACCCCACTAATTCAATCTGCACAGAAATCCGCTCTTTCCTCAGTCTCCAAGGTCCCTTACAGGGTCTTTCACACCATTCCATTAACCTTTTGACTCCTAAGACCCCCCGAACCCCCACCTTGTATCTTCTGCCCAAGATATATAAGGCGGGCAATCCTGGACGTCCTATAGTTGCTGCCTTTGGGTCTCCCACAGAACGCATTTCTGCATTCGTTGACCAGCACCTACAACCTTTCGTCCAGGCCCTTCCATCCTATGTCAGAGATACCCCCCACTATTTAGAGCGCCTGTCAACAGTCCCTGCACCCCTACCTAAAGATTGCTTCCTGGTCACTATTGATGTATCATCGCTATACACCAACATCCCTCATGGCCAGGGCCTTAGTGCCATGGAACATTACCTCGACAGTCGCACCCCGCACACCTTCCCTACCACTCATTTCCTCACTTCTTTGGCTCAATTCATCCTGACCAAAAATTTCTTTTCCTTCCAGTCTCAGGTTTACCATCAGATTCGAGGCACTGCTATGGGCACTCGCATGGCACCTTCATATGCCATCCTTTTCATGGGCAGACTAAAGGAACATTTTCTTCAACAGGTTACCCTACAACCCACCGTGTGGTTCAGGTATATAGATGACATATTTATGATCTGGACCCACGGTGAAAACCTCCTTCTTGACTTCTTGCACTCACAGAATAACTTCTCCTCTTTAAACTTCACCTGGTCCTACTCTCAGACTGACATAACTTTTCTGGATGTAGACATCTCTGTACGGAATGGTCACTTACACACCTCTGTCCACATAAAACCCACTAACCTACAACAATATCTCCATTTTGATAGCTGCCATCCATATCACACAAAACGTTCCATTCCATACAGCCTAGCCATTCAGGGCAAACGCATATGCTCTGATCACGAGTCCTTTACCCTCTACACCAACAATCTGACCCAGGCACTCGTAAACCGCAATTATCCTCCAGAACTAATTCAAAACCAAGTATCAAGGGTCAGGGACTGTCTCCTCCACACCGACACAAACAACCTAAAGCCAACAAGAACCCTGTTTTTCTCACCCAGTTTTTCCCTGGCCTGGAATCGCTAAACAAAATCTTTCGTATACTCGCGGTTATATTATCGTTGCTGCCCCCACCACCTCCGTCGGTTTGTTGCGTTCTATGAGTGGCTGCGTCCAACGCAAGTCTTGCGCAAGACCAGCCACCTCTCTGTTAACTTGAAAAAGGGGATTTTCACCCGAAATATTGTTTTTTCTTTGTTTGTGTGTTGTGCCGTGTTGCTGCCGCCCTCCTCCCTTCAACTTTGGTGAGTGTTGGGTATTTTTTCCCTTTCTTTTCCATGTAAGTAATAGTATTTAGGAATTTAATAGAAATAAAAAAGTAATTATACGGGTAGAGTGTTGGTTGAAAGGAGCTTTAGACAATAGATATTCCCAGATGGTTGCAGAGTGTACTGCAGAGATAGAGGAGCAATTGGTGGAGGGATATTCATATTGGTTAGAAGAGGTAAATTACTGGGATGATAAAAAAAGAAAAAATAAGAGTGTTTGTTGCTTACCATGGTGGAAGAATGAATGTAACAAGAGGCTCTTTGGGAGAAACTAAATTCATATTCACAGATCAGAAGTGAGAATAGAATAGTAATTATTGGTGTGGGTTAAAATTTGGCAGAGATTTTCAAATACTTTAATAAGGGAAGGAGGTTTTACACAAGCAGTAGAACAGTATACAATGGGAACAAACATGTAGCTTATCTTTGTAATAAATAGAGGCCGGACACGGAAAGCTAGGAATATGCATGCAAAAAAGCATGAAAAATGCTTAAAATATGCATGAAAAGTGTCAAAATATGCAACATTAGATAATATAAAAATAGTAATTTTTAGATTTTTTATTTCAAAATTAGCATGCAATTAGTAATTAGCAGAATAACACATTTATAAATTCGTTAATTAAGAATTATTTAACTTTTATTTTACTTTTGCAAACGTAAACAATCAGCTACTGTTCCAAATATTTAATAGTAAGATTGTTTCTTCAATCTCTCAAAATATTATTATAAGTGATATGGACTGTTTCACATTCACTGATCTATGTGGGCAGTATTTGAAATTGGGTGCTGAGTTAGCAGTCATTGTTTCTGGAAAAAGTTCACCGTCCAATTACTAAAACTAACAATTTGACACAAACGTTCAAAATCTGTGTTATTGTTCAAAATATTTTTAAACTTTAATTTTACACAGGAATACCTCTGGCAATGCAGATTTTATTCATTAACTGAATAGATTCAGTCAACCTCAAACCTTGAGTTTCAAGCTTTTTAATACTTGCAGGTATGTGGAATAAACAAATGCTAATAACAGCAATGTTTTTAACACTAGTAAATGCTTCCTTGTACTGAAAAGTTGTCATAGCCTCTCCACTATGAAAGTCATTTACTACACCTTTAATGGCCTCCAAATGTTTGCTGTAAAACAGTACAGCTTCAACCCAGGTCGCCGATCAAGTTACTACTGGTTTCAGAGGTAAAGGCACATTTGGCATTTTTTAAAGGCTCTATTAAGAGAACGTGCCTTACGAAATGCTTTCTTTGTTGATGTAATCAGTTTATTTAATTCCCAAATGCTGGTCGTAGTTCTTCAGTGAGTCGTCATAGACTAAGAGCTAGAGCTGTGCTGCTACAACATTATTAACTAGGTATATTACCAAAAATAGTTTAAATATAGCGAAAATATGCATCATCACTAGGTATTTAGGTAAAATATGCAATAACCGGTGAAAATGGGCTTAATATGTAAATGCACATGCAAACATGCAAATGCACATAATCCGGTCTCTAGTAATAAAGCATGATGAAAACTTTGTAGCAGCTCAACTAACTGAAAGAATAAGTGACCACAATGCACTTCTGATGGATATTACAGGATTCAGATAACCACTGGCCAAATTGAAGGCAGAAATTGATACAATTAAAAATAAAAGGCAGAAATTTCAGAACTGAGGAGATATTTCATGGAAAAGTTCAACAAATGGAAGAGTAGCACAAGTACAGTGGAGGCGAAGAGGGGACAGTCCCAGGAAATAATAATAATTAAAAAAAAAATTGTGTGGAAATATTTATATTGAAACAGAAAAAAGGTGAAGTACAGAAACTACAAGCTGCAAAGTAGGAGGTGAGGTGGTTAAAGAGTTTAACGAGAAGTCAACACAATGTAATTAAGAGTCAGCAAGCGAATACTTAAAACAACTAAACAAGCAATTTTATAGTAGCAAAAAGAGAAGCTAAATACAGGTTTATGAAGAATAATATTGGTGCAGGGAGATCACATAATGATGTATCTTGAAATTTCTATTGCTATGTTAGGAAACTGAAGGGGAGGTATGCAGACAACTTTATATAAGAATGAAGAACAAGTTACAGAGGATTTGTAGTTAGCAGAGATATTGAATCACTGGTTTAACGAGACCATTAGGAACTATCATCCTGGGATCAGAGGTATTAAATCAGGTGAGTATCTCCATATAAGCAGCTATGAGGAAATTAAAAAATTTAAACTAGATTATGAAGCAAGCTAAATATGTGCAAAGGGGTTGGTGAAAATAACATTATTACATATGTATTAAAGGTAGTGGGATACAATATTGTAATTTACCTTAAAATATTATTTAGAGTGATTCTTGAGTCTTGCTGCTTATCAGACGACTAAAAAAGAGAGACAATAGTACCAGTTCATAAAGAGAGGTTGACAAATAGGGTTGAAAATTGGAGGTCGATCGGTGTGAAATCAGTGTTATGCAAAATGATGGAACGAATAATATGCAACTACCTCAGAAATGTCTGGGAGGAAATAAGATGGTATACAATACATTCATTTTGCATTGATCCCAATATAAGAGACTGGCTCTGTGGGATGTGAAAAGTTGTCAATTTACAGAAAAACAGTTGCATAACAAAATAATATGTACACCAGTAGATGTACAGTCATATGGTACATTAAACAATTCCATAACAAAATAATACATACACCAGAAGATGAACAGTCATAGCATACATGGCAAATTAATTAGGTAAACTATGTTTACACAAATTACTGGCAGTTATTTTGTAGATACCTTAGAAATAAATTCTTCGACAGAGTAGAAGGAGTTGTCAATTAAAAATTCTTTCAATTTTTTCCTGAATTTATTCTTATCATCTGCTAGACATTTATTATGTGTAGGGAGCTTACTGAAGATATGTATCCCCAAATATCGGACCCCTTTTTGAATAAATGGCAATGACTTGAAATCCTTGTGAAGATCATTTTTTACTTCTAGTGTCATAATTGTGTATTTTACTACTTGTTTCAAACAAAGTATAATTTATGACTGCAAATGACATTAATGTGTATATATACTCAGATGCTAATGTTAAAATCCCTAACTTCTTGAACAGCTCTCCACATGAAGTTCTATTGCTAACCCCACACATAATTCTTACTACTCACATTTGGGCTCTGAACACTTTGCCCAGAATATTATTCCATATGACAATAAGGAGTGAAAATAAGCCAAATAAACTATCTGCCTCATACAGAGATCACCTATAGCTGAAATTGTACAAATTGCAAATGTGGCTGCACCCAATCGCTTTAGTAAGTCAGAAACATATATGTTCCAATTTAAATAAACAAACCTAGAAATTTCACACTCTCTACCTCTTGAATGGACTGGCCTGCAAATTTTATACCTGGTGTTAATCTGTATGATGTACTGAATTGCATATACTGAGTTTTATCAAAGTTTAAAGACAAGCTATTAGCTGTAAACCATTTATTAATCAGTTCAAAGACATAATTTGAAATATATTCTGTAGATAAATCTGGAGTATTTTTAATTCCTATGTTTGTGTCATCTGTAAATTGGAAAAATTTTGAATTATTAGATGAAACACAGGGTAGATCATTTATATATATTAAAAACAATAGTGGCCCCAATATAGAACCCTGAGGTACTCCACATCTGATTAATTCCCACTCAGAAAACAGTGGACCTCTTAAGGAAGCCTTAAAATTCTCCATTGACACTTTGTTTTCTATTTAGAAGGTAAGAACTAAGCCATTTATTAACAATGCCATCTCTACCATAATACTTTAATTTCTGTATCCGAATTTTATGATCTACACAGTCAAATGCCTTAGATAAGTCACAAAAAATTCCCACAGGAATTAATTTATCATTTATTCCTTCTAAAATATTGTCAGTGAATGCAAATATAGCTTGTTCTGCTGAATGACCCGTTTGAAAACCAAAATGTGATTCAGTTGGAATATTATTATTTTTAAGGTGTTCATGCAAATCAATAACATGGCTTTAGGCATGAATATCCATGTGAATCTCAGATGCTGTATTTTCAGATGAATTGCACAAGGGAGGTCAAGTTACAGAGTAGCAGTAGATCTTTCTAAGGCATTGACAGAGGGAATCATAAAATAGTTTTAAAAAAGTTGAAAGCTATTTGAGCAGAAGAAAAAGTGACCTGCTGGATAGAAGAATTCTTATTAAAAAAACAGAATGCAAAATGTTAGAGTAGGAAATGCAGTATCAAATGAGGCGGAAGTGAATATATGATTGTAGTGCCACAGGGAAGTGTATTGGTACCATTGTTATCATACTAATGAATGATTGTATTGGTGGATTTCAGTCAAAATTTAGATTATTTGCAGATGACATAGTGGTATTTAATATGGTGAAAATGGGAGAAGACTGAACAGGTGCAGAGTGGGATGGATAGAAAATCTAACTGGATAGGTCAATATGGAATAAAGATAAATGCCAAGAAGAGTCAGATTAATAGGCACACAGATAAAAAACAAAAGGTTTTTTTTATAATTATAGGGTGGGGACAGCATTGCTTGTTGAAGGCTTGAAGTGTCACTAACTTGGTATAACATTTGGTGGTAGGAAAAGATTCCAAAATCCTTCCTTTACAGACAAGTGTAAAAAGGATGTACCAGAGAAGTGACAGAATTGGGTTACAAAACTTTGGTCAGACCCTTGCTTGAATATGAGGGTTTAGTTTGGAACCCACATATGGGTTATGCAATATAATGTATTCTACAGAGGGATTTTAAGCTTCAAAACCTAGTAATTTCATTCGGAGTATTTTTCTTAGGCCTTGCAGGTGGCCTGGCGAATCTTTTTGCTTTCGCATTGCCACTTCCCGAGAGGTACATAAATATGCAGGTAAACCACTAAGTCATGTGAGCAGTAGAATCCATAAATGAACTCCAGCACAGTCTGTACAATATTCACATTTATTTACGTAGGTACATTATTGTCTGCATTACTTCAATTGAGTCCTTCAGTTCCCTTTCACAATATCAAGTCCATTATCTATTGCAACTAATGTCAGAGCCCATTATTTTGTTAACTGCCATAATACTCAAATCCCATTCTACATTGCCAACATAGTTATCTCCCATCTGTGTTGCCAGTATCATCATCTTGATTCCATTCCCGCTCTGCCTGGCTGTCTCCAATTGTGCTCCACCCCAGGACCCCTTGAGTCCCGAGCTGCTCTGAAGATACTAAGCTAGATCGACCCCCTTCTTGCCTCTGCACTCTGGTTTTGTTAGCCAACTCCCCACTTTCTTCTGAGGGTGGGAAGGCTTTTGAACGAATCACTGTCTCTCGTGTCCTCCCATCCTTTTGCTGAATGATTCCATTGCTCTGCATAAATCGCTGACTGCCTGACCTACTCAAGCTGTGTTTCATCCTCCTCGCCCATTCCTCTGACATAGTTTGTTTCTTTCTACTGTTGCAATTGACCTGCTTCAAGATTGCATTGTGTGAAATCACAACTGCCCTAATATTTTACTAAAACAAAAACCTGAGGGCCACTACACAGGCAAGTAAGTTAATTCCTTTTGACACAGCAGAGTTTCAAGGCTAGCAGAAGCACTTCCCGTGTGAAACCAGTCTTCCACTCTACCAGCTCTAAAAGTACCTAGTAAGATTGCATGCACCAATCGTAGCTTGGACCGTGATTACCTCACTTCCTATTTGCAGCTCCGGAGCTCAGTCTAAGTAGACGCTCGAGAAGAGTATTCCGCCACCTCCATGATTGTGAGGGTCCCAAGACTTCGTGCAGAATTCAGAGGTACAGGCTAAAGCATTATTCACCCCTCTGATGGCTCAGAAAAATACTGGGAGTGCTGAGATTTTGTTAGTAATATTCTTGAATTTCATCAGAGCTACTTTCCATGCATTATTTACAGTTATTTCATATGTTTGACCATGTACTTACGTCCAGTGAATTTATTAAAGACACTTTATCTTTCCACTACATTTTTCAATTGCTATCACTGATTCCCTGCTCATTACTATACTGTGTTCAGCTGGGAGAGGCGGCTCATGGTCACGCTGCTCTATCCCCACTCCACTGCCCTAGCCTCTATAGATGAAGGAAAAGCAGCTGCTGTGCATGCACAATCATCCTCACAAGTATGTAATACAATATGTTGCATTTCATCTGACATTTTCCTTAGTAAAATTGAGCATTTTAATTATTTGTCATGAACGAAATTAGTGAATAGTGTGTTGTAGAAAATGTGCGTTTACCAACTTCAATTTCATTTGTTAATAAAGATTAAAATTATTTTCATGATATCAATGAACAAAATTTACAGCTTCCAGTAATTATTTTTAAATTTTAAAAGTTTTGCAAGACATTTTGAGAAGTAAGTCCATTTTTTAGATGTGTTTCTCAGTTGAAGTTACTTTTCGGAGCACGAATAAATTTTGAAATGAAAGCGATAGTGACTGGATTTTTTCTTTGATTTTTGAGAGATAACTTGCATCATCCATTATTAGGACACCCTTCTTACAGACTCTTAAGCAGTTACTTACAAACCATTCTCTGAACACTTCACTGCTAATTTCTTGGTGATAGTCCCTAGAACTAAACCAGCCCCTTCAACGAATCCATGAGTTGCTGACCCAGCATGACAAATGATTAATCAAGAGCCTTTAACTACAGGAATCCTGAAGCCGCTATTTCATTTAAAATGTTGCCAATAAAATGTTTCCCGATTTTCATTTACCCACATCTCCTCAAGGTAGGTGATAAATCGAATCCTTAAATCGGTCAATTAAATGAGGTCCATGCTGCAACAATGTCTGGCTTTGCCATCAGAAAACGTCTACAGTCCTTATATTTTGTGTATCTGAATTAGAGTGTTTTTAGTAATTTATGCAGAGAAGCAACACCTAAAGTGTAGTTAATTTTGTCTTTCAGTATATCCCTCAATTTTCTTATGGTAGGATATTCGCGCCGATCACCAAATTCTAGTACAGAACGTCGAATGATATCTTTCCGGAAGTCATCCATCTCCATATTCAGTTTTTCTTGGTGGATGTTTTTCTTTGGAGAAGAAAAGGATGGCCCTGGAACACTCAGCTTGGCTTCGCTACATACACGCTGCACTGTTCATAGCGGAGCGCCGCACGCCTCTGCTATCATTTCTTGCAGTTCCCTGAAAATTATATGAACTTTCTCTTCAGAATTTTTCAGCATCTTAAAAGAAATTATACACATCAAAAACTATTGTTTTGACTGTCATCTAATATAACAACTATCTGATGCCATTTCCTTTACTGCATTTTTTAATGATTTATTGGTACTAGTGATCACCCAGCGGTCGAAATTCGACCGAAATTCATTATGTTGTTTAGATTCTTTCATGAAAGAGTAATAATCATTATTTGAATTTGTTCTATTGCATTTGGTGTGAGCATAAGTATATTATATACTGTATACCCTGACGTCGTTTGCTGCAAGCGTGTACCAATACATTATTAGCATGTATTGTTTGGTTTAATTCTCTGCATTACCTATAAAATTAAAACGATACACTCCACGTGTGTCTGTATGCTAAATTTGAGCTTCTGAACTAACCATAGCAAATGATGAAATGTATTTATCGATGGTTTATTTGAATTTAAAATATTCATTTTGACTTAAGGCCGGAAAACTGCTTTAGCTTTATGAAAGATGAAGTAAATGTAGTGCTTTCACCTGAAGTGACTTCTAAATCGAAATGTTTTACATTGCAAAACCTGCATTATAAATTCAAAACTGTAAAACTTTCGTGGAATGACATTCAGTGCGCATTTAAATATATATATCAAAATAATTCCGTCATTTTGTGTGTTCGCTATTTAAATTTGGTCTATCATCATTTTGAATTTCACACAAATAAGTATTCCTTATTTCTTCTCTCTCTCTCTCTCTCTCTAATGAAATAACTGAAATTAAAAAATCAAAAGACACTTAACCAAAGTTTAACACTTTAAATAATCAAATGACCATATAGTATCTCGCAGAATAGCTACATTCCTTTTCGAAGTATTCCTTTTATAACATGTATTAACTATGCTTATTATATTTTTTTTTTTACTGCTGCCTAAGATTACAGACATCGGCAGATTCGCTTACCACTAAAAAAATAATAATAATAATAATAATAAAAATTAATGTAAACAACGAATTTTTTATTTAATTTAATTTGATATATCTGTAACACATATTATACACAGATTTTAGCTTTCTGCACTTCTTCTCCATATAAACTTTAACTACGCCAAATCTCACACTTCTCTGTGCATGCAATATTCTTAAAAATGTATCATAAGTTTTTGCTTAGCGTATTAATATATAGATACTATGTAAGTTCAGAGATTAAGCTCGACTGTTTTGTTTCACCAAAACCACAAAGTACTCCATCCATCAGCTAAAAATTTTAGCTTTCTGTATTTCTTTAAGTTCCTCCGTTTGCCCAATATTCTGGCCATTAGTTGCGCTATCTACCAGCTGTCAGGTGAAGCTACGCCCAGAACTGGCGGCATCTGAGCGAACTACGTAGGCGAGCGAGTGTTTTATTTAATTTAATTTAATGTATTTGTAACCCATATTATATATAGATTTTAGCTTCCTGCACTTCTTCTCCATATAAACTTTAATTATGCCAAATCTCACACTTCTCTGTGCGTGCAATATTCTTAAAAATGTATCATACGTTTTCGCTTAGCGTATTAATATATAGATAAACACAACAATACTGGGCCATACGACAATGCCTCCTGCCTGCCTGCTTGGAGACGAAGGCAACAGGAGGGGGTGGTGAGGTGGAGCGTGGGGTGAGGGGAACATGACCTTGACATGCCAATTGAGAGTGAACAAGGTATAGCTATAAGTAATAGTAGGAACGTAACATCTATGATCACTCGATCACATATCTTTTTTAAAACAAACCAAGGAATGATTGATCGATGACAAACTTGAAGTTTTGTGGCATTTAACCGCTCAGACACTAAAATAACTAATAAAAGGTGTCAGCTGTTGGTTTTAATTATGTAAAATCAGTGATCAATAATACCATAAATTTTGGGAATGTATTTTCCTATCAGTATGGCATAGAGAGAGAATTTCTCTTTCGTTGGAAAAACATTTATTATGTGTAATAGCTGCAGAGGGTATATGCTAAGCCAGAAACAGTACCAAAAAGTCAGTAAAGCAAAATAAATTTTGGAGCTTCAAAGTGCACTTGGAAGTTGAAACCAGTTACCTCCTTTGTGGCAGCAGATAAGCAGTTTCCATAAGGAGTTTGCAGTCCAGTGGATAGAGGGCAGCCCAAGCGGACCTCCCAGCAGCCAGCGTGGACGCAGTGGTGGGGCAAAGCAGCAAGTAGCCAATCAGAGGGCGACGCTACCAAACAGTGTAGTTGGTGCCAGATTTCAAAGCAACACAGTCAACAACACATCAGAAAAGTAAGTATGCAGCTCACAGTGTTTCAAAATGAATATCACAATGAGTGAAGTGGGTTCTGAAGAGAGCAGTGTGGGTAAGCTATTTGTGTCAGAAGCATTAAAGTTAATTCAGAATTCATTCAGTGGTGATAAAGAGGAATTGCAATCTTTTACTGAAAATGTTTCAACTGCATTTAATTTGGCTGCTAAGCAAGATCATGGTGTTCTCCTTCATTTTGTAAAATCAAAGATCTGAGGGCAAGCCAAGAGTAAATTGTTGGTTTGACAATTTAGAAAAACATGAGAATCTGTAAAAGATATCTTGATTGAAAATTATGGGGAAAGGCGTTCGTTGGATGATTACACTTGTAACCTTTTTGCAGTGCGTCACTGTAAAGCAGAAACAGTTGTTGAGTGGGCAGCGAGAACTGCCAAACTTGCACATGAATTTAGAAATGCAGTAGCCAAAGAAATTCCTGAAGAACACATTAAATAACGTCTAAATTTGGTTGACAGGCTTTCGCGCATTACATATACTCAAGGTTAAAATAATGTCAGAATTAAGACTATAATTAGAGCACAGGGTTTCACTATCACCTTACCAATCGTCATTGAGTTAATGGAGGAAAGTGGCTTATTATCACAAAAGGAAAAATTGGTTCTAGGGCATTTAGCCACGTGCGCCACACAGAGTAATTCCACTCTACAAAAATGGCATGTTATTTCAGACTGCAGTGTAAAGAAAGCAGTTTGCTACAAATGCAATACATTAGGGTATTACGCGTCACATTGCCGCAACAATGGCACAATACAAAAAGCAAATAGAAGTTTGGGAAATGAACGAAGAGTGGGAAAAATGACAGCCACTCTTACACTCGTCAATATTGAAAAATAAGTATTGTAAGCTGTGAACATGAGAATGGTTTTATTTGGGTGCATGGCAGTGCACCCACCAAGTCGAGTCAAGGGCGGCACTGCCTACCCTTTTCTCGAAGCGATTTCGGCCATATTTGAACCTCAATTTCTTCGGTCGTATTTATGCTACATATTTCAAATTTATGATATGCATAGATATCAGCAATCTTAGCAAACATACTAAATTTTATTTTGTTACTGTTCTTAGTTTGTATGTTATTCAGATGCAAACTTAAGCGATTTTGTCACTGATGATCATCAAAATTCTAGGGCACTTCCGTAACCGTAGAAATCTGAAATTTGGTACATTTTACCCACATATTATAAGAAAATTCTAAAACTCGTAAATTTACATATACCTACCCCTAACATGAAATCGCTTTCTACCCTAATAACTTTATAGACCTCAGATTTTCACTGCAGAGTGAGCTTAATAAGTTTAACTAATGTGTTTAACTTTATTTCTTTCCTTTTGTTACTTTGGAAGTTATTGAAATTCAAATATTTTTTTTTCGGCTCAACACCCTGACATCAAAATTCCACTGTACTTCCAGTAATTCTAGAAACAAGTAATTTGGTACACATTTCATTTAATTGCAATGGAGCACAGGCTCCAGTGGCAATTTCCCTACACACCCATCTTCCCCCTATCCTGCACCCACCTACATTTGCCCTCAACAAATTTTATCTTTAAATTCTTTCAAAGTTTTTGGTAAATTATTCATCTTTTCTGTTGGTAACTCAATCCAATCCCTGACACCCTTACCTAAAAAAGAGAATCTTCCTACACCCTTGTGCCTGAAATCGAGTGCCAGCTTGTGGACATGGTCATCTTTTCCCTTCCATGCACTACTTTTCATACCTATTGCAATATCTTTCCACGCCTCATCACCAGTATATGCCCTGTACACTCCCATGACCCTCCTCAACCTCCTCCTGTCTTGCAATGAATCCCTTTTCCGCTCCTTTATCATGTCCGTCACTGATTGCATTCTGTGATAATTTCCAGAAACAAATCTAGCAGCCCTTCTTTGCACCCTCTCCAACTCCTGTATTTGATACCTAAAATGAGGGTCCCATACTACACTACCATATTCGAGCAATGGTCTGACCAAAATTTTGTAACCCAGTTCCTTTACTTCTCCCATACATCCCCTCATCACTCTCTCCAATAAGTGCAGAACTTTGAAACCTTTCCCTACCACCTGTCCAATGTTTCCAGCCCAGTTTCATCCCTAAATCATAAGAAAAATCTGATATTGGAGTTTTTCCCCGTATTTATTTAATTACAATACCAAACGTGAAAAGTTCTGGCACATATTTGTGGCTTAATTACTTTGCTCCAGATGAAGCTATAAACCAGAGATTTCCATACTATATAGAGATGAGCAAGTTTAACCAAAACCTAAAATTTTACTTTGTTCCTATGGTTAGTTTGGAAGTTACTTGATATTTACTTGAGGTGGTAGTTAAACCAGTGCAATGTTCATTGCACAGTTACGACGCACATTAATTATTTGCAGAGATTGGGGCATTGTTGGTAATGATATTTCTGATTTTCCCCGTATTTATTCAATGGCAACCAAAATGTGAAACGTTCTGGTACATATTTGCTGGTTAATTGGTTTGTTTTGGATGAAGCTATATGCTCAAATCGTCAAACCTGTCTCAAGAAGAAAATCAATTTCCAACATATTTAAAAACAAAAGAAGGTGCAGGGATGTGTGTGTGTGTGGGGGGGGGGGGGGGGGGCGTGTTTAACGGGGCAACTTTATTTCAACTTGGTCTTTTCTTCTTTCTTTAGCATGAGCATCTGATTCTTGGGTTCCAATAACTTTAGCTGCTCGTGCTTTGATAGAGCTACACTTTAGGCCAGGTTTATGCCCGCAAGGCATCTCAAAAATGTAGACGAAATAAGCTGGTGCCAGAAACCTTTAGGAAGACACAAAAGAATAGTACACTGTAGAGCAAATCGACCTCTATACTAAATAATACGTTTTGTCTCTAAACGAAATTTAATAACAAATCATACACTAACAGATATTGCGAGAAGCACAACTTGAGCAAACGACGTAACGTTACAGACTAACACATGTCACCATTCAATAAGAACTCAAAATTTCGTGAATACAACTGTTATTCACACAGAAAAAAAATGTCCGGTGTCCTTCCTACAGATACGAAGGATTCCTTGTCAAATTCCATCATTATCGGTGAAGTCATTTAGTCATCACAACGTACCAAAAAGACAGAGACCTGGTTCTGCATTTATGATTTGGTTGCACAGCAGTGCACCCGCCAAGTCAAGTCAATGGCGGCACTGCTTTTTCCCTTTTCTCAAAGCGATTCAGGCAATTTTTGAACCTCAATTTGTTCAGTCATATTTATGCTACATGTCTCAAATTTCTGTTATGCATAGATATAAGCAATCTTAGCAAACACACAAAATTTTATTTCATTACTGTTCTTAGTTCGGTTGTTATTAGGATACAAACAACAGCGATTTTGTCACTCACTCACTCAATGACTGACTGATGACCATAAAAACTCTAAGGTTCTTCTCGTAGTTGTAGAAAGCTGAAATTTGCTACACATAAAATTTTACCCAAATACTCAGATACCCACAAACTCATAAATTTCCACATATCTACCCCTAACGTGAAATCGCTTCCTACCCTAATAACTTTATACACTACATATTAGCCTTGTAGAGTGAGCTTACTAAGTTTAACTAATATGTTAAATTTTACTTCTTTGCTTTCCTTATTCTGGAAGTTATTGAAATTCCACTGTACCTCCAGTAATCCTAGAAACAAGTAATTTGGTACACATTTATGGTTTTATCCCAATATCATGAGAAAGTCTAATATTGGAGTTTTCCCCCTGTATTTATTTAATTACAATCCCAAACATGAAAAATTCTGGCACTTATTTGTGGCTTAATTGTTTTGCTCCCAATGAAGCTATATGGCTGAGAAATTTTTAATGCATAGAGGTAAGCAAGTTTAACTGATATCTTAAATTTTACTTTGTTCTTATGCTTAGTTTGGAAGTGCTAGTAATTTATTTATGGTGGTAGTTCAGCCAGCAGCAATCTGCATTGCTCGGCTGCCGGGCACAGCAATTGTTTTCAGAGAGTGGGGCATTGTTGGTAAATGTATATTGATGTCATGAAATCTGAAATGTTCTTATTCACTGATTTTCAAGTGGAATCATTATATTTGAACAGTGATTCAGGGTAAGCGATATAGTTAAGGAAGGGTTAATTGGGAAAGATCTTTTAATCAAACAGAGAGCCATAATTAATTATGAGAACATGTCTGTATGTATCAGTGGTCATTCTAGTCCAATATTGACAGAGCCAGAAAACATCAGAGAGCATAGTAAGCGGGCTAGAATAGTAACAAAGGGGTCGGGAAACACATGAGACAAATGTTTGCAAATAAAGGGAAACATAAACACAGAGATACCACATAAAAACTCTCACAGAAGACAAGGAAATAAAACAAGAATAACGTTCAAAACAGTAATGACTCTACCACACAACATGTACAGAGTGAACAGCAGGAACATAAACAAAGCAAAACATCACCTGATAGGAAAGATGCTAGTAATTCCAGTCACCTTAAGGAATTAGCCTTATGGTGACTGGAATTGCTAGCATCTCTGCTATCGGACACTTCTACAGGTTTGAATTACCAAATCTGCTGAACAACAGTTTTAGAGGTACAAAAGAAATTGTAAGTCTTCTGGAGGATTACACAGTAAATTTAGGGCCAAGAGAAGAGCGCCAAAATTGTGCAGAAGCTACTATTAACAAACAAGAAATTATTCAAGGAGTTTTAATAGAAAATGGTACTTGTATCTTATCCATGCTAAAATACTATAGAAGACAGTGTTGAATTTTACTGTGGAGCGTTGGCGGCGCAGCCATATTGCCTAGAGTGTAATATGACATCAGTGTCACGTGATGATCCAGCTGACAGACCGATTGTCATTAGAATTTTAGAAAGTAAACAAACAACTAGCCACAAACAAAACAATGCAAGGGAAAACACGTATCAGTTTATTAGTGGAAAATTTGAGGGTAGATCATTCAAATGAGAAGAAAAGTGATCCACTCTAGAAATTTGTTTATTGTACAATGCTATATTCCATCTTCCATGAGATAAGTTGACACATACCAACAAAATCACACATGAAGTTAATTTAATGCCAGAAGCACACGGTACAGTCATCAATCAGAGATCGTATCTAATTCAAGATACTGTGAAGCCCATTCTATAGAAATAAATTGATCAAATGCTTTAGAATAAGATCATTGTTCCATCGACCAGTGCCCGGAATTTTCCTATCATTGTATTATCTAAGAAAGCGGATTCCAGTGGTCAACAACGGTACAGAATTGTGGTAGACTTTCGTAAATTAAATAAAACTGTTTTTCCACTTCCTCTAATTTTAGAACTCCTTGATTCCTTGGGGAAGGCAAAATACTTTTCAATCTTAGACTTAGCTCAAGGGTATCACGAAGTTTTGATTAAAGAATCTGATCAACTGTTAACAGCATTCAGTACAGGTAAAGATCACTATATATTTCAAAAAATGGCCATGGGGTTAGCTTCCTCACTGGCCTCATTTCAAAAACTTATGACTGTGGTTTTGAGTTGAATACAAGGTGACAGATGTTTTGTCTATCTAGATGATATCATAGGTTTTGGTCCAAATTTGGAGTAATAAAATGAGAGACTAAGAGACAATTTTGATAGATTAAGAACAGACACCGTTCGTCTGCAGCCAAATAAATGAGAAATTCTTACAAAAAGAGGTAACTTATCTTGGACACGAGTTGACAGAACATGGTGTTTATCCAGATCCCAATAAAATTGAAAAAGTTCAAAATTACCCAACTCCTCAAACTACAAAACAATTAAAAATATTTGTTTGATTTGTTGGTTATTATTGTCATTTCATAGAGAACTTTAGTAAGATAGCTATACCATTGTATAAATTATTAAAGAAAGATGTTCCATTTGAATGTAAGACATTTGTTCCTGGCGACCTGAATCAAGACTACAGAAAAGAAGTAATAGGAAGTCCGAGACCAACAAAAGTAAGAAGAATCATTTTAAAATACGGCAGCCTGAGAAAAATACTCTGACTGAAATTACTAGGTTTTTAAAATTAAAATCTCTTAGTATAATTTACCTCTACCCCTTTGGGAAGAGTCTAACCCGAGGCTTTATCCTTCAGTGAGACTCTTACTTGGTGTTCTACAAAAATATGCACTTAGGTGAGTTTAAACAAAATGTAAACAAATCATTGCCATATAGAATCTACTGAATACACTATTAACTAGTACTGGAATTGTTAACTACATAAAATTACCCTTAAATTGATTGGATTCTTGAACTTATCATATTGATTAAATATTCATAATTCTACTGGTTACACTTTTTAGTTACTATAATGCAATTTTTAGAACTACTACATTCAATTCAACATTAGTTTTACTAAATACACATTTGAAGCATACATCTCTGAAATCATCAAAATATTTATCTCGATCAAAATGAGAGAGAACCAATACCTGGTCAGAATCAGTGGACTTATCTCTGTCCTATAGATGGATGAGGTCTTTCACACACTACAATATCTTCATCAATAAGTTCATTGTTTATGTCACTATTGATATGAATAGGTCAACGACCTCTTATACGAGGTAGTTTCGTACCAGTTGATTGATTCACAATTGTGGTTTTCACACAGATTTGATTACAACATTCACCTGCACTATTACACCAAAAGTATTTAAAAGGGTTTCGTAAACAACCAAAGTGTCTAAAAGTGCAAAACATGATGCAAAAGATTAGACTTATACAAACATATGTTAAGATCGAATAATGTGACAATGAATAATTTGTAAAGGCATTTCTTTCTTGTTGTTCAATTTATTTTTGAATCTCATCAATTTTGAAGCCTGCAACACATAAATCATCAAGATTTTTGACAATATTTTTCATTGGTAAATTTAACTTTAATTCTGAAATATTACGTTTTTCTTTGGATATGATACAACAATCAACTTCTAAATTCAGATCAGGTACAATGTGGACTCCATCTGAATGTCAGAGGTAAGAGGAAGCTTTCGCTTCTTATTGCTGATGAGGTCAGAGGATGCCAGGTGAGTGAAAGAGGTATTCCTGTGATAAATGGTGTTAAGTCGCGGCCTTTTTTAGGGTAAATAAAATAGATTTATTAAGATGTCTAAAGGAAATTAATGTCTCTGATGATCATAATTTGTTGAAATTAAAAATTCCAACTGATATACCCGTATGTAATAATAAAATAAACAATTCAAAGTCATTGCGTCAAAGTGTTCAGACCAGTATTTTCCACCAAAATATAAGAGGAATATTTAGTAAAACTGATGACATTACCTTAAGCCTAGAAGAGATTCAAAATTCCAGAAATTTTAATGTAGACGTTTTGTGTATATCTGAGCATCATTTGTCTGATACAGGAATATCTCAGCTGTCCATCCCAAATTATAAATTAAGCTCTCATTTCTGCAGATGTAAAATGGAGAAAGGGGGAGTTGCCATTTTCGTTAGAAATAATATTGAATGCAGTAGTGTAGTTGTAAGTAAGTATTGTATAGAACAACACTTTGAATGTTGTGTTACTAAACTAGAATATGATAAGGAAGAGCTGATAGTGATAGCAATTTACAGGGCCCCCTCAGGTAATTTCAGACTGTTTTTATCTCGTTTAGAGTCTTTGCTACTAAGTTTTACAAATAGCAAACAAATAGTATTATGTGGAGATTTCAATGTTGACTTTCTGAATCACAGCAATGATAGATTAGATATGGAAGCCTTGATGTTGTCTTTTAACTTAACAGCACTTGTAAATTTTCCTACAAGAATACAAAATAATAGCAGGACTGCAATTGATAATTTTTTTATGGATATTTCTCAGTGCAGTAATTACAGCATACTTCCAGTAATAAATGGTATCTCAGATCATGATGCCCAGCTATTATGTATCGAGTCTAGGAACACTGTTAAACAGATAAAGAAAAGCTGGGTTTATAGAAGAAATATTAGTGAAAATAATATAAAACATTTCATAGATACCTTAAACAATGAAAACTGGTTAGAAGTATATAATGCGCAGGGTGTTAATGCGAAATTTGATTCCTTTCTGAATATATTTCTAACACTTTTTGAAGGTAGTTTCAAAAAAAGGAAAATTCTTAACACTCCAAACAATGAACTGGGCATGGGATGGATAACAAAGGGTATTAGAATCTCTAGTAAAACAAAGAGGGACCTTTATTTAAAAATTGAGAGAATCAGATAACTATGCGCTGAAAGTTCACTATAAACTTTATTCTAAAATACTAAGAAATGTAATAAGGAAGGCCAAGAACAGGTACATATCGGCGAAAATAGAAAATTCAGACAATAAAATGAGAACAATATGGAATATAATAAAGACTGAATCAGGAAAAACTGTAAATCACTCTAAAGACATAAAAAATAGAACAAAATGGATATGTGTATAGCGAAGTAGGGGAAGTTTGTGAAATATTTAACAAACACTTTACGTCAGTAGTAGATAAATTAGGCATAGAAAAGCAATCCCCACATAGTGCTCTAAGGCTTCTTGAGACTGCTTTCCCAAATAGCTTTGGTGGAGATGAAATTGCCACCAGTAACAGTCTCAGAAATAAATAAACTCATTAAACAATTAAAACCTAAAAATTCTTCCAGCTATGACAATATTTCAAGTAAATTACTGAAAAGATGTTCAGACTGTATCAGTCATGTACTTGCTCACATTTGTAATGAATCCTTAATACAAGGTGTTTCTCCCGATAGACTAAAATATGCTGTTGTAAAACCATTATTTAAAAAAGGAGAAGTAACATGTGTAGACAACTATCGTCCCATTTCATTACTTTCAACATTCTCAAAGGTTTTTGAAAAAGTCATGTATAGTAGAGTAATAAAACATGTTACACACTATAATATCCTCACTGATTCACAATTTGGGTTCAAAAAAGGATCATCCATAGAAATGGCTATATATTCATTTTTAAATAACACATTTGAGGAACTGAATAATAAAATGAATCCTGTAGGAATATTTTGTGATCTTGCAAAAGCATTTGATTGTGTAAATCATGAATTACTTTTGAAAAAAATGGAATACTATGGTATTTTTGGACCGCAGGTAAATGGTTTAAATCATACATTGAAAGCCGAATGCAAAAAGTTTCAATTTTTGATTCTAAAATAAGTAAAGATGCTTCATCAGACTGGGAGAAAATAAAACATGGAATTTCCACAAGGCTCTGTCTTAGGTCCCCTCCTCTTTCTGTTATACATCAATGACCTTCCAGGAAATTTATCCGATAAAGTTAAGAGTGTTTTTATTTGCAGATGACACTAACCTGACTGTGCGTAAAACACCAAACAGTACTATAGAATTTAATGTAAATGAAGTACTTAGAGTAGTAGCAAATTGGTTTAAGGCAAATTCATTAAAATTAAATTTTGAAAAACACATTATATTAGGTTTAAAAACAAAAAACTATGCACAGCCAGATATATGTATAAAACTATAAAAACAACACAATCTTAGAAACAGAGAGTATAAAATTTCTTGGTATTAAAATAGATCAGAAACTCTGTTGGCATGATCATATCACTACACTACTGACAAAGTTAAGTAGTGCCACCTTCGCTATACGAACACTTTCTCTAACATCAGATCTAGAATTAATGAAACAGGTGTACTCCTCATATTTTCATTCAGTAATGTCATATGGCATAATTTTTTGGGGAAACTCTTCACAAAGTAAAAAAGTTTTCATAGCACAGAAAAGAGCTATTAGGTTTCTGTGTAGGGTAAAACCAAGAACTTCTTGCAGACAACTCTTTAAGAAACTCAATATTCTTACAATGTGTTCTCAGTATAATATATTCTCTCATGAGCTTTGTCATAGAAAATTTTAACCTGTTTACACCTAATTCAACAGGTACACAGTTTCAATACAAGAAACAGAAATAACTTGCATAAAAACACAAACATCTCTGTCATTAGTACAAAGAGGAGTTAATTATTCTGGGATACATCTGTTTAATAAACTACCTAATCGTATAAAACAGCTTTCAGATAATAAAGATGTATTCAAACAAAAAACTTAGAGATTATCTTATTGGCAACTCCTTCTACTCCATTCAAGAATTTGAAGAAAATAATTAATTGTACTCATTATGACATTTGCAAAACTCAGTTGCAAAAAATGTATGTTTATTATTATTTCATGTATTTGTAAAATATGTAGTATATATATTACTATGATATGACTCATATTATGTGTATATGTATCAACAATGACATGTTTTCACATCCCAGAGGTACTTCCTCAGCAGGGATCCATGGAACAAGATTGAATAAATAAAATAAAATAAAATAAAATGTCTGGACTTGTAATATTAGATCTTATTGTCTGTTGTGATTTGATTAAGATTTTTGCTCCATATTATCTTCTGTATCTCTGAAAAAAATGTAATTCTACCAGTTCCTAAGAAAATAGCATCAGTGGACTGATTTTCACCACATAAAATTGTCATACCCTCCTCTTTAGGAGCAACGAATAACCATTCATTATTATTTAGCTTAGTTAACAAACTCTTATTAAAAAGACTCATATTTTTGTACAATCATGGGGATTGTTCTGACCGACTGCAATAACTTAACTTCACATGGAGCATTTTCACAGGAAGCTGATAGTACAAAATTTTGTTTACAAATACTAAGATCATTTGTTAACTGCTTAAGTTTTAGTTCATCATGATTTAGTTTAGCATACAATCTACGAGAATTGTTAATAATCAAAGTATCCTTTTCTGGCAAGATGAACAAATAAATATTACCAATTGAAATTGCAAGTGGGAGAATTGTGTAAATGTTAAATTTATTGTTATTTGTGAGAGCGACGTTAAGAATTTTACTCAAGATATGCTGAGATTGGAATACATCTAGACTTTTTAACAAAAGATAGCCAATCTCTTCTGTTCATCTTTGATATCTGATTAAATTTTGATAACTAACAATTTGTGATGGATTAATGATAAAAGGTTGTAGAGTTCCATACTGCGTGTTTAGATGAATTAATGATAAGAGGTTGTAGAACTCCATGCTGTGTGTCTACAATGGTTGAGATAGCTAAATCATGGTATCTTTGCAATTAAAATATAATAGACAAAGATCTTATAAGGTGTTCATTTGTGGAAGTCATTATGGCTAATTTTCGAATGGAATGGTCTGTATGGTTTGAAAATTGTTGAACGTATTTTTTTATCCTTTTCGTCCCCGAAACCAAAACAACTTGATTTTGGTTCACAGTGGATAATGTATAATTGATTTCAGACAAAGATTTCTTAACTACAGTTAGCTGTTCTTTGGACAATTTCAACAAAGTACATTGTAAGAAAACAGCTGTTTTCTTACAACACAGATGAATCATGGCGATTAATGAATCTAACCTGAAAGTATAATTCCTGCTTCCATATGATGTCTTTTGAAACCGATAGAATAGGCTATTTGACAATATTAAAAAAAATATTATAAACTAGCTGTTACCCGCGACTTCGTACGCGTGGACTTGGAGTTTCATTGCCAGAATTGGATATAGAAAACTGTTAGTAACGTAAGATTTGTCCCAAACAACACCGAGTCGACATAATATGATGAAAGCCATCATTATATCATCCTATCGTCTAATCTGTCTCATGAAGAGAATCAATTTACAACATATTTAAAAACAGAAAAGTAAGCGAAGGTGCGGGGATGTGTGTGTGTGTGTGTGGGGGGGGGGGGGGGGTTAACTGATGGCAGCTTTATTTCAGCTTGGTTTTTTCTTCTTTCTTCAACATGAGCATCTGAATCTTATAATCTAATAGCAGCACATTGTCTTCTAGACCTGCACCTTAGGCCAGGTTTACGTCCGTAAGGCATGTCAAAAAGGAAGACAAATTGGTGCCAGAAACTTTTATACAGACACAAATGAATAGTACAGTGCAGAGCAAATTGACTTCTATACTAAATAATAAGTTTTGTTTCTTATCGAAATTTATTAACAAATCAAACACTAACAGACTGCGCGACTGAGCAACCAACGTAACATTACAGACTAACACACGAATCTGTCTGTCTTTCATCATTCGATAAGTTCTTAAAATTTCGTGACTAAAACTGTTATTCATACCGAAAAAATGTCCTGTGTCCTTCCTACACTATTTCATTGTTAAATTCCATCAATATTGATATAGCCATTTAGTCGTCAAAACGTAACAAAAAGACAGAGACTTACTTCCACATTTATAATATAATAGCTGGTACCCACAACTTCGTTCGTGATTGTAAAGTATTCATATTGACAGCTGTAGACATCTAACCACCATAGTGCACGATGGGAGACTCGATACTATTACCACACACAAATACCAGTCTTCTGCGCTATGTAGTTCCGGCAGCAAAGTAAAATTTACGGATACACACAAGTCTTTGGATGAAATACGAAAATATTCATGATCGACCAATTTCAAACACCATATCTCACACACTCCCACAGTTACCGAATTTCGGCCAACGTTGTGATCGATGGGAGACTCTGTGTTACTACCACACACAAACGCCAGTGATCTGCGATTGATAGTTTTCACTTAAAAGTGATACACCGTGACACATGCGTCTTTGGCAGAAATATGAAATTGCCGCAGGTCGACCATTTTCCATCCCCCATAGCTACAGACATCTAACAACCATAGTGCACGACAACAGACACGATTCTACTACCACACATAAACACCAATGCTCTATGCTATGTAGTCGTGGCAGAAAAGTGAAATCTGCGGAGACACATGCCTTTCGTCGAAATACGAAAATATCCTTGGTCGGCCACTTACAACCACCATATCTACACAGTACCACAGTTTCTGAAATTCGGCCGCTGTTGTGATCGAAAGGTGACTCTGTGCTACTACTACACACAAACGCCAGTTATCTGTGATCTATAGTTTTCGCTGAAAAGTGATACACCATGACACTTTTGTCTTTGGCAGAAGTATGAAATTGCCACAGGTCGACCACTTTCAACCCCATTCTCCCACACCCCCATAGCTACCGACATCTAACAACCATAGTGCACTACATGAGATACGATTCTACTACCAAACACAAACACCAATGCTCTATGCTATGTAGTTGTGGCAGAAAAGTGACATATGCGGAGACAGTCGAAATACGAAAATATCCTTGGTCGGCCACTTACAACCACCATATCTACCACAGTACCACAGTTTCTGAAATTCGGCCGCTGTTGTGATCGAAAGGTGACTCTGTGCTACTACTACAACAAACGCCAGTTATCTGTGATCTATAGTTTCTGCGCTGAAAAAGTGATACACCATGACACTTTTGTCTTTGGCAGAAGTATGAAATTGCCACAGGTCGACCACTTTCAACCCCCTATATCCCACTCCCCCATATAACCCACACCCCCCATAGCTACCGACATCTAACAACCATAGTGAACAACAGGAAAGACGATTCTACTACCACACACAAACACCAAAGGTCTATGTTATGTAGTTGTGGCGGAAAGAGAAGTATACGGACATACGAATATTTGGTCGAAATATGAAAACGCCCTGCACTGACCAACTTTAATCATTATATCTCCCACATCCCCACAGCTATCGGCATTCGGCCAACGTTGTGCACCACAGGAAACTCCATGCTACTTCCACCCACAAACATCAGTGATCTGTGCTAGGTAGTGGTGGCTGAAAGGTGAAATATAGGAAAAAACACGTCTATTTTTATATATATAAGATTGAACTCTTTCTCATAGATTAATGCTTCAGGAAGCTAATTTTTTAATTTTGAAAAGAAAGTGGATTATTTTTAATAAAAAAGCGAAATAAAAATTATACTTTTCTTACCTCTGGTCACGTGACAGAAAACGCTCTAGGATTGGTGGTCGCTTGAGTGACGTCACACGTCTGTAAACGCTGCGGCTAGGAATGGAGCGTTTCCTATTATCCAAGTTTTCAACTATTTTTATTGTTTGTTGCTGGTCATTTCTTGTTATTAATGAAATTTCATTTTGAATACAAAATCGAGAACATTATGTAAAAGCCTACAGCGGAAAAATAACGAAAATAGACGCCTTATTTGTGGGGCTGGCTATAGAAAAAAAACTGACTTTTATTCTACTGAGCTTAAAAATGTAACAGCTTCTATTTGAGACTCATTTATATTTAAATTGAAAGTTAGAGATTGATTGTTTTGCGTTAGCAAACCATACGTCGAAAAATTCTGTACGCGAAATTTGTGCAGTCATGCTGAAAATAAAGAAAAGTTGTATGGGTGTCGCAAATATGCGCAAACAAATTAAGGTATTTCTTGTAGCTAATAAGCAGCTCTTTCAAATAAATATAGTAAGAGATCGGTATAATGTGGTATAATGAACTAAAACTCAACATGAAATTGGCTCAGTAGTTTTTTTTTAATTAAAAATAATCTCGTTCTGTTTTAATGATGCTATTGTATCACGGAAAAATCATGCGTAAACTTACCTTGAAGCTCGCCAAAAGCAATAGCAACACACAAATCACTACTAACACGCAGAAATACAGCGTAATCATCGACCAAACTCAATGGATTATCGCGGCCGACTGAAGCGCTTGTTCGGTGGATCACAGGAAGCCCATTGTTCAAACTATTTTTTCTATTGTTAGGCGTGAATTCGTTGAAAATAAACCTTTGTTCCGAGTAGTATGGTTCATCTACTTTGAATATAAATAACTATTTTGCCTGCGTAGACAATTATCAAAACTGACTTTTGTCCCTCTAGATTTAGAAAATATCACACTGTGCGGCGTCCTCCCGGATGCGAGGCCAGAGCGTTAACCGCTCACTCACCACGCTCGGAACAACTGGATGTTGTGGGCCATTTTTCTTAATTGCAGATTAAAGATTATGGATAAATATATTTTTTGTCAATAAAATGAATTTGTTTGTTTATTCATTTACCTACCTCGTTTCACTTCATCTCACATGAAGAAACTGTGAAGTGTTCACTATTAACATAAAGAGAAGCAATTAAGAAGTAGTGTCAGGATAGCTGCGTGATTGAAGAGTGGTAATGGAATTCAGAACGTCCTACGTTCGAAGAACCTTGGTTGGGATAATATTTTTTGTGTGAATTTTTTTCGGTATTTGTTTGCTGTTTTTTCACTACCATGTTTTTATTCGAAGAATTCATAATAGTTGCTAAGCGTCATGCAAGTGTTTGAAACAAATTGCTACCATACATGAAAAGTTTTAATTTTTAAACTTACCAGAGAGAGAATATCATGCAAAAAATACAGGTGCACGGCCGTGAACAACGGAATATTTTAGAAGTGACATCACATGTAGAAATTTCATGCTAATCTTGCACAGTTCCGGAACGCTTTGTGTCCTTTTCGTTGGAATTTTTACGTGACGATACAACTGTAGGTTACCTTCCTGACATAACTGCATCTATTAGGGCGATATTTACTTTTAATATGCAAGTCATTTTCATTTTTTAAAAAACAAAAAAACAACTTTTTTTCGGTGTACAAGTAACGTCCAATTTCCTTTTTGAAATCTTCTTTGTTGTTTCAAATGGTTGTAATTCGCTTGTTATCCAAAAATTTGTGAAGCCTTCAGAAAAAAGAAAAGAAAAATTAAATTGATTTTCTGGTGGGATTTTCGGGAAAAAATTATTATGCAATGCAACCAACAGCAACTAGTATCCAAAGAAAATGACAAAAGAAAACCAACTGAAAATATTCCGAAGCGAGGATCGAACCTCAGGACCAACCCTAATAATTCTCGCCTTAAACAACGTATTACATTTACTCTACGAAATTGCGGTGTAAATGAGATTCACAGAAAATCGTAAGCGACTTTGCTGCAATATCAAATTGAAGTTGTTACATTTTTAAGCTCCACAGAATAAAACTCAGTGGGTTGTTTCTATAACTAGGCCCACAAATAAGGCGTCTACTTTCAATATTTTTCCGCTGTAGGCTTTTCCAAAATTGTTTTCGATTTTATATTCAAAACGAACCTTCATTAAAAATAAGAAATAACCAGCAACAAACAATAAAAAATAGTTGAAAACTTGGGTAATAGGAAACGCTCCATTACCAGCGGCAGCGTTTACAGACGGGTGACGTCACGACTGCCGTTGCACACTGCCAGGCAGCAAAATAGTGTTTTGGCGGGCTTTTAAATTCTTTAAATTTTAACTTTGAATTTTTCGCAAAATAATGCACTTTTGTCAAAAAATCTCTTCACTCGGTGAATAAGGTGTACCAATAAACAAATTAAAACCATTTTCAAGAAGTAGTCAAATACCCTATTGTTGCAATGCAAGGATTTTCACCGACATTTACTATCCTGGGGCAAGTATATCACCGAATTGGCTCTATGCTTCCTTCGTCGAATACAAAACCACAGTTTCATGGGCGATGAGGAAGCAGAAACTGAAAGACTTTATAGAATTACTGAAGGAACTGAGAGAGAGACCTTACAAAAAATACAGCGGGTATTACATGACAACAGTGCCTTGGTTAGGGAATTCAAAATGGCTTTGGAGAACATGCCCGAGGTAACCTGCAACGTAGTGATCCACACTGACCATGTGCCATGAGGACAACACGAGAGATGTTACAACGCATCGACGAGCAACAAGATCGCGGTAATCCTACCGGGCATAGCGGGCCTAAAGTTCAGCACGGAATCAGAACCACGTGAGCATTCTGGCGAACTTCACATCACACGACAACCTGTGCCAGAGATGAAGGTCAAGCTGAGGATCTATGAAAATCCTCGCCGATTCTGGGATTCAAGGTGGGGACTCTCCAGTTGGACGCCCTAACCACTGAGCGACCAGACCTCTGAAGAAAATCTATCACTCTTCCATGTGGACAAAGTCACGGGTAACTGCTAGTATGTTAATATACAGTACTTAATGTTTGGCATCAATTTTGTACCACTTAAACACCTTTTATCACCTTTTATTTCTCCTCATAGAACTTTTCCTCCATTAATCACCACCTTTTTCCACTGATTATAAACCCTCAATCACAATTCTTCACACACAAAATCATGACAAATTTCCAAACATCCAGTCTTGAGGTAGAGAAAGCTCATATTCTGGGCCAAAAAAATCTGCCTTTGTCGTCGGGAGACCACTGTCGTTTTCAGTAGTCGTAATTCTCCGAAATGTGCTTGCGTTTAGAAACTCGTTCTATGCAGTTTACTCGTTGTCCAACATTTAAAACTCTGAACATTGGTGCTTAGCACCCTCTGCCACCCACAATGTTTGTGATTTACAGAGTATGAATGTAGATGTAGAACATATGATTTGTGTATTGCAAATCAGCTGTAAAATCTTTTGGTAAATTGACATCTTTTATCTCACAGATTTCTAGTAATTCCAAGTCCTGTCACGCTCGCATTATTAGGTGTCTCGTAGTTTATTATATATGAAATAATTAGTCCTCAATACAGTCTCAAATTTAACTTGCTTTTATTTCTCATAAGCACATCGGACTTCAAAGATACTGGTCACATATAAACACAAGCTCCAGCGATTACATTCAATACTACTCAACGTTGCCAACGTAAACTGTTTCCGTAAACTGTCACAAATGAGTCTCTGCTGCTTGCTTTATATAAGTTCTAGAACATTACAAAGGCATACGACAGATATTTCTCGAACTTTAACAATACTTAAACATATTAAAAACAGTCAAAATCAATACATAATCATTTACAAACATTGCAAAATGCTCATAAATGAAAACCAAAGACATTTAAATACAAAATTGTCCATTAAATCATTTTAATCTGTAATAAATCATCTTGTAAACATCGTAGCTCACCTGAATACTTGGAATACAAACATTTAATCAACTTCTATTGCACAGTACTGTCCTTGAATATTTTAAATAGTACTTATATAATTTCCTTTATACCAATCTATTAGTATAATACACAAGATGTAGCGCGATGACGTCATGTCACGCGGTGACGTCATGTCACGCGGTGACGTAACTATGACGTCACGCAATGACGTCACGCTTTACGATGATATTTTTGGGAATACGCGTTATTCAACAACATTTCCAAGCATCAGCGAATTAATTAACGAACAGAACACTGAAATAAAAGTATGTATCGCGTTAAAATCGATATATCAATCATTAGATGCTTATATTTACTTAATATTCTTTTGATGTATAGAAGTATTCCTTACATACTTTGTCCATAGATATTGTAAAATAAAAGCATTTTATTTCGAGCACCATGTTGTGAAAATTTATGGTTAGAGTTTTTACTATCATGGATCAGAAATTAACAAGTGGCATTTGACGTTACAGCAGAGAGCATGAAATATTTAGTTTATTTCAAAACAATGATATTTTTGGGAATACGGGTTATTCAACAAACATTTCCAAGCATCAGCGAATAAATTAACTAACAGAACACTGAAAATAAAAGTATGTATCGCCGTTTAAAATCGATATATCAATTCATTAGATGCTTATATTTACTTAATATTCTTTGATGTATAGAAGTATTCCTTACATATTTAGTCCATAGATATGTTAGATAAAAGCTTTTTATTTCGAGCACCAATGTTGTAAATTTTATGGTTTGAGTTTTACTATCATGGATCAGAATTACAAGTGGCATTTGACGTTACAGCAGAGAGCATAGAATATTTAGTTTATTTCAAAACAATGATATTTTTGGGAATACGGTGTTATTTAATAACATTTCCAAGCATCAGCGAATAAATTAACTGACAGAACACTGAAATAAAAATATGTATTGCATTAAAATCGACATATCAATCATTAGATGCTTATATTTACGTAATATTCTTTTGATATATAGAAGTATTGGATACCGTACCTCTTTCTTGACCTGCGAAGAACTGGTTACTAACTGTTGAAATTTGTATCAGTCGCTTCGTCAAAAATGTCCTCTTTCACATTTTGAGATCAGGCATTGCGGAAAACTCGCCAGGAATTAGATTAAAAATGCCGAAATATAACACTGACGCACAGTCATTAGACGCCGCCAACGTTGAAAAATCAGTGACAGTCCCTTTAAAATGTTGATTTAATCCTTTTTTGTAATGTTTTCTTGCATTTTCAGTTGTAAAAAGTCGCACCAAATTGGCAGTATGTATCCTTACAATCTTTGTACATAGATATGTAAGATAAAACTTTATATTTTCGAGCATAATGTTCCGAAAAGTTTGGTTATATTATTACTTAGTATGGATCAGAATTACAAGTGGCATTTGACGTTACGGCAGAAGGCATGAATAATTTAGTTTATTTTTCAAATATTTTAATCTGTGTCCCTATTATTGAAATTATTAATTCGTTTGAACAGAAATAATTGAACATTGATACGGGAACTGTGCATCCTACATTACACTTAAAACAAATATTAAGTTTATATGAATTTATTTTAATTTACTTTGCTTTCACTGTGTAATTATAACTGAGCCTATTATTTCAGCAACTCTGTCAGCCATTCAAACGTTTTACTACCAGTCTGAATAACAAAACAGAAATGCGCAAAAACCGTTGAAGATTTTTGATTCAAATTTATATCACGATGCATTATTACCACTAAAAAAGCGATACAGTTCATGTATTAATATGCGTGAGATTGAAGTATTGTTCTTCTGGCGAGAAGTTACGTGGTTAGGTTGAAATGCAACCTGGACCAGAATGGAAAACTGAAACATTTTGCTAGAGTGCAAGGGTCCGAGAAATTACACTAAGCCGTGAATTGTCAGACAACCGAAATAAAAGTATGTATTGAGTTTAAATCGACATAATCCGACATAATAAGTATTAGCCGCTTAGATTTATTTAATAATCGTTTTATGTAAAAGAATTCGTTAAAATCTTTGGCCACAAATACGTAAGATAAAAGATTTAATTATTTCAATGTTAGCGGTAATTTTTGATAGATTGTTATTAAAACTGGCACTTGAGAGAAGAGGGCATAAGTAATTTAATTTTTTTTAGTAATTTGTTTTCTTGAGTGTTCTGTTACTTACGGTACATCATTACTTTGTTTTAACAAAAGTAGTTCCATACTGTCCGCGATCAATATAGACTACAATTAAAACTGATATTACTTGGAATGATGTAAGCTGTTAAGATTTATTTTTAATTTCCTTTGCTTTTACTGATGCCATATTTCAGCCGCATGTAATTGTGTCAGCCATTCAAAGGTGTTAGTATCTATCCAAATCACGAATATAAAAAAGAAAGATGAAATAACCCGTAAAGACTTTTGATTTAGTTTATATCGCGATGCATTATTACCACTAAAATACGATATAAATGCGGCAAGTTTAGTACGTCATTAAGTTGAAATGCAACCTGGACCAGGATATCAACGAAAATCTTTTGTTATATGGTAAGGTACTAGGAATGCACTGAGCTTTATTTTATAACTGTTTTATTTATTTAAGTAATTAGTAAGAAATGTAATGCTAGAACGGCATATTAACTATCAGTTGCTTTATCTGAATCACGAATATAAAAAAGGAACATGGAATAACGCCTAAAGATTTTTGATTTAGTTTATATCGCGATGCGTTATTACCACCAAAATGCGAAATAGTAGGTATAATATGTGCGTAATTTAACATTTGTTTCTCTGGAAGCAAGTTTTGTACGTGATTAGATTGAAATGCATCCCGGACCAGGATAGGAACGAAAACATTTTGTTATAGGGCAAAGCAGTATGGATTCCACTGAACTATATTTTATAACAATCATATTTAATTAAGTAATTCCTAAGAAATGTAATGCTAGAACGACATATTAATTATGAGTTGCCTTTTTTTTTTTTTTACTGAAATCATTAGGCTACGGATTGGTGTGAATAAAAGAAGTTCTAAATTGTTTGCGATCTGTGCGACCTGAACCACAATTAAAACTAATATTACGTGGCATAACGTAGGTTTTTAAGATTTGTTTTGAGCATCCTTCGCTTTCACTGGAGTCATTATTTCAGCCGGATTTAAGTTGTGTCAGGCGTTAAAACATCGACCTATGGATCAAGTTTGTATCGCATGATGCATGATCGGTATCGACGCATGATGACATTGACATGCGATACAAGGAATGTATTAATTCGGGTGTGGTTTAAGTTTTGATTTTCAACCGGCTATATTGTCAAAGATTGTAGTTAGGCTTAAAAGCAACCTGGACCAGAAAAAACAAATTACCAAAACCGCTATATGTACACGGTGGAAATACACTATATGTGGTTTATTTTCTTCCTGGTGGTTGTTGGTAGGTTGAAATACGTCCTGGACCAGAGGAAACTTCACCAAAATCACAGTTATAATTGATTTTCAACATGCTATATCTCGAAAACCAAGAAAGATATCAAAAAATTTAACTTTATTTTCGATTTGTTTCGTCGAGTTCTACAAGAATTCGCCACGGTTATACCTCAAGGGGCCCCTAAGCGCAGTTTTTTAGAGGGCCCACGAGCCTTCACAGCAAATTGGCGACCTTTTTTTTTTTTTTTTTTTTTTTTTTTTTTTTTTTTTTTTTTTTAGCTCTACCTAAGGGGCCACTGAGATCACAGGAACCCTCACTAAGGACCCTCGCTGTTCTGAGGGTGGGCCCAACCACAGCTCAGGGTCCCATAAAGAACAATTCAAGGGCCCCCATCCTCAGTTCAGGGGGCCCCTACCAGCACACAAAGCAAAGATAACGTCGCCTGAGGGCCCAAAATAAACTTTTCGCACCGGGGCCCTTATTGACCTAGCTACGCCACGTTAACACATCGATCTTCATCGCATTATTAGCGAAGATTGTGGTTAGACTGAAATGCGACCTGCATCAAGTAGACAACTGAAACGTTTCACTACATCACAATAGACGAGAAATTACAGCACATTGAGCTTTATTTCAAAACAATTCTGATTAGGTATGCAAGTAAACAGAAATTAATTGCCAGAATACTCCAAACCCGTCATTTTTGACGGGCTTTGTGGCTAGTCTATTAGTATAATAGACAAGATGTAGCGGTGTCACACCTACGTCATGTCACGCGGTGACGTCAAGCTATGACGTTGCCTATGACGTCACGCTTTACGATATTATTTGTGGGAGTGCGCGTTATTTAATATCATTTCCAAGCAACAGTGAATAAATTAACTCACAGAATACTGAAATAAAAGTATGTATTGCGTTAAAATCGATATTTCAATCATTAGATGCTTATATTTACGTAATATTCTTTTGATATATTCAAGTATTCCTTAAATTCTTTGTCCATAGATATTGTAAGATAAAAGCTTTGTATTTCGAGCATCAATGTAGAAAAAAATTTGGTTAAAGTGTTACTTAAAATGGATCAGAATTACAACTGGCATTTGACGCTACCGCAGAGGGCATGAATAATTTAGCTTTTTTTCAAAATAATTTAAACTGTACCTATTATTGAAATTATTACTTCGTTTGGACCGAAATAGTTGCCCACTCATCTCGAATTGTGCAGCCTACACTACAATTAATAATGTAAGTTTATCAAATTTATTTTACTTTTCTTTGATTTCACTGAGTAATATTACTGAGGCTATTTCGTATTTCCGCAATGTGTAACTATGACAGCTATTCGAACGTTGTAATATTGGTCTGAATCACGTTGCAGATTTTTGATTTATTACTTTTCTTTTTTGTTGAATGTTTTTGATGAAATTTATGTTGTTGCGTAATATATCTCATCAATGAATTGTCGTTTTGGTCGGAAGCTTTCATTTTGTAGCGGCAGTATTAGCCCGAGATTGTGGTTAGGTTGAAATCCAGCCTGGACAAAAATAAATAAAGAACCTTATCACAGCAATAGCATGTTGAATTTAGCTATTATCAGTTATTTAAGCAGGTTTCATAAGCACTATGTCACGTTTTGATATCATGAATCACGATGTAAACTACTCCCGTATGTGGTTAGTTTTAAAATGCAACCTGGACCAGGATAGCAGCCGAAACCTTTTGTCATAGCGCCAGGCAATAGAAATTGCATTTATTTTATAACCATTCAATTTATTTCAACAATTGCTAAGAAAGGAATTGCTACAATACTGAAAGAAAAGTATGAATTGTGTTTAAATTGTCATATTGATTATTAGTTGCTTTTTTAGTGATATGAATACTTGGTTTGAATGAAGAAGTTCCAAATTGTTCGCGATCTATGCAACCTAAACCACAATTGAAACTAATATTACATGACGTAAGAAGTTAAGATTTATTTTTAGCATCCTTCGTTTTCACTGGGGTCATTATTTCAGCCGAATGTAAGCTGTGCCAGGCGTTAAAACATCCATCTTCATCATAGACAATAAGAAAGTTGGAAGAAACTGTGAAGATTTTGGATCAAGTTTGTATCGCATGATGCATGATTGGTATAGATGCATCATGACATTGACATGCGATTCAGGGAATGTATAAATTCGCGTGTGAATGAAGCTTTGATTTTCTACCAGCTATATTGGCGAAGATTGTAGTTATGCTGAAACACAACCTGGACCAAATTGACAACTGAAACTTTTTGCTACATCACAAGGGACGAGAAATTACAGCATAGTGAGCTTTATTTTACAAAATTTCTATCTAGGTAAACAACCAAAATGAAATCAATTGCCAGCACAGTCCGTTAAACCCGTCATTTTTGACGGGTTTTTTGCCTAGTTTATAGTAAATTGCAAGACAAACATACAAAATCATATTCACTCAACACCCCGCTTGCTACAAATACTTCATAAAAAATAATTCCATTTAAAGTCTAGGTTTGAGGGCTGTTACTTTCTCTCTCAGCCCTAAATTAGTCTGGACAACTCTTAGTTCATTCTGCCGCACCATCAACAGGCGCTATTATTTCAATACTTTTCATTTCTATAAAATAGAAGGGAATATGTACTCATGAGAGTTGCAAATACCTCCTTTTTTTCTATCACAAGTCTCTCGACTGGTATGAAACAATCTTCCACTTATAAGTATCCTTATATAACCTATTCATCTCTACATACCCCTTACAATCTTCATCGTCAATTATCTGTTTTATATGTTCTACTCTTTACTTCCTCTACAATTATTTTCTTTTTCCTTTAGTTAGTCTCTCCAGAAAAAAAAAATTTGACCAATTACAATATCATAAAATGTCTCTTATCTCTAAGAGAGACTTCCACAAACTTCTATTCTTCCCTATCATTTACAAAATATGTTCACATTGTATCTTATAATTTCCACTTAATTTTCAACATCCTTTTAAAGCATCACACTTTAAATGCTTCAATTTTCATTCTTTCTGGAATTTCTAAAACTCTTGCTTCACAACTATAAAGCACTGTGCTCAACATATACATTTTTAGCAAGGTTTTTTTTTATTATTATTCAGAGTACAGGTCAATATTTCAAAATAAAAGATGCATTTTCACTAGTATGATTCTGCTTTTAACATCAGTCTTGCTGCCATTTGTAATTTTATTTCCTAAGTAGTAGAATGTATTTACTTCTCTTGTCAAAATTTTTTATATTTATTCTACTGTTACTGTTATCATTTCTATTACATCATATGAATTTTTTCTTGCTTTGGGTTATATTACATCTAAAATCTTCCTTCAGTATTTTGTTCATGTCATTAATCAATTTATCAATATCCCTATTCTGTTCTGCAAATAGGATAATGACACAAGCAAATCACAGAATACTGACTCTTCCCCCTTCAACACTTATGCCACTTTCAGAATTTTGTTTGACTTCCTTTATTGCTTCTTCTAAATAATAGTTGAATATTACTTGGGTTAGACAACATCCATGTCCCACATCCTCTTTAATTATTGCAGGTCTCTAATTATCCTTCAGCTAATATCTTTTCTACTATCCTTCCTACTCTTCTGTATATTATCTTAGTAATTTTTAAATACATATTGTGACTTATTGAGCATTAATGTACACAAACATCAACTTCTGTTTTCATTGAAAGTGTGAAGATAATAGTTTTATTAAAATCAAATGGGATTTCTACTGTCTGGTAATCTTTTATATCAATTTTCATAATCCCTGGATTTCTTCTAGATAAATTAAAAGCTCTACTGGAATCTCATTTGAGTTCAAATCTTTCAAAATTGTGTCAGACTGCACTTAAAACAAACTCTCCTAAATCATCAATGTTAACACGTCTTCTGTTTCCAGTACACTGTTATTCAAACCATCCCCACATACAGTTTCTGTATATACTCCTTCCATTGCTTAGCTCTATCTTCTAAGCTTAAAAGTGGTTTTCCATCAGCACTTTCAAAGTTTATCCATCTTTTCTTTAACTCTCCCAAAGTTTGTTTGATCCTCCTAGGCCAGATTTACTTTACCTATAAACCGTTTCCGTTTCTACAGCATTACACTTTTCTGGCAGCCACTTTTATTTTTATTTTTTTATTTCTCTCTTGTGTTGAATCCTAAAATATCTATACATCTCTCTTGTTGCTTCATCCAGGGCATTTTTACCTTCTCCTCTGTTTCATCAACTCAAAAAAATCTCCAAAGTTTCTTCTTCTTGCCCAATGTCTGATGTTTCTTCACTAGCTTTGATTATCCCTTTCTGGAATGCATACCTATATATTATTATGTTGAATTCCTTTCAAGTTAGACCCTTGTCTAAAATTTCTGCAAAATTTAACTCTTATAAATATATTACAGGTTACAAATTCAGACATGGGAACAGTTAAAAACACTGTCCCTGAGTGGTCCTCTGCTGTCCCAAATATTCATAAATGATCATAAATTCATATTGCATTCTAATTAAAGTACACTGCCCTTTGCAGTTTTTAAAAGATCTCAAAAATATTTCAAATGACATTCTAAAGAAAATAAATAGGTGGTTCAATGCAAGTAATTTTCTAAATAATATAGAGAATAGTAAGTAGTTCCAAAATAAAATTAAAGACAGATATAATGTGATGCCTGAAGTGAAAGCGATCAATGAAAGCAATTGTACAAAATTTTTGGATGTAACAGAAACCAATCCTTTCCACAAATTCTTAAAAAACTTAAATGTTCAGTAATTTTCAGCTAGAATACTACTTACATTTCCGTCTAGGGAAATTAAAGTGCAGAAAGTATTTAAATCATATAAATGTGCACAGGCATCATGCAAAAATCTGTTATTAATAATACAAACACCCACTACTGTCTTTTATGGTAGAAAATTGTCAGGTCTTCGGTGGTTTAATTAATATAGTAATTAATTAAATAGTCCACCATAAAGTTCAGTTTAATATTTTTTGTTTATTTTCAAAACGTCAGCGATATTGTTTACATGCATAGATACAATCAAGAGCTACTACTGACGCAATCTTTGGCAGTTCCAGAGTGAATCTGTTTAAAACTAACTGTAAACTCAACTGTAAACTAAACACTGTCCTTCTGCTGATTTCTTTATATAGGCTCTATTGAAATTTCTGGAATTCTTCAAAAGCGTCCACCAGATATTTCTCAAACATTAACAATTACTCAAACAATTAAACATATTAAAAACAATCAGAAATAGTACTTAATCATTTAACATCATTACAAAACGGTAAGAAATGGAAATTAAAGATACTTAAACACAAAATTATTTTAAACTGTAGAAAATTGTCCTGTAAACATCGTAACTTGCATTAATACTTGGAATTACACACATTTAAGCAATTCTTTTGAACAATTCGGTTCTTAAACATATTAAATGGGCTTTAAACAATGTCTTCTCATAAAATAAATTTACAAGAAATTGCAAAACAACCATACCAGATCATATTCAAGCAAACTTTAGCTCACTACAAATACTTTATAAAATACAATTCTATGCAAAGTTCAGGTATGAGGGCTGTTACAAAATGCTGAATACATCAGACTAAATGCTGATATGCCTAAGTATAATAGCAGGAACAACAATAAACTTTTTAACAAACCAAAAGACTTCACAAAGCCACACAAGAATGTATTTTCAGAATTGTTAAAAACAGAAAATTAAAAAAAAAATCTGTCAAAATTGTATTAATTAGACCAGTGGTCAGCAAACTTTAGAAGCTAAAGAGCCAATTTCATCCCTAAAGCTGTCGGGAAAAATGTATAAGAGCCATAGTTGTAGTTCAATAAATAATTTATTGAATAATCAATACATTGTAATATATAAATTTATGTAAATAATATATTCATAAATAAGTAGTAGGATTTAAGCATTTTAAATGATGAGAACAATGTGCTAGCATTTCCTTAGAAATTTTTATAATATAAGGTGTACTGCTTTTAATTTCAAACATGAAATCAAGTTCTCATTCGTTATTTGGTTTCTAAATTCACCTTTAATAAGGTTCATGTTGGAAAATGTTTGTTCTCACATGTGTGTCAAGCCAAAGATACTAAGAACACCACATGCAAACTTCAACTAGTTATACAAATCTTTTATGAATGTTTCTCGGGAACTTAGTGATGTATAGATACCTGTTATTGAGGATGCTATTCAGCAGCACTGAGTGTTTTGTGAGGGTGTCTAATGAAGTCTGAGATGCTGATGGGCAACCTAAAAACATCTGTCATTGCCATGCCAGTTTTTAAACAACACTCTCTAGGCAAACTTTACAACTACACCTGAAGATGGTGCCAAAATATTGTGCATTAATTATGTGAAGTGTTTTTTTTTTTTTGGGAAATCCAAACACCCATCTTTTCCCCCATCCATTGTGACACTTGGTGAGATCTGGTGGATCTCCCCCCCCCCTGCCCCTTTTATGGTGAGATCTTGAGGGGCACCCCTCTGCCAACAACCTTGTAGGTTTTCGAGACCTTTTTTTACCTGTCAATTTTGAAGAGTGGGGTGGTTATACCCCCCCCCCTTTTTGTAACCTTGGGAATCTTTTTTTTAACTCTACTGCTCTTTAAAGATCTGGTGGATCTCCCTCCCCCTCCCCCACCCCTGTTATGGTGAGATCTTGAGGGGCACCACTCTGTCGACGATCTTGTAGGTTTTCGAGACCTTTTTTTACCTGTCAATTTTTTAAGAATGGGGTGGTTATACCCCCCCCCCCCCCATTATTTGTAACCTTGGGAATATTTTTTTAACTCTTCTGCTCTTTAAAGAATTGAAAAGATGGCTTGAGAGTTCTGTCACCCCCCCCTATTCACCTCATGTAATTAATAGACGCCCCCTAATACGATTACTCGGTTGGTTTCCCGAGAAACATTCATAAATATACAACGCCGAGAAAATCTGTGTTCATTTATATTTCTCTTGCAAGCTCTTCCTGGTACTGAAGATAATTTCATCTATCTTTTGGAAATTTTGATAGCAGTTAACATGCTTTTGAAAGCAAATACTATTTCTAGATTCAATAGGAAGGTGTATAAATTTTGATTTCCATAAATTTTCACTAGCCAAATCTAGAATTTTTAAAATTACTATTTTAAAAAATTCTTTAACAATGTTAACATTGGTTCGTTTAGATATTATGATAAACTGGAAAAATGCAATAAAGTTCCCCTTTCAATGTCATTAGCCAAAAGAGTCACTTTTCTTACAAAAAAATAACTTTTTAAGAAGCAAAAATGCAATTTTTCTCCACCTTGTAGCTTAATGTTAAGCTGATTCAGATGCGTTGTTATGTCCACCATAAAATGTTACTTTTGCAACAGACTTTCTTTTAATTCTGAATAATTTTCACCTTTGTTACCATGGAATAGTTTGATTTCTTATGGCAAATCGTTTTAGAACATTACCTGTTGAAAGCCTCCACATTTTATTAAAAAGAAGATGATCTGAATATCCATTGTTCATTTAATAAAAAAATCTTTAAATTGATGGTGATGATGCTTTCCTGCTACAATTTTGTAAATGATCTTAATTACTAAATTCATAGCTTCACCAAGTTATTTTGGAAACGTTTGTGCACACAGTGCTTCTGTGTGCATTATAAAGTGAAAAATAGTCACCTGGTGATTAATTTTTGCTTTAAAAATGTAATCAAATCACTTTTCAGAAACCAACATTTGGGTTCATCTGTTGGTACTGACATAACTTTAGTGGGTGGGATGTGGGTTTTTTTTCTGATAACTAACGACACGGTCTGAAATGTCAACTGACCTTTAAAAGACAGTAATTCTAAAAGCTCTTCTTCAGGACCTTTGGATGAAATATAGCACACAAAAAGACAAACTTATGCTGTATCTTGTGTTGCAAGGTTAGCCTATTGCAAATGATATTCCTGAATCTGATTTAATATCTTCAATATGTTGGTCAGTACCACTTGAGGCCATCTTAGTCATTCTATTTGTAACCATTTTAGCAGATAACGGAATACTTTCAAATTTATTTAAGACGTACTGTTTATTTTTTAAATCTGCAAAGAGTTCTTTAGAAACATTTATTAAGCAAGTTTTAATGTGCATGCCATCTGTAAAAGGTTTTCCTCTTTTAGCAATTTCCTGGCTCATTATGAAGCTGGCACTCCATCAAAATTAAATTAATTAAATTATATTAATCTGGACACCAGTTCCCAAGATTGTAGATATTATGCTGGAGGATGTATAGATCATGTTAATTATTAGTTTCTCTATGAACCATGATCTCATCCACCTATAGCTGATAATGAAGAGAAGAGATAAAAACTGCATACAAGCAGTGGAAATGATGTTCCAAAAATCTCTAATGGGATATACAAGGCTAGATGAGACAATAAGAGAGAAATTGAAAATATATAGCATAAATGACAAAATACAGGAATGTAGGAACGAATAGGGGGACCATCTGCACAGAATGAGGGATACGTTATTACCAAAAACAGTAGGTCAAATTGAATGAAAATAGAGAACTATACATAGGCAAAAGAAGAGATTGTGAATAGTTTCTGAAGATGTAAAAGATCAACAATCCTGATACTTGCAGAAGAAAAATATGTCTAATTTTTTGTTATGATATTTTTTATGCATAGACACTTGATGCAGTCGATTAAAAACTTCACAACAGAAAAAAATTATCGTTTAATGCAACATAGTTTACAGTCAAAGGTTAGGTTATTTGCAAATGACATAATGTAGTAGAGTAAAATTGAGAGAAGACTGTGGACAGCTGCAGGATGACCTGGTCATGATATCTAACTGGGTATGTCAACATGGAATGAGGATAAATGCAAAAAAGAGTGAGCTTATTAGGTACACAGATAAAAAAACTTAGGTTGATTATGTTTATAGGGTGGGGAAGGAATTTCTTGTTGAATACCTGAAATGTAAATACCTTGGCATAACATTTGATTATAATCTCAACTGGAGAGGACACACTGGGTACGTGGTAGGAAAAGGTTTAAAAATTCTTCACTTATTGGAGAGAGTGATGATGAAAAGTACCAAAGAAGTAAGGGGAATTTGGTTATAAAAATTTGGTCAATATGGTGGTGTAGTATGGGACCTATATTTTGGGTATCAAATACAGAAATTTGTTGGGGTACAATGAAGGATTGCTCGATTTGTCTCTGGGAATTACAGCAGAACACAATCAGTAACTGATATGATAAAGGACATGGAGTGGGATTCATTAAAAGACAGGAGGAAGGTGAAGTGAGTGGCAGGAGTGTACAAGGCATATTGGTGATGGTATGTGGAAAGATATTGGTGGAAGAATTAAGACTGGTGCATGTAAAGGAAAAGATGACCATGACCACAAGTTGGCACCCGATTTAAGGCATAAGAGTGGGGGAAAATTTTCTTTTGTAAGCAAGGGAAGCAGGATTGGAATAAAATAACAAGAAAGTGATTAATAATTTAGCAAAAATGCTGAAAGAATTTAAAATTAAAATTCATAGAGGGCAAAATAAAGCATGTACAAGAAATGGGGAAAATGGTTATATGGAAAACTGCAATTGGAGCATGTGCTCCACCATAGTGTTAAATTAAATTAAAATAATCACCTAAACTCAAACAACTGTAATTCTAATAATAATAAACATAGCAATTTAATATAAATTTGTGCTGCCATTTTCAGCAGAATGAATATTGTGTTTTACCCATTCACTTTGCCCATATTCAATAAGTAAAAAACTAAAGAAGCGCTTTTGTCACTGACATCAGTATTTGTGTTAGCAGGACGATGGATGTGTGTTTGATTCCCGACCTGGAACCCTCATTTCCTTGCAACTTCATCTAGCAATTCTGGCTTACGTCACTCACACCAAGAGGTGACAGATACGTTAACGATCTTTGAAAATACCGGCCAAGATCATTATTCAAACTGGGGACTCACCTGTCAAACACCCAAGCCCTGAGCCATCAGGTCACCAATTCATGAAGTAACAGTAATATCATAAACCATACCTAGTGTTAAAGAATTTTTTTTTTTTTTTTTTTTTAATGCAGAAGTCCTGAGTCCAGTCACAAACTTACTCAGTAAACTACACATACTGAAGATCTCAAAGTAAAATGTTTCATCATCTGAATTATTTCCTGAATTTCTCAATAGACTACTTGTCTTTCAGATGCACTATACTAATAAAATTTATGCTAACATTAAAAAAATATAATGTTTCTAGGAAGAAATTCTGAAGCATTTCAGGATTTAATTAGTTCTGAAAACCTGCGGGCAACAGAAACTTTGTCTTCCATTCATTTACTTCATTTACTTTCATTAAATTCATTTGTTTTGTGATTTCTGTTTCTGCTTCATATCCCTCAACCCATCACCATAGTTAGCTCACCATCTCTGTTCACTAATAATACCCAAAATTTATAACTTTCCAACTAATTGTTACCAACTAGCTGTTGCCAATAACTAGAGTCACTTTTTTATACACATGTTTCTGAGATGAAGGCAGATCTTCTATGGAAATTAGTAGCATGGATGATTTGACCTGCTTATTTGCAATAACACATGGTCAAGAATGTTGCAAATGCAGTGAGAAATTTGATAGGTTTATTACCCTCAGAAATGAATGAAATGATTGATCTGATATAACAAAAAAAAAATCATCCTCTAGTGCCATACATTATTATTGACAGCACTGGTATATCAGCCTTTTTCTAATAATGAATAATTTATCAAAAATGCTTGAGGAATTTAAAATTAAAATTCGTAGATCGGAAAAGTAAATGGGGGAGGAATTTAACTTTCCAATTATAAAAGAAAATTATATAGGGGTAATTAGATGACTAGTGGAATTGCCACCAGAGCGTTAGCTCCATCACAATTAAAAATTAATTATAACAACAACAGCCTTTTTCTAAGACTCCACTCAAAGTGACTAATAGCTTTTTGTAATTAATATTTTCATGAGGTATTACTGAAATTTTGACATAGTAAACCTGCTGGTAATGGGGACCTGAAGTTTAACATGATATCAAATAATGGAGTGTGCCAGAGATGAATATTAGTTTCAATTCTGAAAAATATGATGCTATTGGTACACATAGTGGTATACGTCTTGTCTGCAAGAAGATGTTTGCATTTAAACAGATATCAATTTTAGGACACTTTTATCATAACTTCTCGGGTTATCAACACCTCATCAAAATGAAATACCCTATTTTACTCCCGAGACCAATAACTAGCACTAAGTCAAAGAGTGTGAAATTAATTTGTAGAATCAGGGAATTGAAAAAAATTACTGAGGGAGACATAAAATAATTTACCTCAAAGAATGAAAGAGCAGACTGAAACAATTTATGTAAAGCAAAAGTTAGTTGTTTATGGAAATTTTAAATTGGATACTAGCTTCTTCACAGCTAATGGTAACAATACAACAACAATTATTAGCTCGTGAAATCAGCTAAATTAACTGTTGCCTTTACTACTAAACTAACAGAATTCAAAAATAAAAATTATAAAATTATTATAACAGTTTAATATGTGTCTGTAACCCTGTTTTAATAGTGTATATCATCTCCACTACATTTTGAAGATATATTAATTATCTAAGCAAGCTTAACCATAAAAAATTAAAGACAAATTCAATTTTCTTTGCGACACAAAGAAACTAGAAAAATACCTGTTTTTATCACTGTGTGAGTCCATCCAGAAAAAACAGAACAGTCTCCAGAAAATTTCTCATGCTCCACATTAAGTTCCATTGGCACTGAAGATTTTGGAATCAGAGAGGGGTCTACACCTAACTGTCCAAATCTGTTATCTCCCCATACAAATATTTTGCCACAAACAGTTAACGCCACTATGTGATGCTGTCCACATGCTACCATCTGAATAGATGGCAATTCTGACACTGAAACAAAATCAGATTATTATTATTTGTTATCAATTTTCCATTCTAGACTAGATGTGGTATTTATTACTATGATGGAGAATCAAATATATTTTTTTTTTTATTTTTCAAATTGCATGTCCATCGATGATGTGAGCACTCTGAAATGTTATGGACTGTAGAAGGGGCTGATGTGGAAGTCAGTAATAACATTGGTGCATCAAGTGTTATTTATTCTCAGCAACACTGACGATGAGTGAGAAATAGGTACACCTCACATTTGCACAAAATGAAATTGTTAAGATTTTTTGTCAGAAAAAACATAAATGCTGCTGAAATTCAGCCCTGTTTACTCCTACAGTTCGTGAAAGGACCCTTTCATTGGCTCAGGAAAAAAGGTGGTGTAAAAAATTTATAAAGATCAGGAGCGTGTTGGAAACACTGCCCACCTGTGCTGTCCTCACACCAGCATCACACCACAGAACTCGAAGACTGTGATCTGGGACTGTAAATGCATTCTGCTTGTTAGTTTTATTCAAGAACATCAATCCAATAATGCTACCTCGTATTTTAATCGTCTTAGTCAAGTTTGAGTTGCCATTCAGTCAAAAAGGTGTGGCATTCTGATCAGAAGTGTGTTGCTTCTCCTTGATAATGCCAGATAACACAATGCAGCAGAAAAACACAAACACAAAAAAAGAAAATTGAACTGTCCTAGAACATCTACACTACAACTCAAATCTGTTGCCATGTGACTTCCATATGTTTGGCCCACCTAAGGAATCCCTTGGCGAACAGCGCATCACAACAAATGAGGAGGTGCAGCTGTTACTGTGCAATTAGTTTGACACATGTCCCTAAACTTTTTATGATCCCAGAATTAAAAAAATATCTATCATTTGAGTAAGTGCATAGACAAGAAGAGAAAATATGTTTAAAAAAAATGTAAATTAGAATTTATTTTGAAAAATGTATATTTTTGCAAAATGCCCATTTATATTCGATCCACCCTCCGTGATAACAGAATTATTTCAAATATTGTTTTTAAAGGCATAAAGTGAAACAAAGCTTTCCAAAGTTCATGAATAGCTTAAAAATGAATGCTTAAACAGCAAATCAAAAACGTTTCTGGTCACAAAGAAAGATCATTGTTTCCATGAATAACATGCACTCTTAGTATCAGTTCTGTTGTTCTACTCATAGTAGATTGAAGTGTGAGATGGAACAGAATGGCTATACTTGTGGAAAAATACAGGGGGAAACCTGGATTCAAGAGAAAACACTACGGTCAAGAATATACTGATATATTAGTTGTCATGTACAGTGGCGGATACATGAATTTTCGGAGGAAGGGGCAAAAACTTGAGATTGCCACCCCTTCAAACATGAAGTATAGAGTCGTTTTTCAAATTTGCTGCCCCCCGCTGATGGTTGTCGCTAAACGGCAGTAGAGCAAAAACAGGTCACCACCACATGAATTCGCCATTTACCGCCCCTTCAAATATGATTTTTCGTCTCCCTGAAGTTGCCGCCCATGGCAGGTGCCCCAGTTTGACCCCCTTCTCCCCCCCTTACATCCAGCACTGGTCACCTGCTAGATTCTGAGTGGCTAGAGTTTTTATATACGTACATGTCAACACAATCATTAATGGTGTCAGATAAATTTGAATGCCATTGCCAAATACAGCATACAGGAATTGGCATTTGTAGTGTGATATGACTGACATGTAAAAATTCAGTAACAAACAAGTAGACATAGTATGGCATATGTTGTATAACTTGTTGCATAAAGTAATTTTTGAGCTAGAGGGATGGAGGAGAGAGGGTTTCATGCATAGGTATTAATGATATATATTATGTGCTGAGTAGTCCTTGGACATATTTTTATGACCCGTGGCTAGGGACACCATTATAGTTGCATACTCAAAAGATGGAGACAGACAGGATGATCCCGCATGTAAGACATCTGCCCGCACCATACCCCATCACCTCTTAGGAGCATTGAATGCTTCGCACACTTGTGATTTTTAATGTGGGGCCAATGGGCGAGAGTTTCACAATCCACGCCCCTGACACATGTTATGGATGTTCTATGGCAGGATCCACTTGACTGACAACGAGGACTTCTGCCTCCACCTGGGAGATGCGTGTAACATAAACATTGTGATACCACGACCACTGTGATTCATGTGCTGGGGCCCTGAGCCTATTTAATATAGGCAAATTGCAGACAGCCTCTGCATTATTTTGTTTCTTACAGTGCCATATTAAAAAAGATCTTGGGGTCTCGCCTAAATTTGGTGTTTAGCTAGTATGGCATATCTATGAATACAATAACTTTAATGCAATAACTTTCTGCCACATCTTGACGTTTCACACATTGGTTACCTTAATGTGATTTATCTATTGTTTATACTGGAAGTTGTAATAGTTATGGTGCCAATGATGGTATTGTGATTATCAGAAACCTTTATGTAGATTAAATCTTGCAATAGTGTAATTTTTCATAGATTACTGGACATGGGGCAAGAACCTCCCTTTACCCCAGGTATAAATGTTAATTATGTACATTTCTGGTCCATTTCTGGCCATTGATGGGAAAATTAGTGATCATTGTGTTGAAACATCTGCTTTATGGGCCAAAACATTACAATATATACATATATATGTATATATATATGTATGTATGTATATCCCTCATGATATGACACTCAAAAAAGTACACAAACTATTAATTTATAAATCACCGAGTATGGCATTCTCGCCTCGCATTCGGGAGGACGGCGGTTCGAATCCCCGTCCGGGCATCCAGATTTGGGTTTTCCATGGTTTCCCAAATCACTCCAGGCAAATGCTGGGATGCTTCCTTCAAAAAGGCCATGGGCGAATTCCTTCCCATTAGCTTTGATTGTTTTTACTATCTTGCTGTTACAGGAGTTATAAAAGTTTATTTTGGGCTGAGCATGATTTAACAATGTTTTGAATAAGCTTAACTGTTCACTTCCACTTAAAAAGTAAGTGCATATGGCACTTTTGGGTGGGATATCCCCAAAGGGTTCGGCTGCCTAGAGACTGTGTTTCTCATTCACTGCACAAGAGCCTCTTGTCGTCAATACCCTAGCCTAACCTGGTAATCCTACCAGGTACAGAGAACCTCAGTTTAATATGGAATAAGACACACAGAAGCATTCTGCCAGATTTCACATTACACAGCAAGTTGTGCCAGAAGTGAAAGCTGAGTTAAGGGAATTTGAAAATCCAACTTCGCTGATACTCAACAACAACTACTTCTCCTTTGAAGGCAATATCTACCACCAAACCTGTGGCACTGCCATGGGCACTCACATGGCCTCCTCTTATGCTAATCTCTTTATCGGCCGCCTGGAACAGATGTTTTTTGAGAACGTCTCCCTCCTGTGGCTTAGGTTCATAGAAGACATTTTTATGATCTGGACACATTGAGAAAACACCCCTTTAAATTTTCTGGATAATCTAAATACCTTTAATAACTCGCAGAATTTCACATGGACCTACCCCCATACTCAGGTCACATTCTTGACTGTGGACCTATCCCTCTCCTTTGGCCACCTCAGTCCACACCAAACCCACCAACTCACAGCAGTACCTCCATTTTGACCATCCATATCATCCATGCCATCCATATCACACCAAACTTTCCCTCCTCTACAGTCATGGCTTTCAAGGCAGTCGTATATGCTCCAACTAGAAATCCCTAATGGAGTACTGAAACAACATCTCACAAGCATTGGTATCCCGCAACTATCCCGCAGCGTTGGTTCACAAGCAACTTTCACGAGCCACAATGCAACCTGCTCAACCTATTGACTACTCCAAACCCGCAGAAACCAACCACAGTCCAGTCCTGGTTAACAATATTTCCCTGGGCTTGAATCCATGAACAGAATCCTTTGGCAGAGTTACGATTTCCTACTAACCTGCCCAAAAATGAGATCCATTCTTCCAAAAATCCTCCCTGGCCCTCCCAGAACTTGTTTCAGCAGACCTCCCAACCTCAGCCAACTCCTAGTCCACAAACACAGTCTTCCTCGCCCCCTCAGACAGCCCCAAGGATCTTTCCCATACAATAGACCCTGCTGCAAAATGTGCGACATACACCATGCCTCTACCACTTTCACCAATCCTATCACTGGCGAGAGCTTTCCTATCATAGGACATGCCTCCTGTGAAACCTCGTATGTAATATACCAGCTGACCTGCAAACACTGCTTGGTTTCCTATATAGGTTTGACTATGATCCATTAGCCTTAAGAATGAATAGCCACCGACAGACAGTTTTCACTCGGAATCCAAAACATCCAATAGCCATCCATGCCATCTCCCATGACACCAATAATTTTAATTCTTGTTTCACGGTCCGTGCTATCAGAGTCCTCCCAAAAAACAGAAGCTCCTCTGAACTCAGAAAGTGGGAGCTTGGCTACCAATACTAACTAGGCTCAAGATAACCTCCTGGTCTCAATTTGAGATAACACCCAGTCAGTACTTTTCCTTCCCTCTATCCAGTCCTTGCCTCCTTGCCCACTGTCTATACTGAATCACCACATACCAGAGGTGATGTTTATCTGATAGATTCTCTTTTTTATTATTGTTATTACTTTTATATTTGTTAATTTTTTTCGATTATTCTGTTTTCTTATTTACTTTTACTCAAATTTATGTTATGAACATTTTAATGTATTACTCTGCACTTTTTGCAACATTTTGCATTGCTCGTGTACTAGATCCAATTCACTGTCCCCCTCTCCCTGTCCTCTGTTTGAATTTGCCCCCACCATGTTCCTGACTAACAGTCATTCTGTGAGACCGTATCCTGCACCACCCTCTCTCCGTGATGTTCTCCTTTTGACAAAAGACCAAGTCCTGAAATATTCATTGTTTTTCCTGTTCTTGTGGGGTTTTTTTTTATGTGTTCACCCCACGAAACCATCATCTAAGGTAAGTGGTGGTTCATTTCACTATCCTTTTTTTTTTGTAAATCCATTCGCTATATTGCATATCTGGATAGGTGAAAAACCACCACTTACCACAGAAGAGGATTTCTGCGGCGTCAAGACACGGAAAAAACACGTACTCAAATAGAGCAGAATTATTTAGCTTATAGCCCTTCTTCAGTAGTAGAGAGAGATGGCTGCTTGATGGAGGCTAGCAGCCAACTGATTTAGCCAACAAGGCCGGTAGCTAATGGTGGGAGAAAAAAATAACATGGCAGGAAGTGAAGATAGGGGTAAAAAGGTGTAAATCAGCATATACAGGGTGAGGCATTTAAAACTGTTTGTCGGTATATTTGGCAAAATACAAATTGGATTAAAAAAAGTTGTAATAAAAGTTGTTCACCTCAAAGAGGGACATCCATTAACATAACGCTCGACACCCCTGTACCACCCCCGGGGGCGGGAGGGGGGGTGTATTTGAAATCTTAAATAGGAACCCCTATTTTTTATTGCAGATTTGGATTCTCCGTGAAAAATATCTTTTGTATGAAACATTTTTTTTCTTTTCATGATAGATGGCACTGTAATCGGCAAAAATGAAACTGAGTTGAAGATTGTTGCCAAACGGTAATATCTTAAATACACATCAGATTAGGAAATTAGAAATTAAAAACGATTTAGAAAAAAATAAATTACTGTGATTCCCCTTGCTTCTCACAAGTGTTTCATTGCAGCAAATGTTCGAAATGATGTCCGTTGTTTCTAATGCACATCGCAACTCTGTGTCTGAAAGACAATCCGACATTTATAAGTGTCTCTGTGCTAATGTTTTCACATTCATTGATAATTCGCTGCTGCATATTTTCTGGGGTTGTTGGTACATCCATGTAAACTCTCTCTTTTAGCCAACCCCACAGGAAAAAATTGGCAGGAGTCAAATTGGGTGAATGTGCGGGCCACGTTTGAGGACCTCCTTGTCCAATCCATCAACCCGGATAGTTTCAATTCAAAACTTCAAGATAATGCGCTGGACATCCATCGTGTTGAAACCACATTTCAATTCTTGTTTGAAGTGGAACATCTTCCACTAGTCTGGATAAAACATTATCTACAATGTCGCTGTACATTGGACCAGTCAGATTACCTTCTATGAAGTATGGGCCAATTACCTGCATACCTAAAATACCGCACCAAACGTTGACACTCCATTGGTGTTGATGTTCAACTTGCCTTACCCAATGGGGATTCTCCAATGACCAATAATGCATATTATGTCGATTCACTTCACCACGATTTGTAAAATTTGATTCACCAGAGAAAAGTATCTGTGAAATGAAATTATTATTCACTGCCAGTTGTCCCTGTGTCCAGTTGCAGAAATTCAGGCAGTTCTTGATGCAGCGATAAATGAAATGGATGCCATTTATGTTCATGTAGTATGCGTAGAACACTTCTTTGCGAAATTCCTGAACCTCGCGCAATTTGCAGAGAACTAATGTGAGGATTTGCAACAACTGCAGCTAAAACATTCACTGTGTTATTTTCGTTTGTCACATAATGCGGTCGGACTCTTTTCTAGGTTTAACGCTTCTGGTTTCAGTAAACAAATGGGACAATACTGCGAAAAGTCTTTGCAGATGGCACATGCCTATCAGGGAACAGATCAGCATACCTTTGACAAGTTTCTTCAACATTTCTATGAGCCTCAAAGTACATGGTAATGATATCAGCTCTCTCTGCAATCGTTAACATCGTGGATCAGGTGCGATGAGATGTGTACAGTCTGAATCATTGAAGTAACATGCACAGTCTGACCACGGACTGAGATGCATGATCACAGTCTGTACTTATTCAATTGTGGAAGGTGTCACATGATGGCATTATCCAAAATATCAAAAAAGTACTTGTGTATTTGTTTTGAGATATTATCGTTTTGCAACAATCTTAAACCTCAATTTTATTTTTGCCAATTACAGGCCATCTTCATGAAGCGAAAAAAACGGTTTTCATATAAATATACATATTTTTCACGGAGAATCCAACTCTGCAATAAAAAATAGGGGTTCCTATTTAAGATTTCAGAGTCACCACCCCTCCGCTCCCGGTTGTGTGCAGGGGGTCGAGCGTTATGTTAATTGGATGTCCCTCTTCGAGGTGAACAACTTTTTATTACAACTTTTTTTTTAATCGATTTGTACTTTGCGAAATTTCCAACGAAACAGTTTTAAAATGCCTCATTCCTGTATAAATATATCATCTTAACTGAGAAACAGTTGTTGAATATATTTATATATATACTAGCTGACCCGGCAAACGTGTTTTTGCCATATAAATAACTTTCAAGTAATTTCTAGTGTAGACAAAAAAATAGCTTACTTATTGTAAGTATGTATTTATGTAAGAATGTGTATATTGTATGTATGTAAGTATGTGGTATATGCGTGAAATAGGCATGGAGCTCTGTGAACGATGAGGGAATATAAAAATAACAAAACGTCTACATTTTTTGCCGCTAAAATTGCTCTTTCTGCAAGCCACTCATGATTTTATGTACTGTGTGTGTACATCGGGAAATATTGGTTCAATTGAGAGTATCTCTTGCGAATCAGCGATTGTGCAGAAATCGGTCGGCAATTTACGATCCAGTTTCATCTATAGCAACTTTTCCATCACCGATATCTAAGAGTTGTTTTGAAAATGTTTCAGCGGATGGATCTTGAAGCATTTGAACGCGCATATTTACTTTAGCCTGTAATTTTCAACATTACGCCTCAAGGAGATGATTTTAAGCAAGCGTTGATCTCCTCAACGTATGGTGAACGTGGAATGACTGGAAGTGTTTGTCTGAAATCACCTGAAAGGACCAACAGAGTTCCGCCAAATAGTTTGTCGTTGTTTTTAATATCATTCAATGTCCTGTTCAAAGCCTCAAGCGAATGTTTGTGTGCCATAGTACATTCATCCCAGATGATAATTTTACACCGTTTCAGCACGGTGGCCATAGACGATTGTTTCTTAATGTTGCATACTGCGTCAGGGTTATTCTGAATAGTTTAGTGGCAGCTTAATACTGAATGAGCTGTTCTGCCTCCATCCAATAAAGTTGCTGCAATGCCCGATGATGCAACGGCCAATGCGATTGCCATTATTTGATCGATTTCAGCAAGAATTAGCGAAATAACGAATGTTTTGCCAGTTCCACCCGGTGCATCCAAAAAGAATTACTAAAATGGCTATTAAAAAATAAGGGTTGATCGTAGAAGAGTGAAAATTAGGATTGTATGTATTTTTGCTATGTTGTATCATAAAAAAAATAAAAAATAAAAGATTTGTCTAAAAATAAAAAAACAATTAGGGGTGGAACTCCCTTAACATTTAGGGGGATGAAACATAGATTCTCAGTTAGGGTGATCTGAGTTTTCCTGATAACACAACCTCCTCTGAACTACATAGATAGGAATTAGCCTATCAGAATATCCTAAACACCAGACATCTTTCAGGCCTCAATCTCCAATAAATCCCTCCCACGCGACCCAACACTTATTATCAGTGGCGTAGCTAAGGGGGGGGGGGGCAGTCCGCCCCTGGTGTCACCCGTTTGAGGGTGACACCCGAAATTCTTGAGATGAAATAATCAAAATAGTGTGATACAAAAAAGGATTTTTTCGTATCTTTTAGTGTCCAACCACTTCTATTTTCAATGTTTTAATTTTTTTAAGGTTGATCTAGAGCTTTTCCAGATCCAATCCTGTGTACTGTGTGCTTTCATAACAGTGGAGTACAATTATTGGCAACACTGTGCGCTTAAACAAAGGTAGCACCTCTCAATGCCTCCAAAAATCACAGGAAATCGTACTTGACGTCCGTCACTTGTTTGGTTTGATAGAAGCGACAGTAACTATAATGCAAGTATAACTAGGACGATTATTTGCTAAGCGAGGTAGTTTCGAAAATAATGAAAAGATATCTAAAATTAATAAAATAAGTATAAGTAGATAGTTAAATAGTTGTGTCTCATAATAATTTAAAGAAAAAAGATGATTTTTTTTCTGAAACTAAATAAAAAAATCAGCCAAGTGTATGTTGGAACATGCATAGTTTAGGCTTCCATTTTCATATTTCGGCCATGCAGATGTTTTATGAGAGGCACTAAATTCAATTTTTTTTTTAATTTTTAAATTGTTTTGCTTATTTATAATTCAGTTAGCTTTCAAGCTAAAATTCGCAAATATCTTGAAGTATTTTCTACGGTTCGTAATTTTGAATCTATCGTCTGACAGATTCATGTAATTATAAAAAATGTAAATTTGATAAATAGAATACATTTCAAGATATCAGATTTACAATCGTTTATACCCGCTGGTAAGGGAGCATCCATAAACCACGTAGCTCCATTTTGGCCTTCTGTGAACCCCCCTCCCCCCCATGTAGCCCTACGTGGCTTTCGCTTCTACTCCCTCCCCCTTCTCCTCCCACCCCACATAGCGCGTAGCTTTTTCCCCCTTTTGATTCCAGAAGACATTTTGTACTGTTTTCTCCTGTCAGACTATTGTAAATTACATACACAGATAATTAAGTGAGGGAAATAAATGTTCACATGCTGTTGTGTGTTCTGTTCCTCATTTTAAATGTGGAAAATGTTATGAATGGAAAGCTACGTGGCCTGGCTCAGAACTCCCCCCCCTTCCCCCCACGTAGCCTTCCAGCCAACCCCTCCCTCCCCTGGACTGAGCCACATAGTTTGTGCACGCTCCCTTAAGGTAATCGTACCTTCTTATTGTGACAGTACTCCTATAATCGACATGAAATTGTATGATGTTCGAATTCAAGCAAATATGACGACTCATGCATAATGCTAGCAACACTGTCAGGTTCTGAAAGGGTCCAAGTATTCGGTGACGATGTTGCCCGTCATTACTGAACAGTTTGTAGAATGTGTGCTTAACCACAGATGAAGCATGTAACTTGTTAGCAAAATTATAATGTCGGTAAGTACTCTAACTTTCAGTTCATGTAAGTTTGCTATGCTTTCTACAGAACGAAATATGCAAATGTGATTGCGATGAAATAAATAATGATTCGTGATTTAGATGAGAAGAATATTTCTATCATGAAACCTCTCTTTTGGATAAAGGTACCTAAATCTTTATGTGCTACTTAAACAGACATGGATGTGTTCCTCAATAAAAATTGAACTTTACTCATAAACTAAATGAATCTTTGAGCCGATTAGAACATTTTTTATATGCTACGGCGTGGCGCTAGGGACCTAAAACTTGCATGTCTTCTGTACATACAATGTCATATTTAGGAGCTAGCTACATATATTATATCCGAGGCAGGTAGTGAGCTTCTCTGACTATTCCACTAGGGACTCAGGACTTGTGGACCACTTTTGTTGACTTTCCCCTCGATTTCCTTTGGTCAACTCTTGTTCTTTTCTGACCCTGATGGTATTTTATGGTTATGGAAAGGGTGTCGATTATAGGAGCCAAATGTGTTGACTATAGTAGTAGGCATAGAGGTTAATTTAAAAAATAAAGGTCAGTATATGTTAGCATTCAGAAACTTTTATACGGCTACATGAAGAAGTGAAAATATTTAGGAAGCAGAAAATGACTTTAAAATGTGTAATATTAAATAGCATGGTGAGATACTTTGAAAATGGACAAAAGTTCTTAATGTGTCGACAATTTTTGCACCAACCTGATCTGTCAAATAATTAATAAAAATAATATAAAATAATTCTAGGTACTCTTGAATATGATTTTGAATACTAATTCCTGAGTATTTAAATGATAAAACACAAAACCTGCACAAAAATTGAATTTCGCATCACTCGTTAAAGAACAGTAACATTGTTTTTTTTTCATTAAAATTACATCACTGCTAACAAAACATAAGTTTTTCGTAATTATTTACTAAGACCATACGTAAAAATATATATATTATTACACCCGTGTTACTGACGGATTACTTTTCATTTAACCGTATGTACCAAAAAATGAAAAAATTCGTTGAGGAATTCATACATCAAAGCGGAAACGTGGATTTCAGCAGAGCAAAGCAAAACAAACTAAAATTAACGTAGTTAAGAGTATATCTGGACCCATCCTGAAATATATTACAAAATTGTTGGATAGACAAAGCTCATTAAAACAAACTGATTCTCACCGTGATGCAAGAAATAAATTAGATGAAGTCAGCTGATCTTCATGAAGCACACAAGACTAAAGAAACAAACTACAGTTCTTGAGATATGGGTCAGATTGGTACACTCGTTCTTGGTTCTCTTCGTGTAGAGATCCTTAAAAAAAGGAAGCAATTATTTCCAAAACAGGGCAGAACTATTTAGTGCTGTATATACGCAAGGGTTTAAAACAAAAGGCGATTGTCGATATCAATGGTTCTATAGGGAGACGCCTAAAGATCAAGTAATTCTGCACTTGTGTATGGCTTACTAACCAATCACTATCAATCTGTTTTGATTTTGCTGTCGTTTATTTGCTGGCTGTAATACTAATACTACATTTGCATTTGTGACTGGTTTTCAGAAGTAGTAGAAACTAAACTGACAGACCACAAAACTACAAATGAACTTCTGAAAAATCTTGACAAGTTTAAAACTTTAGATATAAAGTTAAAATTCCACAAAACAATAGAAGACGCAGTTTTGCAATCAACTAATTCTGAAAAGCAGAATTTTATTTAAATTATTGGATATAACTTTGTTTCTGGCTAAACAAACCCAAGAATATAGTGAACCCAGTGAAAGACATGGCTCTCCAAATAACGACAGTTTCCTAGAATTGGTCCAGCCTCTATCAAAATATGTTGTAGTGTGCTGAAAGAACATATCTTGGATTTTGAACATAATAATTATCTGCCCCAGATGAATTCATAAGCGTTCTATCAAACCATGTAAAATCTAAACTCGTTAATGAAATAAAATCGGTAAAATATTTCAAAATTATGTTTGATAGCTTGCCAGACATTTCACACATTGATTAAACGTCTGAAGGGAATCATAAGGTAGCAACTATTGCAGTAGACGAGAAAGTGATTTTCTGGATAGAAGAATTTTTAAAAGGTAGAAAACCGAAAGTCTGGGGTAGGAAAATGCAGTATCAAAAGAAGTGGAAGTAAAAATGAGCGTGCCACAGGGTAGATATTGGGACATTGCTATTCATTATCTCATGAATTTGAGCTGTTTACTATCTGACAATTAGATGTTTGCAGATGATGTAATGCTATATAAAAGGATCAAAATGGTAGAGGACTGTAAACAGTTGCAGGGTGATCTGGACAGAATATCTAGTTGGGTTGTAAATATGGGATCAAGATAAGTGCTAACAACAATCAGCTTATTAGTATAGAAATTAAAACTAAAAGGTTGAATTTGATTATAAGGTGGGGAAAGAATTGCTTGCTGAAGACTGAAATGTAAATATCTTGGCATACATTTTGATAAAAAAGCTTAACTGGCAGAAGACATTGGACAGATGATAGGAAAAGTTTTAAATTCTGGACTTGTTGGAGAGAGTGATGAGGGGAATGTAACGAGAGAAGTAAAGAAATTGGGTTAGAAAATGTGGTCATATCATTGCTCGAATATGGTAGTGTAGTATGGGACCCACATTTTGAGTATCAAATACAGGAGTAGAAGAGGGTGTAAAAAGGGCAGTAGATTTGTATCTGGAAATTATTACAGAATGCAATCAGTAACAGATATGGTAAAAGAGCTGGAATGGGATTCATTGCAAGACAGGAGGATGGTTGAAGAGGTCATGGTAATGTACAAGGCGTATACTGGGATGAGGCATGGAAAGATATTGGTGTAAGTATGAAAAGTAGTGCATGGAGGGAAAAGATGACCATGACCACAAGCTGGCACTTGATTTCAGGCACAAGGGTGTGGGAAGATTTTCTCTTTTAGGTTAGGGTGTCATGTTATTTGAAATAAGTTACCAAGGTGAAATGATGAATAATTTACTAAAAACGTTGAATACATATTTAAAATTTGTAGAGGGCAAATGAAGGTGGGTGCAGCAAAGCGGGAAGATGGGTGCGTAGGGAAATTGCTACTGGAGCGTGTGCTCCACTGCAAATTTAATTAAATTTATTTATTTATTATTTATATTTTCCCTTCCAGGCATAACTTTTAATTGTTACAATCAATAAACTTTCCATGCCTATTCACCAATGTCTGCCTTGTACACTTCCTATGATCCTCTTCACCCTGCTCCTGTCTTCCAATGAATCCCATTCCAGCTCTTTAACATATCTGTTACTGATTGAATTCTACGGAAATTTCCAGAAAACAAATTTAGTAGCCTTTTTTGCACCCTCTCCAACTCCAGTATTTGATACTTAAGATGTGGATCCCACTACACTACCATATTCAAGCAATGGTCTGACCAAAGTTTTGTAACCCAGTTCCTATGCTTCTCTTGTACATCCCCTCACCACTCTCTCCAATAAGGACGAAAATTTTGATACATTTTCATATTATCTGCCCAATGTGTTCTGCTGAGTAAGCTTGTTATCAAATGTAATGCCAAGATATTTGCATTTCAAGTCTTCAACAAGCAATTCGTTCCCCACCTATAATCATAATCATTCTTTAGTTTTTTATCTGTGTATCTGACTCTTCTTGCATTTATCTTCATCCCATGTTTACCAACCCAACTAGATATCCTGTTCATATCATCCTTTAGCTGTTTACAGTCCTACCATTTTGATCCTTTTGTCATCTGCAAACAATCTAATTTCTGACATTAAACCATGAACGCAATTATTCATTAGAAAAGCTACACAAAGGCTCTCTACTGTACTTGTGCCTTCCTTCCATTTGTTGAAACGTTCTCTGAAATCTCTCTTCCAGTTCGAAATCTGTGCCATTTATAATTGTACCTATGTCCACTTTCAATTTTGGCTACTAGTTCACTGAATCCTCTAATACCCATCATGATCACTTATTCATTCAGTTTCTTGACACCCCACAATATTATCATCCAGTTTTATTAGGAATATATCCAAAAAATGTTGTCCCCTAGCATTCTGTTCTACCACTTATGTAAATCCTCCTTCCCCTTATTAAGTTATTTCCAAATCTCTGTTCCCTTGTGTTACTACTCCTTATTTTCTACACCTGGTAAATTAAAATCGCCACTAATAATGAGCATTCTATTCTCACCTCAGAAAACTGAGTACGAATTTAATTTCTCCCCAAGAGTCTCATCTTCATCAGTCATTCTTCCACTGCGGTAAGCAGCCAACACCCTTATTTTTTTCTTTTTTTATTTCCCCAGAAATCTACCCCAAGTAACTCATGGTCATGATCTATGAACATCAGTGAACTGTAGTAGTTTTTGCTAACTAGTATGAAAACTCCTGCACCAATTACTCCTCTATCTCTGCAGTACACTCCGTAAACCATCAGTAAAAACCTCAATGTCTAGTACTTCTTCTTTTAACCAACTCTCTACCCCTAGTATTATTTGTGGTTTGTGTATCTCTATTAAGTTTGCAAATTAGGTTATTTTATTCATTATACTTTATATTTTCAGCACTAACCTCCTCTTTCCCAGTTATACCCCAGTCAGTTATTGTTTCAGCAACTTGATCTATTTCTTTAACATCTGTGATTTTTCCCAATGTGGATCTACAATCAGTGATCATCTATTTCCATCCCTTCCCCAGCAGCCCCAACCTAAAAAAGGCAAAGTCCTGATGCCATCATCACTGGAAATAGGCTCCTCTCACAGCTTATAGCCATCAACATCAGGAAGTAACCACCTGCCGCTTCTATTTAGTTGTAGGTCATGCCTAGTAAAAACCCCGCCCTACCAATCAAGTACACAGTGACAACCCCCAAGATAGAACTAATGCCTTTCCCATGTAACACTTCCACTTACATATTTACCCGCCTCACAGCATAGTTCAATTGTGGCTGGTCATGGCGACTTACGACCTGCATAAGCCCAACCCTGGTATGCTGCGCTTCCCTTCATCACCTTCCTCAGGTCACTCTCAATACTATAACTCGCATTTCTATCAATACTATTCCCCACACCTCGCACTATCACTATTCTATCATCCTTCAAAGTGAACCTATATCCTCTATTACCTGACCTAATGTTGCACTAGGTCTGAAAAAACTTGTTACCTGGTAACCTGTGACTATCTGATGCTACAGTAGAGGTTCTACAGCTCTCCCGTGGCTAGTATGAATGGATAATGCAGCTACAGAAACCACTGATGTCATACATACTATATAATTACAAGCAAATGTAAGCAATGAAAAATGTAAGTAAGTTATATTTACTTATACCATGATTTTGATGTGTAAATTGAAGCATTAAAAAAATTAATTACATGAATACACACTCAACAGATAGAATTGTTGAAGATACTTCAGAGAATTAAGTCAAATGTGTTCAGAAAATAAATAAGAAATAAACAAATTCAATTGCAGTGGTGGGACAATTGTTCATACAAATTGATTTTGTTGCAATTGAGGAAATGGCCCACAATACCCAGATGTTATATTTTGTCAGCTGTTTGATGCCCGTTGTACATTTGATAATGATCAATAAATGTTAAACTGTGAAACTTTAGACATTTATTCTTCAATGTAAAATTGTGAAGGTACCCCCCATAATTAACTCTAATAATTTCTGTTAATGTCAGTAACTAGCATAAAATTTTATGAGTTCATGGCATGCAGCACTAATAATGGCTACTGTGACCTTAGCTTGTGCTTACTTTGGGAGTATGACAATAAAACTTTTATTAAAATCTACTCTCGTTTTGTAATTTCTCATCAGTTTGAGTAATATTTGGATTCCTTTTTCTCCAAGGGATTTTAGATGTTTCTGAAGCAATCTCATCAATTCTTATTGTTTTAACTGAATTCAAATCTTTCCAAGTTGAGTAAAATTCTGTACTTAAAACAGGATATCTTACAACATCTAGTATACTGCTGTTCAGGTCATACCCATTGTGCAGTTTCTCTATAAGACAGCTCTATCCATATGACACACTGGTATCTAGAACACTCACCATACAATTGCTCCAAGTATTCCTTCCATCCATTAGCTCTATCCAATAGGCTCAAATGAAGTTTCTACTGATTTTTAGAATTTCCACTTTCCTCTCTTTCTTAGAATGTACTCCAATTACTGCAAGTTTTCCGTTAATCACTTATAGATCAACTGCCTATATCTGCAAATTTACATAAGCTCTAGTGTAAGCCATGCCTGTTTTTTCACATCGTTGCGGATCTAGAATAATTCCAGTTTTTTTAGATCAGAGATTATGATAGATTCATCTACATCTACATATATACTCTGCAATTCACAAAATTGTGGGTAGCAGAGGGTGCTCAGCACCAAAGCTAATCTCTTTGTTTTACATTCCAATCCCTAATGGTACGAGGGAAAAAAATAATTCATATAAGAATCATTGCGGCACCTTATTTCTCTAATCTTATCTTTCCTGTCATTCCGACCCAAATAGGTTGGTGGAAGAAGTATTTCACTACACTCAAAAGTGAAAGTGGGAGTACACATGTTTTCCAGTAAGTTTAAACGAAATGTGCGTCGTCTATCTTCGAGAGACTCCCAGCCTAGTCTACTAATCAAGTTCTATGACGCTTTCATAAGGACTGTAGCAAGCGGTCACGAATCGAGCGGCTGTCTCTGTACTTTCTCTATACTTTCGATCAAACCCCTTACGAAACGGATCCCAAATGGCACAACAATAGTCCAAATGTGGACGCACAAGAGATTTGTACGCTATCTCCTTTGTTTGTTCATTACAATTTTTCAATATTCGACCTATGAATCGCAGCCTAGAATTAGCTCTACCTACCAACAAATTAATGTGTAAGTCCCATTTCATGTTCCTTTGTACTGTTACTCCCAAATATTTCATAGAATCGACCATATCAATAACTGATTGTTTAACTCGTATTTCTGAACAATTGGATTCTTTTTGTTAGTTATGCTCATTGTCTTGCACTTTTTACAATTTAGAGTAAGTTGCCACTCAGCGCACCAAGCCAAAATAACATCCAGATCACGCTGAATTTCTAAGCAATCGGCCAAATTCTTACTTCCCTATAAATAACCGCATCATCAGCAAACAATCTAAAAAGGCTTTTCACTTTGTCTCCGAGATCGTTTATAAAAATTAAGAAAAGAAGTGGTCCTATTACACTTCCTTGAGGTACACCCGATGTAACATCTAGATTAGAAGAACTTTCTCCTTCAACGACATACTGCGACCGACCAGTTAGAAAATCCTTTATCCATTCACAAAGCTGATCCGATATACCGTACGCTCGAAGCTTCGCTAAAAGGCGGTTGTGTGGCACAGAGTCAAAGGCTTTCTGAAATCTAAAAAAATTGCATCTACTTGTGAACCTGCATCGATAACTTTCATTACGTCGTGTGTAAATAGGGCCAGCTGTGTTTCACATGATCTTTTCTTCCGAAATCCGTGTTGATTTGTTGTAAGCAAATTATTATCTCTAGAAATTCATAATGTTCGAGCATATAATATGCTCCATAACTCTACTACAAACAGATGTTATAGATATGGACGATAGTTCCAGGATCACTTCGATCACCTTTTTGAAAATCGGAGTTACTTGCGCGATTTTCCAGTCTGAAGGTACTTTTCGCTCTTCTAATGATTTACTGAATATATCAGACAGAAATGGCCCGATTTCCGCCGCATACTCTGAAAATATCTTACTGGAATTCCATCCGGGCCCGGTGCTTTCCCCCACTTCAGGAGCTCTAATTGCTTATGATACCTGCAGTATCTATTCGTAATGATTCCATCACCGACTCGCCACGGCGTGGGAAAACGGGAATACTATCCTTATTTCATTTGTAAATGAATTTTTGAATACAGTATTTAGTACGTTAGCTTTATCGCGGCTTTCATTAACCTCGGAACCTTCACGAATTAGTGCTGGAATATTGCTGTTGGTACAATTAACTTTTCGTACATACGACCAAAATTTCTTTGGGTTTTCTGTGAGACTCTTAGAGAGAGAGTTGGAGTGAAAATCGTTAAGGCCTCGCGCATTACATTCTTAATACGTCCTCTTAAATCAGCTAAGGTTTCTAAATCGCTGCGACACCCCTTCCTTCTTGAGCGTGCGTGTATTCCTTTGTTTTTTGAGTAATCTTTTGACTTCGCATGTGTACCACGGTGGATCATCCTCCCCTTTATTGTCCGCTTTGGTATATGTATTTCCATACCTTCCCTGACTATTGTATAAAACGATGCCACATCTCTTCAACGGTGTCCTTTTTGACTTGAAGTTATGGTAATTATTCCTCAGGTAGGTTCTAAAACACTCCTTTGAGGCCTTACTGAATTGTATACAATCCGCCCTTTTTTCCTTTTTCGCTTGGTCATTAATTTGATAGTCAATTACCGCTTTGTGATCGCTTATTCCTGTGGTCGTTGAAATGTCGGTGAATAATTCTGGCCTGTTGGTAACCAGCAAGTCTAAAATGTTTTCGCTACCGTTATGACACCGCGTAGGTTCATTAACTAGCTGCTCGAGATGATTATCTGACAACAATCGAGAATTACTTCAGAAGCTGCCTTATCCCTGCTACCTGTATGTGAACGTAATTACGCCAGTCAATATAAGGCAGATTGAAGTCGCCTCCTAGAATCATAGCATGATCTGAAAACGGCTAGCTATACTATTTACATTATTTCTTAACTCCTCGACGATAGCTATGTCGGAATCGGTGGACGGTAGAAGGCGCCTATGATGAGTTTTGACCCAGCAACGTTGAGTTTAATCCATATGATTTCACAGATCGTATCGACGTCTATTTCATTACATGGGAGAATTTACTCACAGCTATAAATACCCCACCTCCATGAGAATGTAATCTGTCTTTACGAAAAACGTTCATGCTATCTTTAAAAGTTTCGGCGGAACTTATTTCCGGTTTCAACCAACTTTCTGTACCGATAACGATATCCGCTTCTGTACTACAAATAACGCTTTCAAGTTCCGGTTGTTTGTTACAAACGCTTCTACAGTTAATTACGAGAACTTTTAACTGTCGAGATTCTTTTACGCTCCTACATTCCGGTGTTATCTGATTGGGTTGCCCGTAACTTTCGTGTTTCGGGTCTTCCTCCCTCAGCCTAAAAAACCACCCAGTGCATTCCACACGGCCCCTGCCACCCGTGTAGCCGATTCACGTGTGTAGTGCACACCTGACCTATTAAGGGGAACCCTACAAGACTCGACCCTATGGCGAAGATCGAGAATCTGCAGCCAATGTCATCACAGAAACGTCGTAGTCTCTGGTTCAGCCCCTCAATACGGCTCTGAACCAGAGGTCCACAATCAACTCTGTCTACGATGCTACAGATGGTTAGCTCTGCCGATATCTTGCGGCACTGGCCACAGAGTTCACCCTTTCAGCCAGCCGCCGGAAGGAAGAGAGGATAACCTCCGACCCAAGGCGACAGCATCATTGGTGCCGACATGAGCCACAATCTGTAGTTGGCTACACCCCGTCCCTTCTATGGCATCCGGGATGGCCTGTTCCACATCTCGGATCAGGCCACCCGGAATACACACTGAATGGACGTTGGATTTCTTCCCCGAGGAATCCGCCATTTCCCTAAGGGGCTCTAATAACCGCCTAACATTAGAGCTCCCAACTACCAAATCCCTTCTGTGTTGCTCAGACCTGGCGGGCTGGGGGGCCGTCAACTCGCAGGATGACAATTGTGGGACTGTGTCAGCCTCCGACAATACATCATACCGGTTGGACAGTCGAACAAGTTCAGCGTCTTGGCCTTTAAGCCTGCTCGACTGCCCCCGTGTGCGACTTCTAAGTCTAGAGCCATACGCCAGTCACCAACAGGCGACCGGGCACAGCCTCCAACTCTTCAGCCTGGGTTGCAGGTACGACGGTCGATATGGGAGAATCTGTTATAGGCGTTGCTACATCAGCTTCCCCAATATACATCCGCTGCAACCTTTTACGGCAGCTTCCAGCTGTGCTAACTTTCGCTACCACAGCAGGAAGCTGTGCGCGGGAGATCAGCCAACTCAGCTCGCGTCTGCACACAGCAATCACAGTCCCTAGCCATTCTGCTTTTGAAAAACGCGAAAAAGAAAAAAAGATCAGAAAATCGAAATAACCTGTACTTTGTACAAAATATAAACACTCAGAGATTACACTAATCAAATCCCCACACCACTACAGATAAAATATAACAACAAAATAAGCTACTTCACTCGGCGACTGTTCAAATGCAACTAACTAGTGCTGTCTACAAAATGTAAACACTCAGAGATTACACTAATCAAATCCCCACACCACTACAGATAAAATATAAAAACAAAATAAGCTACTTCACTCGGCGACTGTTCAAACGCAACTAACTTGTACTGTCTACAAAATGTAAACACTCAGAGATTACACTAATCAAATTCCCACACCACTACAGATAAAATATAACAACAAAATAAGCTACTTTACTCGGCGACTGTTCAAACGTAACTAACTAGTACTGTCTACAAAATGTAAACACTCAGAGATTACACTAATCAAATCCCCACACCACTACAGATAAAATATGACAACAAAATAAGCTACTTCACTCGGCGACTGTTCAAACGCAACTAACTAGTACTGTCTAGATTGACATGATCTGTGCAAATATGAACTTGACCTGTAATTTACCCTCAGGGGGAATAAAATCTCTTGAGCTTGAAGAACTAAGAAATATTAATAGATGTAGGTATTAAACACGGACAGGAACTATGACGCTATCGTATAATTGTTTTAAAGGTCATTAAAAAAAAATTATTATTGGCAATGGCCCAGTAAGCCATAGCACTAATTACAATTGCCTCATTTATAGATCAATAACACAGCTTATGGATATTATTTAGATGTATGTCCATAGGTAAGCCTATTACTTCATATCTATTATTAAGTACATGATTTCAGTTATTAGATATGTCCACCAAGGGTTGGAAACACAAATGTTCATAGGCATCTGTAGGTTTATATGTCCGTCTCACCATCCTTTAGGAATCTGCATAGCAGTATGAAGATCCTGGCGTTGTCGGTCGCAAGGTGATGTAACACCTTTGATGGTGAGAAGTGACCTAATCTTACCAGTTCCTGTATTAGGTCTGTGGTGCTGTTGTATCGGTTCTTGCAGCCGAAGAAGATATGGTTAATGTCCCCTTTTCTCGTCTCGTCGCATCCGCATAAGGGGCTTTGAACTATGTTTATTCTGTTCAGGTGTGCGGGGGAAACAGCCATGATTGAACTTTAGTCTGGTGATGGCTACGATAATTTTTCTTGGGATCTTCAGTTGATAGTGCCAGTGCTGTTTAGGGATGACGGGGTGGATCTGTCCATAGTGTTTTCCTTTGACCAGTTGTGACTCCTCCCACTCTCTGTTCCATGATTCTCTAGTTTGAATATACTGTATCGGTTCCTCTTTAGATCCAAGTATGCACAGCCCACTGATGAATTGGATTTCGACCCATCTGTGTAGATGTGGGATGCCGTAACAGCCCTCATACCTGAATTTTGAATAGTATTGTACTGTGTGAAGTATTTTTAGTGAGCTGAAGTTTGCTTGAATGTGATCTGGTATGTTTATTTTGCAATTTCTTGTAAATCATTGTATATAGACTTTGTTTTATGAAAGAAAATTGTTTTAAAGTCCATTTAATATGTTTAAGAACAGAATTGTGCAAGAGAATTTCTTAAATGTTTGTAATTCCATGTATTAATGCAAGTTATGATGTCTACAGGACATGTTTGTACAGTTAAAAATGATTTCTATAGATAATTTTGTGTTTAAGTATCTCTAATTACCATTTCTGATCATTTTGTAATGATGTTAAGTGATTTTGTATTAATTTCTATTGTTTTTAATATGTTTAATTGTTGAGTAATTGTTAATGTTCGAGAAATATCGAGCGGATACCATTGAAGAATTCCAGAAATTTCGATAGAGACTATATAAACAGATTGGCAGAAGGACAGAGTTAGTATACAGTTTTACCGTTTAGTTTTTCAGTTAGTTCACAGTTGAGAGTCACTTTGCCTGTGACAAAGACTGCGCCAGTATCTCTGGATTGTATCTTTGCTTGTGACAAATATCGCTGACTTGTTATTTTGAAAAATAAATAAACATCTTCAACATAACCTTCTGGTGGATTATATTTTAATTAATCAGTATATTAATTAAAACCACCGAAGACCCTAACATGGCGACCGTTGACAGCGACGAGAAGTCATTAAACATCTGTGAGATGTTAATCTTCTAAAAGAATCGGCAGCAAATTACGACGAATTATTGACAGACTACGACAAGTAGAGGTTACAAAAGCTGCCCGAGTTGGAGGGTTTCGACGATTGAATTAAGTACGGTGAGTGGCTGGATGTGGCAATCACAGGAGATTTTCCACCGGCGTCGGGAATCAGCAGTAATTTTCCGTCAGCGAGCGGGTTTTCTTCGGCCCTAGAAGACCAACATCTTCTAGCTGTGGAGTGTGAAAAGTGTTGATTAAGTGTTTTAATCAGTGAAAAAAGTGGTATTTAGTGCGGAAAAAGTGCTGCTAGCTGAAATTTAATGTGACGAAAAGTATTTTAGTGATATAACAATAAGTACTGAATATTCAAATATTTGTTTTTGGCATGTTATTTGGTGGCAGGTTAGAAATTTTTTTTAATTATTCTTAACTTTGTTTTCATGTTGATTTTGCTAATTAATGAAAATGGCTGATAGTCAGAATCTACAAGCATTTCTAGAATCTTTGTAGCCAAACTTGACAGCAAATTTTCTGAATTTAGGAGTGAGTTAAGGAGTGATAATGATAGCAAATTCTCTGAAATCAATAGTAAATTTGACAGTAAGTTTTCTGAATTTAAAAATGCAACTGCAACAAAACAATGATACAAAATTCTCTGTATTGGCTGAGTGTTTTGATGAGAAAATAAGTAAGCAATTTCAGGGTTTTAGTTCTCAATTCAAGAGAATCTTAGCAATTTAGATTCTAAATTGGGGAAAGCAATAGTAGATTGTGAGGAGAAATTTGAGAAGGTTACAGAAATTTGTGAACAGAATAAGACTGAGTGTGTCAATTTGATTTATAAAGAGGTGAAGGAAGTCAGAGAAGATTGTGATAAGATGAGGGAGGAATATGTCACTTTATTCCAAGCCAGTGATGTTAAAGCTACTGAGTTGAGACAGGAAGTATTTGGTGTACGGAAAAATATTAATGCATTGGCACGTCAGCAGGAACAGCTTACCCATGGCTTGGAGGCAACCCAATCTAATGTAAATCAGTTGGAGAAAAAGTTTGCTGGGTTGCAGATTCAGTTAAGTCAGGTTCCCTTAACAGGTAATGCAATTCTCAGTGTCGATGTTAAGGAAGAATTTGAATTCTATGATGACAGTGGTAGACTTCACCCTATTGAGTTTATAGATAATTTTGAAAGGTCGGACTATTTTAATTTGTTACCCGACAGTAAGAAAATTGCACTTGTGTGTAAACATCTAAAGTCTTATGCTAGGACAGAGGTGATAGACAAGCTAGGGAAGTGAATGACTATAAGCTGTTCAAAGAAAATTTTCTAAAACATTTTTGGTCGACTAGTAGGCAGATTCAGGAAAAGAGAGAGTTGATGACTGGTAGGCCCTATAAACCTGGTTTACATTGGTAAACATTGATTTGATAGGAGCTAGGCTACCTCAGCCGACAAGAAATTTAATTGCCACTTTGGATGTAATAAATGTGGATAGGGTTTCTGAATTGTTGAGACGCTTGGATGGCCAGGAGTCATTCAATGAACAACATTACCACCATCAACACCATAGGAGGGGCAGCAGGAGTCCACCTAGAAGGGGTAATGGGTCAAGGGATAATAGATCCAGGGGAAGGGGTCGTGATAATTATGCAAGGAGGAATGATAATGGGGGAGTGAGAGAACAGAACCCTCAATCTGAAACGGAAAGGCAGTATGGGGGGCAGGTAAAATAAAGACCACCCCTGTGTTGGGCCCCGCAGTGGTGGACAAGAATGTGGGTCCAGGTACCAACTGCTATAGAGTTAATACAATTTTTATGAATAATCCCGAGAAGATTTATTGGAAGAGGTGGAGGATACGGATGAAGTTTTAGATTAAGTTCTTATAGTACAAATTAATGCTTTTAACAAACAAACAGATGCTCTTATTGACACTGGGTCACAGGTTTCTTGCCTTGCTGAGGGATTATTTAACGAAATTGAGAGCACCAATCAAATTGAAGTGTTACCCGTTAATAGTATGACAGTTATTACTGCTACTGGTTCTCGAAGTAAGAGAATTAAGCAGGAAATGTTGATGGAAGAGTGTATGGGGACCGCAAATGTAGAAATACCCATGTATGTAGTCCCTAAGTTGAATGTTAATGCATTTTGGGCATGGATTGGCTTACAAAAGTAAAGGCTATGGTAGACTGTGGGGAAGGTAACTTAGGGATTAAATTAAACAGTGGAGAATACTGGGTTGATTTTTGAGAAGACGTTGGAAAGGGATGCAAGAACTAGATCATGTGAGGGTTAAATATAAGAATGCTGGTGTAGCTAGAGTTTGTGATGAACCACAGATTTGCGTAAATGTGTTAAGGCAGAGTAAAGAGAATAATAGTCTGATTGAAGGTCAGGAGATAAGTGAAGGAAAGCTTATTAATTACCCAAACAGTACGAAACTATTGCCGTCAGACCAACAAGAAATGCTGAAATGTCTAATTGAAGAATATACGGACGTATTTTCTGACAAACAAGGTCTGATAAAAAATTATGAATGCAAGCTTACTTTTAAGTCTGAAGAGCCTTTCTTTATTAAGCCATATCCAATCCCTTTGACCAAGAGAGATGAAGTAAATAAGGAGATAAATTGAATGTTAGAGTGGGGGGTAATAGAGAGGTCAAGGAGTCCTTACAATAATCCCTTGGTTGTGGTAATAAAACCGGACAATTCTGTGCGACTAGTGCTGGATGCTCGCACATTAAACAAGCATTTAGTAACAGAACGGGATCATCCTCCACCTATCAGTGAGTTGTTGCACAGGTTTAAAGGTAAAAGATATATTTCGTCTATCGATCTGACTGCGTCCTATTGGCAAGTCCCGCTTTCAGAAGAATCCCGGAAATACACTGCCTTTCTATTTGATGGCCGTTGTTATAATTTTCGAGTTTACCATTTGGGTTAAATATTTCAGTGGCTACCTTTATTCGTGCTTTGGATAGTGTGTTAGGAAAGGAATTGCTTGAACAAGTAGAGATATACGTAGACGATATTCTTATAATGTCAGAAACACTTGAGGAACATTGGGTGCTACTTAGAAAAGTTTTAGAAGCATTGAGAAAGGGGGGTATGACTATTAAGTTAAAGAAATGTACATTTTTGCAAAAAGAGGTTGAATTTTTGGGCCATCGTATTACACCACAGGGGATCTTGCCTAGTAATGATAAAATAAATGCCATTAAGAATTTTCCCCGACCTAGAGATAAGAAACAACTACAGAGTTTCTTTGGATTGTGTGAATACTATAGGAGATTTCTTCAGGGACAAGCTTTAAATAGTCCAGCCTTAAGAGATTTGGTTAAAACAAGTGTCAGGTGGGTGTGGTCCTCAGAATGTGAAAGAGATTTTCAAAAAATCAAAGATGAATGTAATTCCAATATCCTCTATTATCCAGATTGGGATCTAGATTTTTGCCTTGCCGCAGATAGTTCTGACTACGGTTTAGGAGTACATGTCTTCCAGGAAGTGGAAATCAATGGAGAACCGGATTTTAGGACTATTGCCTTTGCCAGTAGAAAACTACAACCAGCTGAAACTAGATACACAATTACTGAAAGGGAGGCCTTATCTATTTTGTGGGGTTTGACTAAGTTTAGGTACCTACTGTTAGGTAGAAAAATTATTGTATATACAGACCATAAGGCTCTTTCATTTTTATTAGAATGTAAGTTAGTCCACAGTCGGTTAACCCGTTGGGCATTGGTTCTGCAGGAATATAATTTAGAGATTCGGTATAGACCTGCTAGTAAAAATCAAGTTGCAGATGCTTTGTCACGTCTACCGTTAGGTCTAGATTCCGAAAAGCGATGTCTAGGACCACAGACTGAGGTTAGAATTGCTTATCTAAAAGGAGTACCGTATGAAACTGAGGTTAAGTATTCCTTGAGACAAATCAAAGAGGAACAGGACAAAGATGTAGCTATAGCAGAAGTAAAAACTAATCTTGATAGCCCAGAACAAGAGATAAGCTTCAGAAATATTATACTTTGCATGGGGAGTATTGTTTAGAAGGACTAGTGAAGAGGATGATGGTTGGAAGTTATGGCTTCCAGAAAGTTTGGTTGAAAAAATTGTTTGGCATCACCACTATAGTTATGGCATTATGGGCCATCCAAGTGTTACCGAGTGTTAAGGGAAGATACATATTTCTATAATATGAGAAAAGATTTCCAAGCTATTAAAATCTTGTCAAGTGTGTCAAAGATCTAAAATAGATAGTGTTAAACGAGTGGGGAAAATGCAAAATATCATCCCAAGTAGTGTATTGGAATTAGTTTCTGCTGATGTTCTTGGCCCCTACCCATGTCTCGGGGAGGGGTGACCCAGTTTTAGTTTTATTTGATGTTTTTTCCAAATTCGTTAAACTTTACCCTGTAAAGAAGTCTACGGCTAAAATTTTGGTTAGAAAAGTGATTGATGAATATTGTCAGAAGGTAGGTAAACCTAAGAGGGTGCTTTCGGACAATGCCCCGCAATTCACTAGTAAAGTGTGGACAGAAAAACTTGAACAAGAAGGGATAGAGGTTATACATACTTCTGCTTATCATCCAGCAGGAAATCCCGTAGAACGCCTAATGAGGGAAATAGGACGTTGGTTTAGGACATATTGTACAGACCAACACAGTAAGTGGGCATGTGAAGTAAAATTTTGAAAATGTAATTAACTCTATACCTAGTGATACAACTGAAATACCACCCATTGAGCTGATGTTTAAGAAACCGGCTAACAGATTAATTCGAGAATGTGTTAGTTTTCCAAATAGAAAGAGTTTCAACTATGAGGAAAAGGTAGCTTTAGCTCTTAAAAATTTAAAGGAGAAGGCAACAAGGAGAAAGAAAAGCATGATGAAGGTCAGAAGTGTAGAATATAAAGTGGGTGATTTGGTGTTAGTTGAAGTTCATAGTAAGTCATCAGCTTTGCGACAAGAGACTCGTAAGTTTAACCGTTTGTTTGAAGGCCCTTTCAGGATAGAGTCTATACCAAGGAAAAACTCTTATGAGCTAATAGACCCTGAGAGTGGTAAATGCAAGGGTGCGTATAATGTTGAATCAATAAACCCTTTTATGAATAAGTGGTCACTTATGAAATGTGTCACTATATGTGTAAATATCTAATTTTGTAAATAAGTTTGTCAATTGATGTACATAGATAGTTTGTGTGAGTACTAAAGTTCAGATGCAGATGAATGTTTAAGACGTAAGCATTTCACTGTATAAAGCAATTTGTGACAGTTTTGTGTAGAGACTTTTGGTGTTTTCATGATGTTGTGACTTTCTACATTGTGGTGACAAATTATCAGCTGTAAAATGTAAACAGACTGTCGTCATTGAAAAGCATACGTCGGGTGTGTAATTTGGAGTGAAAATAATTAATTGTAACTTAAGGTGATGGCATTGAATGTTTGTTGTGTAAAGCAGTAACTGAAAAAAATGATTGGATCTGTAAAAGGACATTTATTATAGCCAGAATCAGTGTCATGAACTATGTAAGTAATGAAGGATTGTATATGTACATTGTATAATTGTAAAAGTCATTATGGTTGATTGATTGTAACCTGTTTGTGTTGGCATTATGTGTACATTCAACCTGCTTCAATCAATTTTAACTGTATAAAATTAAGTGAATCCTGGGGAGGGGTTGTAACAGCCCTCATACCTGAATTTTGAATAGTATTGTACTGTATGAAGTATTTTTAGTGAGCTGAAGTTTGCTTGAATGTGATCTGGTATGTTTATTTTGCAATTTCTTGTAAATCATTGTATACAGACTTTGTTTTATGAAAGAAAATTGTTTAAAGTCCATTTAATATGTTTAAGAACCGAATTGTGCAAGAGAATTTCTTAAATGTTTGTAATTCCATGTATTAATGCAAGTCATGATGTCTATAGGGCATGTTTGTACAGTTTAAAATGATTTCTGTAGATAATTTTGTATTTAAGTATCTCTAATTACCATTTCTGATCATTTTGTAATGATGTTAAGTGATTTTGTATTAATTCCGATTGTTTTTAATATGTTTAATTGTTTGAATAATTGTTAATGTTCGAGAAATATCGGGCGGATATCTTTGAAGAATTCCAGAAATTTCGATAAAGACTATATAAACAGATCGGCAAGAAGGACAGAGTTAGTATACAGTTTAGTTTTTTCAGTTAGTTCACAGTTGAGAGTCACTTTGCCTCTGACAAAGACTGCACCAGTATCTCTGGATTGTATCTTTGCTTGTGACAAATATCGCTGATTTGTTATTTTGAAAAATAAACAAACATCTTCAACATAACCTTCTGGTGGATATATTTGAATTAATCAGTATATTAATTAAAACCACCGAAGACCCTAATAATGCGTTTGGCCATTGCGCAAGGAATTCTGGCAGCTTAGCGGTGCTGCCATGTCTGGGGTCTTCCAGATTGATGTCTGTTCTCACGTTTAATGGTGTGCTGAAATGCAAACTTTGTATTTGACCCTTAATGTTCACTCTGCAAAATTTGAAGAATTCCAGTTTGGTTCAAAAGCATCATTTTGTTTTTTATTGAGGCCCGGCAAACATTCATAGTGTAATTTTTGGTCATGTGTCCGTAACTACCAGCGAACTTAACACAGATTCGAGATTATTAAATAGTTGAGCATCTCTGAAGAAATGAATTGCAAGAATACTCGATTCGTTAACATATTTGGCCTGATGTCCACTTTAAATAACATAGTAACTCACATACAGCGACATGACCAAAGATCATTAACAAAAGTTCGGGCGTACCTTGGCAATATTAGGAATAACCCTAATGGCAGAGACTTCCACCAACAGGACAAATTCTTTATGTCCTGGACACGAGAAATAATAAATTTACAAAAGTTATCAGTAAAATACGTAAAAATCAAATAAACTGTAATGTATAAACTTCGATCAAGCAACAACATTAGCGAAAGTTTTAACTAAATTGAAATTTAGCCTAGCTTGGCATTAGTGGTTACAGCAGATACCATGGATAATTTATATTTTTTTTTTTAGTTTTTTATGTTGCTTTCATTAGCAGCATGTTACTGAAAAGCAGTTACCTGATTTTTCAGCCATAAAATTATAAAATGCTACAAGAAACAAACTTAATGAATATATTATGGCATTTAATTTGGTAGCAGTTGCTTAGCTATTAAATTGTGGACATTACCTTGAATTTCTTCTAATGATATCTCTGGTCATTGCTATTTGCGAGTGAAGGCTGAAACGTGACATCGTTCTCCAGCCAATAGCTATCGAGGTGATGGAGTGAGCTTAGGAAATTATATAGTAAATATCTGCTTACCAGGTCCCTGAATTTCCTGTCTCATAACTTATAGGTGGAAGAACTTTGATGTGCATTGTACCTCTGAATTCTGTCTTAGCTTCCAGGTTGACAATGACAATATCTTCATCTTTCTTATTACTATATAAATTTTCAATTACATAGCCAATGTCATGATACAAGAAGATTATCCATTCTAATGTTTTCTTCAGACATCTGAATGTGTGTGGCTTTACATATAAAAGTTACCAGCGAATTACATAACTCCCAAACCTGAGGACAAGAGTTCTGTTGGGGTGTCCTTTCCCTCATACCCATAAAAAAATAACTCCTCAATCAAAACCTTTATTTTTCTTCCTGACTAATTTTGGGTTTATCTTCATTCTGTGTAGCCCTATCCAAATAGATATCACATCCAGATTCCTCCTTAGTTGTTCACACTTTTCTCTCATTTTTTATTCTTCTCTTTTTTTGCATATGGCTTTGCGTCTCGTTGGGGTCATTAAAGACAGGAAAAGACTAAGGAATGGAATATGGTCTTTTGAAGGAAAAATCCAAACATTTGCATGGAGTGATCTGGGAAAGCCATGGAAAACTTAAATGAGCATTACCGCTCTCCTACCATGTTAATTTCGGTCATTTCAATTCTATTACACTACATTATATCAACTGTAGACAACTTAACTCTTTTCCCCCCTTTTCTCTGTATGTAAACCAACCACAGAATCATTAGTTAGAATGAAATGCAATCATTTAACACACCACCCCGTATTTCCCCCTTTTGATATTGCATTTCATAACCTAAATTTTTGGTTCCCACCTCTTAAGAATTTCTTCACCAAGCAAGTCATTTTTTGATTTCTCTCCAATGGTTATAACTTTATTTGCCATTTTAATGGCCTATTTTGTCTTGGAGAGAAGCAGTGCTACACTACTAGTAAGTAACATAACACTGGACACCCTTTATAATTTCATCTGAAATATATTGCACCTATCACACTAAATGAGATTCACAAGAAAAACTTCTGCTAAATCAATTTTTCTTAATTACAATCCACTTCAGTTGCAAAATGGCTGCCAACACTCACTGTAATATTCACACTGAAATGAGGAATGAATGTGAATACAACAAAGAAAGAAAAAAAAAAGACAGTAGTATTTCTAAAGAACTTTCAAGATGATACTAGATACATTCACTTTGATATCACGTGTATCATTTAACATGATTCCCTGTAAATTATATTTGAATTTGGTAAACAAAAATAGGTAAAAGAGGACAATTTTAGGGATGTGGAAAACTAAAAGAAGGCAAATACCATATGCAGATAAGATCAAAACATCAGTAGAAGGCATGAAATTTTAAATCTCTTTCTGAAATAAATAACTTAAAAACAAAAATGATAATTCATCCTGATAGCATAAAGTACAATATAATACATACCTCGTTGAAGTTCAAATGATTCTTCAACTGCCTGCCCATGATTAACTAAGCCAAGCTGACATTTTCTACCATTGCCACAAACAAATAAACCTCCATCATTTGTAACAACTGCTGTGTGTCGAAGACCACACGATACCTGACGGACACTGCGATCCATCATCTGAACTGGAGTTGATGTGTGTAGTAACTGAAGAACCGTTAATGGGGAAAAAAAATCTTAAGCTCTAAATCAGATCTCAAAACAGAAAAAAAATTATAAGGTCTTCCAAAGGGAAAGAACACTAGACAAGAAAATTTTAGTGTCAGCTGCATTGCATTCTGGTACTTTTATGGCAAGCAAAGGGGAAGCAAAAAGGAATGGTATTTGCAGGGATTGAAGCCAGTCAGGTGTTTAGGGTTGAGGATATGGCAGCATCCCTATTCCCTGGCAAAGTTATCTCATTATCATCATACTATTTCTTAAATAGTTCATCACTGTTGTAAATAAAAGCAGCTTACATATGGCACAAGGAAACAGGAAGGAATAACTTTACGATAAATCCTTAGTTTCATACACATTTTTCATTTTATATATTTCTCTGGTAGCAAATTATTAGCATCACCACACAAATTAATTTCATGAAGTCATGAAAACTTCTCATTAACCATCAAATGAAGGCAACAACAGAATGTTAAATACTAATAGTTTTAATTCTATTAGTGCTAGTAAAGCATTATGAATAAAACTAGATGACCCGTGCGAAAATTTCGCGAATAAAATGCGATGAATAGTGAAGCTGAATGCTTGTAATATAATGAAAAGTAGAACCGTACCTTTTGGGCAATTTTTTTTTTAAGTGTTATAGGTACGCATCAAAATACTTACAACATATTACGAAACAATTAGGAAAATTTAAAAAACTCTGTATTTATGACATACTGTCACTGACCTTAACGGAATACAACCAACCTGAACAAAATGCACACAACATATCAACACATCTGTAATAATTGTTGCTGTGTGAATAAAATGTTTACATTGGAATTGTATAGCAAAATGAAAGTGTTTCCATAACAGAAGAAAAATATCCGAAAAGCTACTTATTGAAAAAAAAAAAAAAAAGCTTATTGACATCTCTGCAATATCTGCTGCTACAAACTAGGGACTTGGCTCTGAACTGTCTCATACGCACTACCACTTTAAGCACCAAATTCTGAAAAATTCTTTCTTAATTTATGATTCTATCTAACTGCAGACCTTAATCTTTAAAACGATATCATATTTATCGATTTCGGCTAGGTATTGAAGAAGATAAATGGCTTGTAATAATAATAATAATAATAAAAAACACGCTGTAGAAATAATACCGATACTTTTGCCCTTTAAGGGTCAAATTCCTTTTATAAAATACGGTGTGAACAAAGCAGCCACCTTGGTCTTTAAAATTATACCTCATTTATCGATTTCAGTTAGGTAAAAAAAAAAAAAAAGTTTTAGAAATGATGATATTTTTGCCCCTTACGGTTTGAATTTGGAGAAAGTTTTCTCTTAAAGTATAATGTGACCAAAGCGGATAATTTAATATTTAAAACAATGCCCCATTTATTAACTTCGGTTAGGTATCAAGGGAAATAAATAGCTCATGACAGAAAAATGCGTTGTAGAAATATTAATACTTTTGCCCTCTAATGGGAAGAATTTTGAAAAATTTCATTCTTAAAATGTTGTGTAACGGAACCAAAGACCTTACGAAGACCTCAATCTTTAAAATGATACCTCATTTATCAATTTTGTTTTATTATCAAGGGAGAAAAATTACTTGAGACACAAAAAACGCATTTTAGAAAAATTGATATTTTTGCCCTTTAAGGGTCAAATTACGAGAAATTCCTTTCTTAAAATATGATGTGGCCAAAGTGGAGACCATGAGCTTCAAAATGACACCTCATTCATTGATTTCGGTTAAGTATGATTGAAGATACAGGCTTGTGACAAAAATTACCTTATAGAAATAATATAATGACTAGACGACCTGTGAGAAAATTTCGTGAATAAAATGCGATGAATAGTGAGGTTGAATGCTTGTAATATAATGAATAGTAACCATACTTCTGTAGCAATTTTTTTTAGTGTATTCGTTATGCATCAAAATACTCACAACAAATTACGAAACAGTTAGGAAAATTTAAAACACTCTGTATTTATTACAAACTATCACTGACCTTAAGAGAATAAAACCAACCTGAACAAAATGCAAACAACAAATCAACATCTCTGAAATATTCGTTATTGTGTGAATAAAATGTTTACATTGGAACTGTATAGCAAAACAACAGTGTTTCCGTAACAGAAAAAAAAATATACGAAAAGCTACTTATTGAATTAAAATAAGTTTATTGACATCTCTATGATGTCTGCTGCTGCAAACTAGGGACTTGGCTCTAAACCAGTGATGTCAAAGATACGGCCCGTGGGCTGCATCCGATCCCCGGCCCTAACAATACGGCCCGCGATCGCAATGTGAGACAGAAAGAAGAATCATGTATATCTATACAATTAAATAAATAAAATGTTATAATAATTCAGTACATTTTTTTATTTGAATCTGGCCCACCTACACATTCTAAATTTAATATACGGCCCTCTGCAAAATTGAGTTTGACACCTATGCTCTAAACAGTCTCATACGCGCTAACACTTTGTAACGCTTTCCGACCCTTATCGTCATGCTTATCATTGATTTGATGGACTGATTATAATTATAAATAACTCAATTCTTTAGATCCAAAATATATCGTTTATTATATATTATTCGGATCTACTAGGAATTACAATGAAATTGGTTATTCTCAGAGGATGCGGGTTCGTTTTTTGGCTTTGATTACCTCGAGCATTCAATCTACTCATCTACGCTGATAACTAACATCTCACGAGTCCTAATCTCCAACTTATATCTTATTGCTTTTCTCTCTAGATATATATATTATTCATTTCTATCTACTCTCAGAAATCAAAAATATAAATTTCTTATGAAAATATTTCTGTTCTGCCACAACTTTTATTACCAACTTTTAGTACCAAATTCCGAAAAATTCTTTCTTAATTTATGATTTTACCTAGCTGGAGACCTTAATTTCTAAAACGATATGTCATTTATTGATTTCGGCTAGGTATCAAAGAAGATAAATGGCTTGTAATAAAAAAAAAAAAACCAACACATTGTATAAATAATATTGATACTTTCGCCCTTTAAGGGTCGAATTCCAAAAAAAATCCTTTTATAAAATATGGTGCGACCAAAGCAGCCACCTTGGTCTTTAAAATTATACCTCATTTATCGATTTCGGTTAATTATCAAGCAAGGTAAAAAAAAAAGTTTTAGAAATGATGATATTTTTTCCCCTTGAGGGTTGAATTTGGAGAAAGTTTTTTCTTAAAATATGATGTGACCATATCGGATAATTTCATATTTAAATCAATACTTCAATTATTGATTTCGGTTAGGTATCAAGGGAAATAAATAGCTGGTGGCAAAAAATGCGTTGTAAAAATATTAATACTTTTGCCCTCTAAGGTTAGAATTTTTAAAAAATTATTTCTTAAAATGTGGTAATGGAACCGAAGAAATTATGAAGATCTTAATGTTTTAAATGATACCTCGTTTATTAATTTTGTTTTATTGTCAAGGGACAAAAAAGACTAGAGACACAAAAAATGCATGTTAGAAATACTGATATTTATGCCCTTTAAGAGTTCAATTTAGAAAAATTAATTTCTTAAAATGTGTTGTAACCACAGCACAAACCTTAATTTATAGAATGATACCACATTTATCAATTTCGGTTAGATATTAACGAAGATAAATGGCTCGTGACACAAAAATGCGTTGTAGAACCATTTATACTTTTTCCCATTAAGGCTTAAATTCCAAAAACATTCTTTCTTAATATATGATGTAACCAAAGCTGAGTCATTACTCTTCATACTCCTACTTCATTTATCGATTTTGGTTAGAAATCCAGGGAGATAAATGGCTTGAAACAAAAAAAAAACGCATTGTAGAAATATTGACATTTTTGCTCTTTAAGGGTCGAATTACGAAAAATTCTTTCTTAAAATATAAGGTGACTATGGCGGAGACCTTAATCTTTAATATTATACCTCATTTATCTGTATCGGTTCGATATCCAGGGAGATAAGTGACTCGAGACACAAAAAAAAAGCATTTTTGAAAAATTGTCATTTTTTACTTTTAATGGTTGAATTATGAAAAATTCCTTTCTTAAGATATAATGTTACCATGGCGGAGACCTTATTCTTTAATATGATACCTCATTTAACTATATCGGTTAGATATTAACGGAGATAAATCGCTCGTTACACAAAAATGCGTTATATAAAAATTTGTACTTTTTCCCTTTAAGGGTTGAATTCCAAAAACATTCTTTCTTAAAATATGATTTTACAAAGCTGAGACATTACTCCTCATAATCATACTTCATTTATTGATTTTGGTTAGATATCCAGGGAGATAAATGGCTCGAGATGCTAAAAACGCATTTTAGAAAAATTTAAATTTTTGCCATTTAAGGGTCGAATTACAAAAAATTCCTTTCTTAAAATATAATGTTACCACAGCAGAGACCTTAGTCGTTAATTTGATACCTCAATTATCTATATCAGTTAGATATTAAGGGAGATAAACGCAATGCAAAAATATTGATACTTTTACCCCTTACGGGTCGAAATTTCGAAAAATTTCTGCCTTAATATATGACGTCACTAAAGCGAAGATTTTAATCTTTAAAATGATACTTCATTAAAGTATTTCAGATAGGTATCCTGGGACATAAATGACTCGTAACACAGAAAACCGCATTTTAGAAATATTGACATTTTTGCCCTTTAAGGGTCGAATTCTAAAAACTTCATTTCTTAAAATATGATGTCACACAGCTGAGACGTTACTCCTCATAATCATACTTCATTTATCGATTTAGGTTAGATATCCAGGGAGATAAATGCCTCGAGATACAAAAAACGCATTTTAGAAAAATTTACATTTTTGCCATTTAAGGGTCGAATTACAAAAAACTCTTTTCTTAAAATATAATGTTACCAAGGCGGAGACCTTATTCTTTAATATGATACCTCATTTAACTATATCGGTTAGATATTAACAGAGATAAATCGCTCGTTACACAAAAATGCGTTATATAAAAATTTGTACTTTTTCCCTTTAAGGGTTGAATTCCAAAAACATTTTTTCTTAAAATATGATTTTACAAAGCTGAGACATTACTCCTCATAATCATACTTCATTTATTGATTTTGGTTAGATATCCAGGGAGATAAATGGCTCGAGATACAAAAAACGCATTTTAGAAAAATTTAAATGTTTGCCATTTAAGGGTCGAATTACAAAAAATTCCTTTCTTAAAATATAATGTTACCACGGCAGAGACCTTAGTCGTTAATTTGTTACCTCAATTATCTATATCAGTTAGATATTAAGGGAGATAAACGCAATGCAAAAATATTGATACTTTTACCCCTTAAGGGGCGAAATTTCGAAAAATTTCTGCCTTAATATATGACGTCACTAAAGCGAAGATTTTAATCTTTAAAATGATACTTCATTAAAGTATTTCAGATAGGTATCCTGGGACATAAATGACTCGTAACACAGAAAACAGCATTTTAGAAATATTGACATTTTTGCCCTTTAAGGGTCGAATTCCAAAAACTTCATTTCTTAAAATATGATGTGACCAAAGTGGAGACCATAAGCTTTAAAATGACACCTCGATCATTGATTTCGGTTAAGTATGAAGGAAGATACAGGCTTGTGACAAAAAAATACCTTATAGAAATAATGTACATGATGATAATAAACAATTAAATAAATTATATAAAGTTGATCTTACATTCTTTCTTTTCCAATAAATAATAATAAATTAGTAAGATAAATGGCTAATGTATGACTAAACTATTCACAGGAGTAAAATCACCAACTCTTTCGTACCTTTAAATTCTAATTAATATTTCTGGCATGATTTGTTAAATAGAAACATTTTTATACAAGATAATGAAAACTACCAATCAACATATGTTATGGTGCATTAGTGAGAAAACAAACATCATGCACACACATGCAGCTGCTGGAATTTTAAAAATAGCTCAATTCTCAACATGGTAAAAATTAAGCGTGAATAAACTGTAGTGAATAACAGCTTCTTTCCCTATTCTAAATACAGTTTCACTGCTACATGTCTCAGTCTGGTAATTAAGATGCTCGCCATTAAAATTCATTAGGCAGAATTCAACCCCAGTACAGCCAGAAATTTTTATACATTTTGTTTTGATTATTTAGGGCCTGCCAGGACACATTTAACTTAATGTCCCAGCAGGAAGGAACTAGCCATCCTACCTCTGACTCACTGGCTCAATTCATCTCCTTCTGGAGAATCCAACCAACCTTCAATTGTTAACTAATTTTATTAAGGAAAATATTCAGAACGTAATATATTATGCCAGACCTATAAAAACAAGTTTTTTTAAAAAATGTGGAAAACCTATTCAAATTCAATACAATTTTTATTTCATATTTGTTGCAATGGACATATTTGCCAGACAGTTACAGACATTTAGTCAGAAAATTTATATAAAGGTTAAAAAGAACTGTTACCTGAAACCTAGAATTAAATAAATTATACATGCCAATAAGAGAATTAGTAAGGCTCACTGTTTTCTATTGTGACATGAATCAGATGGCAGGCAAAATGCAGTACAGATATGACTGGGAACAGCAGAAGTGAGCATGCTGCAGATTTTATAATAAGCACTTAAAAAGATAAACACTATTTTAGTTAGGGCTGCATGATTCAACTAATAAAATATGCACCTGTTTTTTAGGAATTCCCAGTTGTCCATATACATTAGAACCCCATCCATATAACTTTCCATTTCTTGTTACCACGTAGCTTGTATCCCAGCCACAATAAACGTTTGTGACAGAGTGATCATTAACAGCTTCAACATTCTTGAATAACGTTTCTTCAAGCAAATTAGAAAATCCTAGCTGTCCTTTGCTATTCCAACCACAAGCATAAACATTTCCAATCATGTCTGATGCTAGACTGTGACCACCTCCACCAGCAATATCGGTGAATATTATTGGCTCACAAGAAAATGCAACTTCTATTGGTTTGGAGCAAAGTTCAGATTTCTCTCCTAATCCAAGCTGGCCGTATGTATTTGCACCCTGAAAGAAAAATATTAAGGATATTTTTTCAATAAGCTAAAAAATGTATACCATTGTTTATTAACCAAATTAAAAAAATGTTAAAAATACAAAATAAATCAATATATTTACATTTGTACCATCTGGAAACAAATCTCACGTCCCATAGTCACGCGAAACACTTCACGCATTTGACCTTGCACACTTGAATGCAGAACGTAGCCTTAAGCTACACGATGCATGGTATGCCTTGCTGCAGAGAGAACAACTGATGGTGTGACACCCACGAAGTGACCCAAACATGTGATAGCTGAATTATCCTGATTGACTGCATCATTCAAATCTTCCAGAAGACTGGGTGTGCAGACTTCCATAGTCGTTATTGATGTTATCTTGGTTGTCCAGGTGGAACCGCATCAATTTATCGAAACCTAATGTTTCAGCCATCATTTTATGGCTTTCTTCAGAGGACTGTCATGGCTGGAATCTTTGTTGCCTATAAATAGCTCCTGAAGAGTGCATTAATTGTCCAGGGTGATGCCAGTGAAGCTCCCGCCACCAGCATGGCAGATCTGATTGGAGCTTGTATCCCACATTTTACTAAGCAAGCTTAACCATATTTGGTCAAGCTATAGGCCGCTGTCTGCATGCATATTATCAGGTCCTTTTATGATTTCCAGTGCTTCCTTGATTCGCCTGGTCCACCATCTGCTTTCCTAAACCAGTACACTCATGTCATTGAATAAAATACTGTGCTCACTGTCAGCAGAATGTTATGCTACAGCTGATTTGCTGAAGTCGTTATTTTTTAAATGTCTTGTGTGTTCACTCAGCCTTTCGTTGACTGTCCGTCCAGTCTTGCCAATATACACCTGGCCACAGCTACAGAGCATTTGTCTGCAATTTCTCCCTCCAGCCCTTAAGCTTTACGAGTACATCAGAAAACTTCTTAAGGGCCCCAAATATCAGATGGATATTTTGTCTTCTTTAAAAGATGGCCAATTTTATCCATCACCCATAGGACGTAGGGTAATACTGCCATGAGCCCGCCTGTCTTCTGGCTTCAACTCTTGGTGCTGGAGTACAGGATAGTGCTTGAGGTTCAAGCCTTGCGATGGCCTTATTGATAATGCCAAGGCTGTAGAAATTATCCAGAAACATCTCATTCAAAATTTCTCTTTCAGTAACAATGCTCCCTTCATCACTGACTATGGAAGAATGGGCAGTTAAAGTTTTGAAAATTCCACATTTCACTGCTGGATAATAGTGAGAGGCTGTATGGAAATAGCGATTCATGTGCGTGGGCTTATGATAAGCTCCATAGCCCAGGGCCATCTTCCTTCTGCTTAACGATTATATACATAAAAGGAAGTTGTTTGTCCACCTAAACTTCCATCGTGAACTTGATTTTGTCGCGAGCACTATTTAAAATATCCATCTAATGTACAGGGCCCTGGGATGATTTCTGATGTGCTCATAAATGTTAAAGACAGATGGGAGAAATTTCTGACAGTGAGCGTATACCAAATACCCTGTAGCTGTGGCCAGGTGTATATCGGCGAGACTGGATGGACGGTCAAGGAAAGGCTTAGTGAATACATAAGATATTTAAAAAAAACGACATCAACAAGCCACCTATAGCACAACATTCTGCTGACAGTGGTCATAGTATTTTATTCAGTGACACGATTGTCCTGGTTCAGGAAAGCAGAAGGTGACCCAGGCAAATCAGGAAAGCACTGGAAATCAAAAAAATACCTGATAATATGAATGCGGACAGCTGCCTACAACTTGATCATATATGGTCATGCTTGCTTAGGAAAACGCAGGATGCAAGCCCCCATCAGATCGACCACGCAGGAGCTTCAGTGACATCACTCCGGACGATCAGCGCGCACTTCAGGAGCTATTTATAGGTAGCAGCGATTCCAGCCATGATAGTTCTCTGAAGAAAGCCAAAAATGATGGCTGAAATGTTAGGTTCAATAAATTGATGTGGTTCCACCCAGACAATCAAGATAACTTCCAGAAGACTGTTAGCTGTGCTTAGTGGGGCATGTGAAACACATATCAGTGTAGTTCTGTCATAGAAGAAGTCTGAAGCAGTTTAGCTGAAACATCAGCATTTAATACTTGGATGCAATACCATGCCAGTAGCATGGAAAATAGAATATTGTGCATTAAATTTTCTGTCACACATAAATAAATTACTTAAAGCCATGAATAGATGAAAATTGTCTCAAAGTAGATGAACTTAACCATTTCCAATCAATGGTTCTTTCAGCTTGACCAGAGGTCCCATGTTATGTAAACACAGCCCACAGGATGGAGCCACCACCAGTTTGAACAGTGCCTTCCTCACAACCCGTGTCCTCGTGGTGTCTATGCCACAAATGAATCCTGAAATCAACTCTTACCAACTGGAATCATGTCTCATCTGACCACACAGCCTTTTTCCAGCCATCTATGGTCTAATCAATATGTTCAAGAGCCCAGGAAAGGTTCTGCAGCCAATGGTGTTTTATTAGCAGAGGTACTCATATCATTTTTCTGCTGCCATTATCCACCAATGTGAGATTTCAATGCACTGTCCACATGGACACATCTGTAATACAACCCATATTGAGTGTTGCTATTCTTTGCTGCAGTGTTGCCTGTCTGTCAACACTGACACCTCAATGCAACATCACAGGTCTCTGTCAGCCAGAAGTGGTCAGCCCCTGTATTATCCAAACCGGAAGGAAATGCCGGAAATTACTCTTGACACTGTAGATAAATGGATGCTGAATTCAAGAACAATTTCCAAACCTGAATGCCCCATGTGCCTAGAACCAATTACAATTCCATGTCTTTTAATTCATGCATTACAACCATAGTGACAATGAAAACTTTTCACTTGACTCGTAAGAGTGCAAATGAAAGGCCCGATTCTGTATGGCACATTATATGTTTCTTATATGATGCTACCACTATCTGTATATTTGCATTAGCCCAGGACTTTTGATGCTTCAGTGTATACCTCAAACACTCCAAGCCTCACGTCTTGCAATGAGTAACAATCCAGCTTTTTAATCACATCAGTCAATGATAGTGTTCAGTACAAATATCCAAAAACAATTCTATCTTCCTTCTTAAACCCCACTGAATTTCTGTATCTGATACCGGGGATGAAATTTTTTTTTACTAAATATTGGTCTTTGTGATTTATCCCTACCACCTGTTCAGTTTTTTCTGGCCAACTGAGTTTATTATTATTAAAAAACAAACACACATACACAAAGAGTTCAGAATTTTACAATAATTCTGTTAAAACTATATTCTCGCAAACAGAGATGTGCCATTTGGCAAGGGAGTTGAGCACATTGGGACTTGCTGCATGACTGGGTAGGCTGTGGAGTTTAGCGAAGGAGTTCTGGAGGTTGGGAAAAGGGGGGGGGGGCATATAAATAAAAGCAAGTAAACAATCAATAACTATGAAAAAATATATGGAGCCGCAACACACAATTAGATTCATATTTACACAATTATATTATAATTATAATAATAAGTAAATGAGGGGGAAATAATGGAATAAACACACATAGAATAAATAAATAAAGAATAAGTCATTGGTTTACTGTAAAGCTGTGGCCAGGATATGTCGGTAAGATAGTTCCGATCCATAGAACTTATAAACGGCATTATTTTCCAAGAATTTTCAGACAGCTCTCACTGTACAACAGTTGTCGAGGTTATGAGAACTGTGGGAACTGGTATGGACTGGCTACTGGTAGATGGTCTAGGTTTCAGGTGTAAACTGTTTGCCTGTAACCATTCATCCTGACTGAAAGCTGCTTGGTGGTGAGGCCGATATGAGAACTAGAGCAGTGGAGGCAAGTTAGTTGGTATACGAGGTGTATTCTGGAACAAGTAGCATGTCCAAAGATGTGAAAGGTTCCCTATTTGATTGAATTTTCAATAGTTAATCATTTCCAGTGAGTTCTGCTACAAGGGAAGGATCGTGTGGTTAAGGGATATCTGAAGGGAAGTTTTGAGGACTAAGATGTTCTTGAAATTGTGTGGGCTTCTGAAGCAAGTGTGTGTGAGTGTTTTCATATGATATGCCAAGATATTTTCACTTAATGTCATCAACAAACAATTCATTCTTCACCTTATAATCATACAAAACCTTTATTCTTTGTACGTAATAAAGTACTGTTTTCAGTATTTACCATCATCCCAAGGTGACCTGCAACAAGATACTCTGGACAGATTTCCCGCAACTGTTCACTATCCTTCCCTGTTTTAATTATACTAGATAACATATGTCTATATCATACTATACCATGCAATATCATACTCACATATATCATTTGCAAACAAACTAAATTTTGAATGTAAACCATCTACACATCCATTCATTAGAATAATGAATAGAAATTGTCTCAATACACTACCATGTTCATTTCCACCTCTTTTTGATATTGCATTTCCTACCCTAATTCTTTGTTTCCTACCGCTTAAGAATTCGTGCACCCAGCAAGTCTCTTCTTGATGCAACCCAGTGAGTTTTACATTATTTAACACCATTTATACGGTTAATTCCATCAAATGCTTTGGAGAAATCTAGAGCTGTGTTATCAACTTGACTTCACTTTTCCATTTCATCTAAAATATTTAGCATATAGCTCACTGATTCACATGAATAACCTCTCCTAAACCCATATGGCTGATTTACAAAACATTACAATACATTTCCACTATGTTTGCATACTGACCTCTGCATCAACTTGTCTAGTATTGATGTCAGACTAATTAGCTTGTACTTTTTATCCTTATTCAATTCTTCTCCTTTATCAATCAGTACTGATATGTCAACTTTCCCATTTTGTGGTACACTGACTCAATCTAAATAATGTTTCAATTTATGTTTGAAGGCATTTTTCACTATCTTTAATACATCTGTTATAACTTTTTCCAATCTTGCCACTTTACCCTTTCCTTGTCTATGCAGTTCCCCCAGATCTCTCAGATTATTTTTAGTTCAGATTATGTGGATCAACTCATGCTATTTGTTTTTCCCCTCCCATCTGTGCACCTCTGTCCCTAATGGTCTCATTAAAGCAGTTACATCTGGTCTCAAGTCCAAGTACTGGTGGGTGCAGAAATTTTTAAAATTTGTGTTTAATCATATCAGCTATGCCAGGTCATTCCGTGGTTCACGTTCCATGTTAAACTATACGTCTCAGAGGAAAGGAACAGGCCATCATACCCAGGGCTGCATTTAGGATCGGTAGGCCCCTAGTTATACCTGTGGGCCCTTTCAGAGCTGTAGGGCCCTAGGCTATAACTTTGGTACAAGATCGATTACTTATTATTAAATTAATAAACCTTTTAATTCAAAATATTGAATAAAGTAATGGTAATAAAAAAATATATGAGGAAAACTTACTGACAAATTAAAATTTGAAACAAGTTTTCCATATCGTTTCTGAAACTGGAGTGAATGGTGTTAGCAAGTGATGCTTGCACATTCAATTTTTCGACTGATGATCGACAGATAAGGTGCTGCCTATTGTAGTTGTGTTATAACCAAACACCCTCAACCAAAGCCCTCAGAACTACAAACTCAAAAGTTTTAATAACAATATGAGACAGTAGGCCTACACATTAAGATAAAACAAATGATACAAGATGATTAAGATCAGCAAAGCATGCAATAGAGAAACATGAAAAATGTAAATCTCACACACAGCAACAGGAAGGCAGCGACTTGCCTATTTTTATTTTTGCATGTGGTGCGGTCCCCTAGGTTACAGTCTAGGTAGCCTTTGCCCAAATGCCTCCTTTGGGAGGATCAAACTGACCTTCAGGTTGTGGACGAAGTTAGTTTTTTTTTTTTTTTTCCTCTACAACTGATGTTATCCATTCACACGGTGTTCCTTTTACTGAAATATCAGTGGAACCTGTACCTGTAGCATGATAGGGGCTGCCCCCAAACCTGATGGACCGGGAAATCGAGAACCAGCTGTGCTATTTGTAATACTGTCTCATGGATGTTAAATTTCCCGCTGGTCCGTGGGAGTGCTGTGGAAGACCCCAGAACACAAGATGGCTACCAGAAGTCAGTTAAGAACGCCCGTGAACCCGACATATGGCACCGGGAGTCTTCCAGGAGCAACAGTGCTCATCAGGCTCATCACTCATGTGCGAATTTCTCGAACCGCCCTTTTAATGTTGAACTGTTTTCGGTTATAGTTGTGTAAATGCGAGGGAGACTTGTAAAGAATTGTTAATGTGAGCCTTTTTAACTAAGAATTCTACAACCTTCGGGTATCTACATAAAAGTCTGATGAACTTAATGATCATCACTGGTGTGGGTTAAGATTTGAACTTTATTAAACTTGCAGTGTTAATACAAAAGTTAATTTTGTTATTCTTCTTTATGTGATTCTTCTTAACACGGTACTGAGCGTGGTGGTGTAACGGATAGCGTTCTGGCCTCGCATTCGGGAGGACGGCGGTTCGAATCCCCGTCCGGGCATCCAGATTTGGGTTTTCCATGGTTTCCCCAAATCACTCCAGGTGAATGCCGGGATGCTTCCTTCAAAAAGGCCATGGCCGAATTCCTTCCCATTCCTTGCCCCCATCCTTTCCCGTCTCTAAAGACAACGTTGTTAAAAAGGGACGTTAAACTGTTACCAAAAAAAAAAAAAAACACTTCTTAACACGGTAAAGTGTGTTGATAAGCTGAATCTCTGGTGACCGCGTCAGCAGAATTTGTTGCTTCAAACATTTTCAATAAAATGTACTAAATCCCACCATCCACGAGCATTAGTGTGCGCTACCAAGAGAGAGAAATGCGACATGGCTACCTAGGACAGGAGTCTCGTGACCTACGAATAAAGTGATTTATTATGTAAACCGACGAGAAAAAAGTTAAAACGGTACATCAACAAACTTCTGAAGTGATAACAGTGTGCCAGAAGATCCAAAACCAAGACGAGAAGTGGAGATGCCATCATTTGGGGTTACTTTGCTCCTTAGGATCAAACTTTCCTCCACTCGAGAAAAAAGATTTGTCGGTTCACAGATGCCACACTACTTGCTGTATATCTGTGAACTGTGTTTGCTGTGAAAGGTAGCACTTTCAGGTTGGCAGCAGTGCTTGCCTGATCACTTGTCGGCCATTTTGAAGTTGTGTCAAGAAATTGAGTAAAGACGTGCGAAAGTGTATGAAAAATTAAGCTGGAAAAATCTGGGTTTTTTTTCACGGGGTTAATTTGTCACTGTGAAGGTCAATCACCATTATTTTAATTATTCAGTGTGTCTAGCTTCTGAAAAGTATCGTAGTTATTGATTTGATGTATTGTTGTTTGTCTTATTAAGGTATTACTTTTATAGGTTAGTAAACACAACAAAAGTGGAGCAAAGTATCCCCATGGTGCTCTTCCTACATACCTACAAACTTTTCAGACTTAATTTAACACTGCAGTGTGCTCCTGGCAGTGAATAATGTGTTTGTAATCTTTCAGATTGGCGAAAATGCCTCGTAAGTACAAGAGGACTGTGGGACGTAGACGATACTGTGATTACATCCCAGAAACTCTGGAGAATTGTCTACAAGCCATTAGGAGAAAGGAGATATCTCATAGGATTCCAAGAAGAACCGTAGTTAATAAATTGAAATTAGTGAAAGGAATTAATTCACGTACAGGTTTTCCACAGATTTTCACTGATGAAGAAGAAGAACAGTTTGCAAATGTATTTTGAAGTTGAGTGAATTTCGGTTTCCTGTCACTCCAGTGGAACTCAGAATGATAGTGAAGTCATACCTTGCCAGACAGGGATGTAAAGTTGTTAGATTCAAAGACAATTGTCCAGGCCATGAATGGCTCTTGGGTTTCACCAAACGGCACCCTGAACTTTCTGTACGCTTTGCAACCAACATTAAAAGGAGTAGAGCTGCTGTTAATGAGTGCGTTCTCAGAGAATATGTTCAACATTTGCAAGTTGAATTGAAAAATGTGCCAGCAAGCAATATATGGAACTTTGAAGAAACCAACCTCAATGACGATCCTGGGAAAAAGAAAGTTCTCACAAAAGAGGTTCAAAATATTCGGAAAACATTTGTAACTCGTCCAAGAGCAGCATATCCGTGAGGTTTTCTGGTAATGCTAAGGGTGAAATTTCGCCTCCATTTGTTGTCTATAAATCAGCACATTTATGGTATATATGGACAGAAAATGGGCTGCATTGACTCACATAGCCCCAGTGGATGGTTTGACAGCAACACATTTACTGAGTGGTTCATCAAATTAATGCTGCCAAGGTTGAAAAAGCCTGAAGGGAAAAAGGTAGTAATCTGTTTTCACAATTGACACCCCATGTTCTGGAGCTCTGTGCTGAAAGGAACATTTCATTCATCTGTCTGCCGGCAAACAGTACCCACATTACATAGACTTTGGATGTTTCCTTCTTCGGGCCCATGAAAGCAGCCTGGAGACAGATCCTTAAAGAGTAGAAAAGTTCTGGGCAAGGTTTCAAAGACACTGTCTTACAGAAACAGCACTTCCCATTTCTGTTAAGAAGACTAATGGATATAATTGGCACAAACTCAACAAAGAACGTAATAGCAGGTTTCAGAAAGTGCTGCATACATCCTATCAATGTTGATGAAATCCTTTCTCGTCTTCCTTCACGGACTTGTGACAAAGAGGCAGTACTCATTCATTGAAGCCCTTCAAAATACGAGATCTGAATGGACTACTGGTGTTGGCAGTAACAGAGGAAGAAGGAAGCTTGCAGTGACACCTGGTAAAAGTGTGACAGTGAGGAAGAAAAAAGTTATGAAGAAATACAGAAGTCACAAATATAAAGAAAGTAGTTCAGATGAAGATTCTCTCTCTCATAGATTCTTCTGACGATGAGGATTATCTGAGCTCTCAAATCAGGTCACCATCAAAATCACCTGAATTGTTTGAGGTGGATGACATCCAGTCAGTAACCAGGCCAAAGAAGGGAAGTCGAGAACATGGTGAATTTATGCTAACTGTGGGTCAGTATGTGATCTTCAAATATGAAGGGGAATATTTTCCTGGATTAGTTACTAATGTAAGTGATGATGGAGCTATAATAAGTTCAATGCAAAAGTCTAAGAAGTCATGGAAGTGGCCGATGCCGAAAGATGAAATTAAGTGTCTGTTCGAAGAAATAATTTGCACCATTCAGCCTCCAAAACAGATAAGCAAATGTGGTTTTTTTCTGTGCCAGAGCTTGATCAATACTGGAGCTAATAACTCATGACAGAGAATACATTTAGCGTTAAATCTTTCATTTGTAGATTATTTTGGTAATAAAATATGTTTGTGCTTACTTGATAGTTATTTTTCCTTAATTCCTGTGCTCAAACATTGCCCCAGAATTCTGAAATTCTTATTTCTGATATAACTGCTGCTTTCTCTTTCATGTCTATGGTCTAACATTACTCCAGACATCTGCCATCCTTATTTTTACAGCAATTTAGACATCCGGTGCAAAGTATCCCCAGGACCGGGAAACTTTGTTCCACTCTTTCAAAAAAAAAAAAAAAAAATAGAAATGAAAGGTTGTCTTAAGAGTTATACACAAAGATTACTTAACAAAAGTCTGCCCTAACCAATGAAATAATTTCTATAAACATAAACATTAAAAAAACACTGTTTTGGATCTAATTTCTTTAAAAACCTGTAAAAACGGAGCGAAGTAACCCCAAATGACGGTATTTTACACGGACACAACAACAGAGGAAGACCCGGCAGTGATAACAACTGATTGGAAGAAAATTGGAGGGCTCACAGGCAGCACAGAACATCGAAAGATAAATTTGAACAGTTAAAGGGAAATCCATTTTAAGCGATTTTTTTCCTTTTTTTATATTTTCACCACGAATAAGGAAAGCAATTTTAAAAATGGGGGGAAGTTAGTAAAGGAGAAGCCAGGAACCTTTGTTATTATCTTTAAACACCAAAATACCAATCAATAGAAGTTTGTCACTAGTTCCTGAAAGCAGTCCTCCAAACTCTGAAACTTGCTCTCCCATACTCACTACAAATGCATCAATATTTGAAGGTCCAGCAGATCCTCAGAAGGATAATACCAACCTGATAGATTTGCACAATGTTATCAAATTTATAAACTGATATCCAAACTAAGTTTGAAACACAATCAACTGATATACAAAATAAATTTAAAAGTCATGCAGAAGATGTCCATAAAAGGTTCAGTAATTGACTAGAAGATCTGAAGTTAAAGTTAGAGAGTAAAATAAGGGATGAATTGAAAGGGATTACAGAAAAAACTTGATGGAGTCTTCAATGAGATAGAAAAGTGTAAAAATTCATGCCAAGTTGTTAGGCAGGAGACACAAAAACAAATTGAATGTCTTGAAGTAAAGGTCAAGGAAGAGAATTGATAGTAATGAAAACAATATAGCAAATATCAAACAGCAAAATACTCCTTTGGGTATAAGACTTGAAGAAGTTGCAGGAAGAGTATATGAAGTTAGTGGAAAGTATATTAAATTGGGAGTGGCTGTAGACGAAGTTGCAATAAGCTGTGAAACATTGGATAAGCAAGTGGGAATTTAAGTGAAGAGATGAATAAAATTCCCAACTTCAAGAGTCCAGTGACCAAATTTGGGGAAGAGTTACAAGAAGTGAAACATCATCTAAAGAAATCACAGGTGCAACATGTAGTTGGTGTACCAAACCCAATGTCCCTGGGTATACCTGAGAAAATAGAAATTGATAACTTTAGTGACAAGGGAGGTATCCATCCAGTTAATCAATCAATAGTTTTCAGAAGTACAGAATTTTCAGTTTTTATGATGACAGTGAAAAAATGAACAGTGTATATCAAAATTTAAGGGGTAGAGCTCGAATTTGGGGAGAAAGGCAACTTCAGATTTGTAAAACATACGCAGAATTCAAAGCAAATTTCCTAAATTATTTATGGTCAGAGGAAAGGCAATATGAAGTTAAGAGGGGTCTCTGGTATGGAAGGAAATATCAACCTGGGAGGGAATCACTCAAAGATTTCCTATTAAATGAAACTTCCAAATGTCACTATCTGAATAACCCGCCACCTGAAAGAGAAATTGTGTTGGATGTTGCTCACAGGATGCCAGGGGAGATCCAAAAGCTTTTGGTCATGCATTTGGTAAAATGATTGAGGCAGCGAGTGAGTTTGTGCACTGATACGAAACCCAGTGCACCAGAGATAGATTCAAGGAACCAGTTTCAAGACCAACGGGAATTCCGTCATGAAAGGCAAATGACATATTATGAGGAAAGAGGAAAAATCAATTCCACACCAATGGAGGGGGGAGGAATTCTCCACATCACAGAAATAGTGAAAACACTGTTTGAAGGATTGGAAGAATGGGAAGGCCTCAAAAATACTTTAGCCCAACAGCGGTAGTAAGTAGTAATGATGTCACAAATGATCCTGGTACAAGCCAACAAACTAATGGTAGTGGTACAAAAAACTGAAGGCTGCCAAAGTTTTTGGCCCGATGGAGGCCGATGGGTTAATAGGGTCGATACAATCAGAACATAGGAGCCAGCTTAGAAGTGTTTTCCAAAACAAGCCAAATGGAGACTTAGCAGAGGAAGAGTTCCAGAATGAAGAGCAGTTGGTACAGGCTTCCATAATCTTAGTGACATGTCGTGGAAAACAAATTGAAGTATTGTTAGATTCAAGTGCCGAAATTTTATGTATCTCAGATAATTTGTTTGAGAGTTTACTGGAAGTTGCAAATAAAATAAAATATAAAGTGGTTTCATTTCTAGTAAATGGGATGTCAGTAGAACAGTAGGTGGATTCAAATTACGAAGAAGAATAATCAGTGAACCAATCTTTAACCGAAGATTGTGTAGTTTTAAAAACTCTGTTTAAAATTTACGGCTTAATTTTCATATACAATAGTGTCTATTGATTTAAAAGACATCAGATCACATGGCAACAGTTAATTTCGTTAACATCAACATTTTTTTATGCAAAAATAGTACAATTACTGAGCCAATTGTGATCTAAGTAATTATTTGAAATATCCGGGAACACATTCTCCCGGTCAAGCGCTGCTGTACGAAATAATATCAGTGAACAGTATAACGGAAAAAAATTTCAAAAGCAGATTTTAAATATGGCAAAATTCCAAGGTAGAGAGGAGAGAAAGAGAAAACACGATGCAATAATGAAGGAGTACTGGAGAGCTGGCCATAACCAAAAGAAGAAAAATGAGAAGCAAGCAAGAAATACTTACACATTTTTGAATTTATTGTAACATTTTCTTCAATGTTATATTCATGTGTGTAATTACTTTGTCATTAAGTATAATAACACACAAACCATGCACAACAATATAGTATAATTATAACACAATAAACAGCACAATTAAAATTCAAGAAACACACATATGGCGTGGAACAGACTGTAGCATAAATAAATCGAAACACAATGCCATCTACTGGATGGTTACCCAACCTGTGACGATAAATTAACACACCACCATCTGTTAGAAACTTATGGAATTTACAAACCATTGTCCTATGACAAACGTTTAATTCACAATAATAAATATTGAGGTCAATAATCAAAATAAAATCTATCCTATATTTTAAGTTGGACCAAATTACATACATTAAGCCAAATTTCATAAAAATTGGTTAGGTAGTTTCGGAGTTCATCCTGGACAAACATCGTGATACGAGATTTTTATATATATAAGATTATCTACTGCAATTTTTTCGAAAAAATTTCAGTTGGTCTGATTTCAAATGGAATGGGTCAGTTTATAAGTCGTACCATGGATTTGGAAGAAGTTATTCATTAAAACTTCAATTAGTACTCTATGTTTAAGTTATTTAAGGTAAAACAGACATGGGACACCAAACAGAGGTTTGGAACTGTATCTCTCTAATCCACGCAACAGATTTAGCTATAGAATGGTTATGAAAAAGTTTAAGGTCATTGGAATAACCAAGAAGTGTCTTGCTGGGTGGAGTAATTCTAGAGAGGAAGGAAGCAAAGGAGGGTGATGTAATATTAGGTGAGAAGGAAGTGAGAAAAAGTGTGCCACAGGTTGATACCATTACTATTCATTATTCGAATGAATTTTTCTGTTCTTGACTTACAGTTAGAAGTTATGCTGTTTAAAGATGCTGTATAAAACAATTACATCATATGAGAATTGTGAGCAAACATAAGCTATCTAGTCAAGATGTAAAGTTTGAGTGGAAAAGCATGGAATGAAGATAACTGCCAAGAAAAGTAAACTTATTACATACACAGATAGAAAAATAGGGGTTTTGGGAATATCATTTGATAATTAGCTAAAAAGGACAAATTCTATTCAGGGGGTTATAAGAAAAGTGTTCAGAGAATTGCAGCTGTTGAATAATGAGAGGGTGTACCTGAATAGTAAGATACATGGGCGCCGGCAGGATTGCTTCTAAGGGGGTGCACCAGGGCTGCATCGGTGCCCCCCCCCCCCCCATCGGCCCAAAAATTTCTGGGCTGGGTGACCTTTTTTTTTTTTTTTTTTTTTTTTTTTTTTTTTTTTTTTTAGCTCTACTACTGCCCATACGGCAACCCGGGATGTAGGGGGGGTGCACCAGGGCTGTAATTGGTGCTCCCCACCCCCTATCGGCCCAAATTTCCGGGCGACCCGGGATGTCAGGGGGGTGCAAATGCACCCCCTTGCACCCCCCTCCCGGCGCCCATGGTAAGACAGGTTGGTTACAAAACATTGGTCAGGATCTTGCTAGATTATTGTAGTCTGGCAAGGGGATCATGGAATTATGGGTATTAAATACTGGAGTTGTAGGACGTGCAAAATAAGGCAGTTAAATTTGAATGTGGAAACTGCCAAAGGATGTACTCAGTGCTCGAAATGATAAAAAATGGTAGGTACTGCAGGATAGGATACTGGAAAAGAGAACTGTGTGAACTGCAAGGCATATACTAGTTACAATGCTGGGACAAATATTAGAGGAAGATTAGAAACAGCATGTATATAAGAAGAAAGATTTCAGGTAGAAGAGTTTCCATTTGTAGGTACGAACATTAAGGACTGGTACAAATTACCTCAGGAGGTAACAAACAATATACCTCCGACTATGTAAAATACATATGATCATAAAAAAAAAGCATGTTGAGAAATTTTTACCTATACTGGGACATAAACTCCATTGAATAGTAGGGGGTTTACCGGTAAAACATTACACTTTATTACATAATGTGTTAGGAATTCTATATTTATATTTAGGGATTAGTGGAGATTGCAATTCTGCTACAAAAATTTGCCCTAATACAGTTGCAAAGCGTTTAGTCCAGGGAGAATTGCAATCTAATTACTGCTTGAAAATAATACTTCTTATTTGGCAGTTCCACTACACCCACTTTCCACTAAGTAAAGGAATCACAACCTAATTATTGCTTGAAAATAATATATCTTGCAACTGACTAAAGTAGTATTATAACTTTGTTAACTTAGGTACTTTGTAGTGGAACTGTAATCTCCACTTGATCCTACATTTAATTTTCTTAGATTTCATAGGTGCCATATTACTTTCGTCACTAACTCAGCTGCATGATAAATAATTCCAACTGTATTGCAATGTAAACTAATGACGAAAACTCTACTTCAGTGGAACAAAAAATAGCTGGTCTAGTCTAGATCACGATACCGGTAGAATTACTTGCCATCATGCAGGGCAATAAAATACAATATTGCGGTTTGAGCAACACCTACTATTTTCATGCGGAAAATACATCGGAATACACAATGCACCAGCATGAGATCGCTTGGACTCATTCCAAAGTACCTATAGCAATAACATTCTACAGTAATGAGGCTGACTGTAAAAATTTAAATTATTTCGGGAGAATAAATAACGCACAAATTTCATGTCGCATGACACGAACTGCCTCAATTTTATCGAAATAAAACATACAAAATAAAATATGATTCTACAGGAAAAAATGGATGGGGGCAGTAGCCGGTAAACTGTCAGTTCGACAAAAAGGAATGAATCACGCTAATCCAAGAACACCACCATCAAATTTACTTACCCAAGCGAACAATTTCACATTTCTGATCTTATCATTTCTGTTCATAATTTCGTATTATAGAACAAACTACTGCTCTCTATGTTTACAAATAAAACCAGAGACATTACGAATAATTTTCACCATATCAGCAAACATGGAGGAAGGAATATATTGAGAGAAAATAACGCTAATTCCGTGAAACCTCATGAAAAAACTGCTCTCCTACTGCGCATGCGCGGCGGACATCGTAGGAGTACCAAAACATTGGGCTGTTAGCACTGTGTCAGCCGCTGAGAATATTTCATTTTCTAATATTCTAAAGTTTTCTATAATGCCAAGTTGTGCTGCATATGGTTGCAAAAACAGACGAGACAGGAAAAAACCTGTAATAGCGTTTCATAAGTAAGTCACATTGTAACTATCGTTCTTGAAGTATCTGACAGGTAACTGCAACATTAGCGCCAATCGCTATAAATTTATTCATTGCTCTCAATAGGACCATATCGTTCTCCAATTTTTGTTGGTGTAGTGTAGACAATTAGCATATGTTACTATTTTGCACCTGAAAAGCTAGCCTTATTGTAGATAAGTGTTGAAAATTTAATTTAAGCAGGTCATGTTTACATCGTGACACAGTAAATATGGTATTCTGCATGCTTTACTCACGTTTAAGTTTACACTGAAAGTGTAAGATGAAATTAAATGTGATAATTTGTGCTGTGCGAACTACTAAACGTGATGAAATAAACTTTGTTGTCCGAAATGTAGTTCGCGATGCATTTCCTGTGTTTAGATATGTCTACATAGTTTGATTTTGTAGCGGCAATATTAATGGAAATGTTGGCAGGTTGAAATGCAGTGTGTACCAGAAGAGAACAAACAATTTATTTATTATTAGTTGTTAGCTTCTGACTTATGAATGCACTGATTTTGCTAGCAAAATTATTTAGGCCATTAACAGTACAATATCTTCTAAGTAAGCTCAGAAACTATGAGGTCTTTTGAAGTCATAAGTTCTAAACATTGACTTAGGCTATTTTTAAAATTTCAGATATGACTTGTTTCTGTTTGTAAATATGTCTACAACTATATTTCTAGATTTTGAAATCTTTCTTATCAATTACTGAAATAGAATGTGAAAATATAACCTGTTTGAACATCAACTAAAATTTAAGGACTGTAGAAATAAACAGTTTGTTATTTAAGTTAAAAAGAATTACCTGCTCATTAAGTTACGTCCGAATTCATCATCAAATATGGATATGGCGAAAGTTTTCTTCTGGTCCAGGCCGTATTTCAACCTAACCCCGTCAATTTTAAGGTACAATATCTCGAGATCTAAGCGAGATATCAAAAAAATTTATTCTTTACTTTCAGTTTCACTTATCGAGTTACATAAGAATTCGTCATCAAATCGCGGCGCCACGTTTATCGTTGAATCCCCTCATAACCTAACAACCTCACTTTTGAGACAGTATATCTCGCGAACTAAGCGAGATATCGAAAAAATTTATTCTTTATTTTCGATTTGTATCGTCGTGTTACATAAGAATCTATCACCACGGGGACACGTTTCTTCTGAGTTTCAACCAGAAACTCCACTCTTTTGAGACAGTATATCTCGAGAACTAAGCACGATATAAAAAAAATTATTCTTCATTTTTGATGTGTCTCGTCGAGTTACATAATAATCCATCGTCAAATTGCGGTGCCACGGTTGTCTTATGATTCCCTTGACGTTTTTGTGCCTATTCCCCATGTTTCTCCTGCCAAGCAATATGGCGGCCTCCCCTCCCCACTTCTCTCCACCAGGTTTCACTCCAGTATGTGGTGAAGGTCCCTTGCGTCGTCTGCATATATTCCTTCCTCCTTCTCTTGGGTTGTCTCTGTTACTTCCTCCAGGAAAGCAAGTATACGCATCAAACGTTTATATTAGATTTTTTTTTAACTGCTTTACGTCTCACAACAGCGAGGTCTTTAGAGACGGGAAAGGATGGGGAGCAAGGATGGGGGCGAGGAATGGGAAGGAATTCGGCCATGGCCATTTGAAGGAAGCATCCCGGCATTTGCCTGGAGTGATTTGGGAAACCATGGAAAACCCAAATCTGGATGCCCGGACGGGGATTCGAACCGCCGTCCTCCCGAATGCGAGGCGAGAACACTAACCGTTACACCGCCACTCTCGGTGTTTATCTTAGAGAACAATTATCAACAGCTGATAGGATTACAACTGAACTTCGGGAAAAATTGATTCTTGTGGTTTCGGTTTCTTATGGAGAATAAAAATAAGCAGTTAAGAAGTTTATAAGAAATATTTTCATAATTTTTATGTGGTGAAAATCTAAAGTTTTTAATCTGGCATAGAAAGTGGAGGAGGAGTAAAGTTTTAACCAAATGTCAACCACTACTTTACGTTAATTAAATGATAAAATGACGCCAATGTTACTGTTTTTGTAGCTTTATTGCCGTACGCGTTTCGCCTCTCATCGAGGCATCATCAGTGACGAATCTATTTTAAAATTTACATTGGGCTTACAATCTTTTATAATGTTTGACATAATTCTAAATTGATACATTTTCTGATCATTAAACTTACTATTTACATTAGTGATTTTCAGGTTCGTAAAATAGTTGCATTGGCGTCATTTTATCATTTAATTTACTGAGCAACTGCTGAAAAATGGCCTACACTGCACTACTTTACGTGTTACACCCTGTTTGCAGGACGAGACCCTGCATGATTGCATAAGGAGTCACTCACTGCTTTCAAACTGCCTCCTGAAAGGAGTAGGAAAGAACGAGGAGACGTCCATGGTCCCTAAAGGCAGGTGAATCAGAAATGATTAACGACATGGGGATGCAGAAGACAACGGGAAGCTAAAGTAAACCAAGGCTATGTAATCCTCTCAAATTACATATAGGATGATGGCTTCTTGTTGAGTAAAATATTCCGAAAGTAAAATAGTCCCCCAATCTGATCTCCTGATGAGGACTGTTCAACAGAGACAATATTAACAGTTCAGGATGGAGTCATCGGAATGGACAGACACACTCTACGAGTGGGAGCGTTGTTTGAGCAGAGACAAAAATACAAAGAATATCACCAATACTGTATTTTGTTTTGATTTTCGGGTTTTAAAACGTTATCTGACTACAAAATTGCATCTTTCTAGGAAGTACATTATAATTTCGATGACACTCGATGAATGACTGTCGTAATACGGTTAAATACTTTCAAATTAAATTAAATACTTCAGAAATTTTGGGGAAAATAGATTTGACCTGTTGCCAGAGTCGGGAGGGGAAGTAGATGTAGGAGCAGGTAAGGTGCAACAGGCCTTTAGGATTAAGGAAGTGCAACGAAAGAATAGGAAGAAAAGGGTTCAGTTGCTAGCTTGTAGCCATGGGAGAGGTGTAGGCCTCATGAGCAGGGTCACTTAGAAAAAGGTTACTAGGCCACAAGTTTCTTCAATCCTGGTGCTACATTAGGTCAAATAATATAGGGAATAGGATCACTGTGTAGAAGTTTCATCAAGAAAAATGCAGTAGTGATGGTGGGAGGTGCGGGTAATTGATTGAAACGCGATTTATAGTTCAGAAAGTGACCTATGGAAGATGGTGGAGGAAGCGCAAAATACCAGGGTTGAACTCATGCAGGTTCTAAGTCACCATGACCGGCCACAGTTGAACCACGTTGGGAAACGGGTAAACTTACATATGGAGGCATCAGTTCTTTAGAAAGGAATTAGTTCGTTTTTGAGAATTGTGATTGTGGACACCTTTGGTGGATGGGGTTTCATTAGGCATGACCTACACCTAAATAGGAGTGGCAAGGGAATATTTTCTGAGTTTTTAACAAAAGTTGTAAGGGAGCCAATTTCCTGCGATGATGGGGTCAGGAATGTGCCTTTTTTAGGTTAGGGGCTACTGGTGAGGAGATGGAGAAAGATGTTAAAAGTAATACAAATTGAAGAGCCACGACGGGAAAAAACAAAAATGCTAAGGAAAAACATGAAGTTGTCGAAAAAAACATAACTGATGGGGACAGAAATGGAAACGCGAAGATTAATACTGAAAACATAACAAACCAATTAACAAGAATTTTGTTAGTGAACTGTAGAATTATAATGAACAAAGTAATAGAATTTTTAAACTTAATAGAGATGCATGAATCATAAGAAACTATAGAGCTTAAGTCTTGGTTGAAAGAAGAGCTACTAGACATTGAGGTTTTTCCCGATAGTTACAGAGTGTTCCGTAGAGACCGAGGAACAATTGGTGGAGTGGTATTCATACTGGTTATCAAAGACTGCTACAGTTCACTGATGTTGATAGATCATATCCATTAGTTACTTGGAGTAGATTTCTAGACAGATAAAAAATCAAAAATTAGGGTGTTGGCTGCTTACGATATTGGAAGTATGGATGATAAAGATGAGGCTCCTGGAGAGACACTAAATTCACACTCATAGTACCGAGGTGGGGTGTAAGGGTTTGGGAGAGATTATACTAGCCTTTTCCAACCAAATGCCAATCTCTCCCTCACGTGGTGCACCCTGTTTGCACGGACAAGGCTCTAGCAACTGGAAGATTCCCGGTAAAAGGAGTCACCCATTGCTTGCCAACGGCCTCCGAAAGGAGGGCGGAAGAGCGGGGAGTGGTTCAGGGCACCATCTTGGCCTTGAGGTTGGAAACGGCCCCTAAAGGCGGATGAATCAGAAATGATCAACTGCATGGGGATGCAGAAGGCAACGGGATACCACTCCATTAAAAAACCTAGGGGTATCCCCAGGACATGTGATCCTCTCAAATTACATATATCATGATGGCTTCTTCTTGCGTAAAATATTCCGGTGGTAAAATAGTCCCCCAATCGGATCTCCGGGTGGGGATTGCTCAGGGAGGAGTCATCAGAATGAATAGAAACATTCTACGAGTCGGAACGTGGAATGTTAAAAGTCTGAATAGGGCAGGTAGGCTAGAAAACTTAAAAATGGAGATGAAACAACTTACGTAAGTTAGATGTTGTTGGGATTAGTGCGATTATATGGAAGGATGCACCGGATTTCTGGTCTGGGGAACACAGGATAATTAGCACACAAGCTGTCATTGGAGTCACTTGTGTAGGATATGTAATCAATAAGAAAGTAGGGAAGCGGGTGAGTTATTACGAACAGTTCAGTGACAGGATTATTTTGATGAGGTTAGAAAGTAAGCCCGTCCCAACCACATTAGCACAAGTGTATATGCCGACGTCACAGGAAGATGATGAATAAATAGAGAAAATATTCGCTGAAATTGAAGAATTGATCCAATGTGTGAAGGGGGAGGAAAATCTAATAATCATGGGTGATTGGAATGAAATAGTGGGAGAAGTAAAAGAGGGGAATACTGTAGGAAGTTTTGGTCTAGGAGAAAGAAATGAGCGAGGTAGCAGGTTGTTTGAATTTCGTAAAGGATATAAGCTAGTTGTGACATACACACCGTTTAAACAAACATGCGTGAAGGATATACACCTGGAAACGTCCTGGGTATACAGGCAGCTATCAGCTAGATTATATGATAGTCAACAGAGATTCAGGAATCAAGTTCTAGACTGTAAAGTGTACCCAGGAACAGACATAGAATCTGACCATAATTTGATAGCTATGAAGTGCAGGCTGAAATTAACGCGAATAAGGAAGCAGTATAAGCAGAACAGACTGGAAGTGAATAAACTGAAACAATCTAGCACGAGAGAAAAATTTGCAGAAATGGTAGAATTAGGTCTAAGAAGTAACTCTGAAAGGCGTTCAACCGAGGACGAATGGAATGCATTAAAGACTGAAATAATAAAAGCTGGTAAAGAATCATTAGGCTTTAGGGAACAAACTGCCCGAAAACCTTGGATCACAGAAGAAATTTTGGAGCTGATGGATCAGAGGAGAAGGTACAAAAATGATGAGGATGAAGCAGGAAGAGAGCAATACAGGCAATTTAAAAATCAAATAAATTGGAAATGCAGAAAAGAAAAATGGCTAGAAGCAAAGTGTGAAGAAGTAGAATAGGAAATGGTCGTAGGTAAAGTAGTTGCATATAGAAAGATCAAACAGACTTTTTGAGAAATGAAGAAAAGAGGTGTGAATATTAAAGCTGCCGATGGGAAATCTCTTTTAAGCTCATACAATAGAGCTAACCGATGGAAGGAATACATCGAGAAACTGTATGTAGGGGATGACTTTAACAACAGTCTAATGGAAAAGGAAGGCGATATCGACATTGATGACTTAGGAGATATAGTTTTGAGGACAGAATTTAATAGAGCTCTGAATGACTTGAAAGCAAATAAGGCAGTTGGAATTGATCAGATCCCTGCAGAACTTCCTAAATCCGTAGGAGAGGAAGGAATCGAAAGATTATTCAAGCTGATATCAAAAAGTTATGAAACAGGAGAAATTCCAACTGATTTTAATAAAAATATCATCTTCATACTTCCAAAGAAAGCACAAGTCGACAAATGTGAGAAATATCGCACCATTAGTCTAACATCACATGCTTCAAAATTACTGACCAGAATAATATACAGAATAATGGAAAGTGTAGTAAAAGACATAGTTGGTGAAAATCAGTTTGGGTTTAGGAAAAATCGCGGTACAAGGGAAGCAATTCTGTCTTTAAGATTAATACTTGAAGGGCGGATCAATAAAAACAAAGATACTTTTATAATATTTGTTGATATAGAAAAAGCTTTTGATAATGTTAGGTGGGATAATATGTTCAAAATTTCAAAGAAGTTAGGTCTAAAGTATCGAGATAGAAGAATACTCTACAAACTATATAAGAATCAAGTGGCTATAATAAAAGTAGATATTCACGAGATACATGCATCAGTTAAAAAGGGTGTGGAACAAGGATGTAGTCTATCCCCGTTAATATTAAATTGTATGTAGAGTAAGCAATAAAGAAAGTCAAAGAAAATTTCCATGTGGCATAAGTTTTCAGGGAGAAAAAATCAGTATGCAACGATTTGCTGATGACATTGTCTTGATAGCAGAAAGGGCTGAGGATATTGAGAAGTTATTGAATGGCATGAACAAAATACTGAAAGGAAGATTTTGGACTGAATATAAATCAAAGCAAGACAAAAGTAATGAAATTCAGCAGAAATGATACCGATACTAGTAGGTTAAATATAAAAATAGGATCGGATGCAATAGGAGAAGTAAGTGAATTCACTTACGTGGGAAGCAAAATTACAACCGATGGCCGAAGCAGGAATGACGTTGAAAGCAGAATAGCACTAGCAAAAAGTGCCTTCATGAAAAAGAGAAACCTTTTAGTTTCAAATATTGATCTAGTAATTAGAATTAAAAAAAACAAAACTCTTTGTGTGGAGCACAGCACTTTATGGTAGCGAAACATGGACTTTAGGAATAACGGAAATAAATAAAATTGAAGCATTTAAAGCGTGTTGCAACAGAAGAATGCTGAAAATTAAGTGGACTAACAAAGTAAGACATGAACGAGTTTTGGAAATGATGGCTGAGGAAAAAAGTTTGTGGAAGAAGCTTTCAGAAAGAAGAGACTGGCTGGACTGGTTAATTTGCTGGTGGAGGGAACTGTCGAAGGTAAGAACTATAGAGGAAGACAGAGATTGGAATATGTGAAGCAGATAATTGAGGACATGGGTTGTAAGGGGTATATAGAGATGAAGAGGTTAGCACAGGATAGGAAGAGCTGGAGGATTGCATCAAACCAGTCGAAAGACTGATGACAGCAAAAAGTACCGAGGTGAGTGTAGAATGATCATTATTAGTGGGAATTTAAATATACCTGGTGTCAGCTGGGTAGGAAAGATTAATAACACAAGGGAATAGAGCTTTGCAAATAAGTTAATAGTGGAAGGAGACTTTACACAAGTAGTAGAGAAGAACACAAGGGGCCTAATAATGACCAATGATAACCTTGTGGGATGCAAGTAACTGAAGGAATAAGTGATCATGAAGCAGTTCTGGTGGATATTAGAAGATTCAGCAAACCAGTGGCTGAAATTGAAGGGTGAAATAGATATAGTTATAAAAAGGCACAAATTTCTAAACTGAGGAGATATTTTAGGGAATGTTTCAGCAAATGGGAGGATCGCACAGGTACAGTGGAATGGAATGAGGAGGTTTCAAGGAGATAACAAAAAAAAGTGGGAAGAAAAAATTATTCCAAAACCTATAATAAAGAGAAGTTCAAAACCATAGTACTATAAAAATGTAGGTAAGGTGATTAAAGAGTTTGATGCATTAAGAGACAACTAGGTAGTAGGGAATACTAGAAACAACTGAATATGGAGTTAATAACAGCAAATAAGATGTCTAAAGTTGGGTTTATGAAGAATACTCGTATTATTGGAGCATGGCGGTCTACTGACGGATGCTTCTAGAAGCTCCTATGGCTATGTCAGAAAACTGAAGGGAGATAATTGTTTAAACAATTAAGTGTAAGGATGGACAAGAAGTTCTGGAAAAAGGCAGAGATTTTGAGTAACTGGTTTAGTATGACTGTTAGAGATGATGATTAAGGAATGGAAGGGTATAAATCGGAGAACGAGAGGATGTGTCTTAAAGTTAGCAGAGTGTGACTTTGCACCTTATCTTGAAACGTTACTTAAAATGAGTCTTAACTTTCTGTTTACCAGAGGACTGGAAAAGTGTGATAGTAGTACCGGACGATAAAAGAGGGGTGACAAATAGGCAGCGATGAAACTAGAAGGGGGCGGTGAGGGTGAGTCACCCCTGGTATCCCCATTTGAGGGAGACATAAACATTAAGTGAAATGAACTAATCGAAATTGTGTAATACAAAAGAATGGGGAAAAAAGAAATTGATAAATTTCTCGTATCTTTTGACTCGAACCACTCCTACTTTTATTATTTTAAATATTTTTTAAGTTGATCTACCGCTTGTTCAAATGTAATCCAGTGCGCAGTGCGTTTTGTTACAGTACAATGTAATTATTTGCAGCACTGCGCACCTAAAAAAGATAGCATCGCTCTATGGCTCCACCAATCACAAAAAACGCCGAATTTAGCGTCTGTAGTTATTGTTTTGTTTGTTAGAAAGCGGCGGAATTTAAAATGTTAATTTCTTGGACAGTTATTCAGTGGCGGCATTAGCCACTGCGAGGCCCTTGCCGGCAGATCTTTGCGACTCCCTTGCCCTTTGTGCAAATTATGTGAATGGAAAGTAGATATTTCTGATGATCGACGGAAAATGCAAAAGTCTAAATAATTAATTTGAGTTTTATAATATTATATTAGAAGAATTATTAAAAGATAACAAATTTACAGACGCCAAATTATTAATGATAAGTTCATTAATGCCTTCAAAGATATAAGCAGGGCTTTAAAAATCATATTTGCAGTTTTCCTAAGTCTAAGATATCTAATTAGAGCACAAAAATCTAAGGAATGAGCAACGTCTTTTTAAGTTCAAAGAATATAAAGAGCTGAAAACCGATATTGTGTCATCGAATTCCTCAAATAAGTTTTAATAATTTTTAAACGTGAAGAACTTCTTTACGCGGATGCAACAGTCTTACTTTGTTGTGACAACAATTCTTAGGACTACTTCCATTGTGGGATACAGTTCAGTTATTTTTTTTTTCTTCTTCTTCTTCTTCTACATATCTCATCACTGATGTAACGCCGTACTTCTGCTTATATACGGATAAAGATATTCAGTTCTTCACACAGTTCTTGTACATCTTGTAACTACAACTGTACAACTGTATTGCTTCAAAAGTTCAGTCACTAATTTCCTTTAATCTTTTTGTGTTATACCTGAAAACAAAAAATATGTCATACCATACAATGAGAGCAATTACAAATTCGTAGGTAATTATTTCCTTTATAGAGTGGGATTCGCTAACCAACTGGCAGTTTTATATTCTGCTAAATCTTTCAAAGCATCAAATATGTCTTTTGGTTGGTACTTAAAGGTCTTTACCGAATCTACTCTACATTCCCATGAAATTGGTTTTAGCGAAAAAGGATTTTACATGTGCTTTTAAAATAGACCACTTATAACTCGATCCGGCAGAAAAGCGATGCTGCGCCTCCCAGTATGAGATTCCAGCTATTACTCCCATAAGGTAACAAATAAGCAGGTAGATAATTTCAAGTATACGTTTCTGAACACCACTTTTTTATATTGGCCTAATGGCTTCATTATCATATGCTTAGCATCAGCAGTTTTGCAATGATATACACAGCTGTTCTAGCTCTGTGGTTATATAATTAATGAAGCTGTCACCTGTGGTTTTTCGACAGCCAAGAAGCCAATAAAATTTTCTTCAATGTCAGCTGTATTTATATTAAAAAATCTTATAATAATTGACAATTGCTCAACATGAAAAACATCACAAGTACAATCAAAATAATTGAGTAATATTTATTCATTACTATTTTGTCAACAATTTGAGTCTTTAAGTGACTTGCCATTTATTCTATCAGCTCATTTTGAATATTTTTGGAGATAACGGTCATTAATCGTCTTGTCTATTACTTGTTTTAGGTGAAGTCGTAACATTGGATCAAATCGGGATATTAACTTTACTAAATCTATAAATTTGCCGCTAATCTCACTTGAATCTGAGTCGAATATTAATTTCTCTCAATGAACTCTGAAGACCTAATTGTGAGATGTTAAAAAATTTATAATTGCAAGCATTCTTTCTCTCCAACGCTGCCTTTCTTCAGTCAGGGCTTTTGGTTTATTTTTTGACGGCGTGGTCCGCTGACGGACTGGCGGATGTGGAGAAGCATATGGAGGGATTTAACAAACATGTCAAGTGCGAAGTGATTGACGTTTGAAATTTCATTGCAATTGCGTTCAGAAACGCGAAAATCTTTCAATCCAGTGTAGTGTGAGAAAGACTTTTAATGGTGGTTTGTTAAGACTGCATTTGGATACAATTTTTGTAAGTAAAAAATCAACCAGTGAGGTGATAACGTGAGTCAGGTAAAGAAAATATTTTAACGTACTTTATTACTTTCGTAGATTATAAAGTACACCTAAACAAAATAAAGAACAATACCATATTACAGAGTATGGTTGGCAACACTGGCTGTGACTCCCAACTCACTTTTAGGGAAACAACCAAATAAAAACGTTAAAGGAGACTGAAGACAGCAGGAACAAGTTCGCTACACTGCCGAGTTACGGACAAGTGTGAACATAGGAAGTGTGAGCATTCATCACTGAGCGGATTGTCGGTGCGGTGATGGTGAGGAGTAGTACCGGTCAAGTGTGACTCAATCTTCCAGCGTAAGGTGACAAGCGATGACGAACGAAATGAAACACGGATTGCCCGAGCGTTAATCGTAAACACTATGAAAGTAACAAAATTGAGGCTTCAAGTGGATTTAATAATATGCGAGGCGCAAGATTCTAATAGTAATGAAGTTTTCGACTATTTTTTACGGTTAAATTAGAAAAATATTATTATTCAGTGAAAATTTTTTTCATCTTACTTTTTATACGAATGTGATCCTGAATAAATCTAAATGAAAAAATTTTAATTAGGAACTTATTAATATATACTTAACAATAAGTTGGTTAATTGATAGTAATCGCTAATAGTAAGATGATATTTTTTTTAATATAAGCTTTTATTCAACTCGGGTTGCTTGCGCGAGGACCCTCCAAGAGCAAGGCCCCGGACGATTGCCCTGTTCACCACCCCATAAGGCCGCCTCTGCAGATATTGTATGAGCGATGAATTACAGGAAAGATATCTAAAATTGCTAAAATCAAGGTAAGTAGATAATTAGAGTGTAATTCCTCGTAGTTATTGAAAGAAAAGTTTTAGTTTCTTCCAGAACGGAATCTCAATACTGTCAATCAAATCATGAAACAGGGCCTATTCAATAAAAATGCACATGCACCTACGAACAATTATAATCAAAAAGACCCCCAAAAAATAGAGGACTTCTGGGAACTATTAGAGGAAAAGACAAACAAAATTCCACTGCATCATATTAAAATTCTGATGGGAGACTTCAATGCACAGATTGGTAGAGAAAACAAATTCAGAGTCACTGTAGGACTTTATCCTGCACATAAAAGATCCCATAAAAATGGATATCGATTAATTGCCTTCTGTTATAATTTCGATTTTAAATTAATGTCTACTCATTTTCTGGCATTTTCCACACAAGAAAAAAATGGAGATCCCACAATTATTATTTGGGATGATTTCAACTGGACCTTGTAGCCATCTCCAAGAAAAACCAAAAGGAAATTATGAATTTTAAGGTCAAAAAATAGGTAATTGACAAGATCGCCACTTGTCTCTAATTAAAGTTTCAACCAAATAGATTCAAACCCAAAATGCGCGAATCAACCCTGAATTTTTGGAATAAAAATCTGATACTTTTCTTGGCAATGTATCCATCCAACATCATACTATCTGGCCAGAACTTAAAGACACACTCTTCAAAACTGCTCAAAGCATCGGCTCACCTATGAGAAAATGTAAACATAGATGGCAGAATGAAACTTGGGACAAAGCTATAGAACTTAGAATTAAAGCCTGGTGAAACTGGAGTTCCCATAAAACCACAAAAAATTGGCAGGCATTTATAAAAAGGCAGGAAAAAATTAAAAAAACCATTACATTAGAGAAACGCACTTATGATAGCAGCAAACTGGCATAAATTGATCAAGAGTTTAAGAAAAACAACACAAGGAACTTCTACAGAACTATCAAAGAAGAATTGTCAAATTACCAAGCACTTACTGTTTAAAATGTCCAGATGGGACCCGAGGAACAAATAAAATGGAAAATTGTAAATTCATAACAAATTAATTCAAAGCCCTTCTAAATTTTGAACACACTAAAAAACAACTTACCTTTGAAAAATTAACTACAAATCCAGATTCAGAACCTCCCACTTTAGAAGAAATCCAACAAATAATCAGTGAACTTAAAAATAACAAAGCCGCGGGGGAAGACTATATAATTGCTAAAATGCACAAATAAGTGGTAAGAGTCTTGCTCATAAAATTCATTTGATTATTGAAGAGATATTTGGATCAAGGAAAATCCCTGAATGGAAATGTGCACTAATTCACACACTTCACAAAAAAGGGGATAAAACCAAATTAACTACAGAGGAACTTCCTTATTACCAATTACTTACAAAATTCAATCCAAGGCACATCTCAAGAGACTTGAATCACACATATATCATCTAATTGGCGAGTATCAGCCAGGATTTAGAAAAGGTGGGTCATGAGCAGAACAAATTTTAAATCTCAAAACCATCTTGTTGGAGAGAGTGATGAGGGGATGTACGAGAGAAGTAAAGGAATTGGGTTACAAAACTTTGGTCAGACCATTGCTCGAATATGGTAGTGTAGTATGGGACCCTCATTTTACGTATCAAATACAGGAGTTGGAGAGGGTGCAAAGAAGGGCTGCTAGATTTGTTTCTGGAAATTATCGCAGAATGCAATCAGTGACGGATTATGATAAAGGAGCTGGAATGGGATTCATTGCAAGACAGGAGGAGGATGAGGAGGGTCATGGGAGTTTACAGGGCATATACTGGCGATGAGGCATGGAAAGATATTGCAATAGGTATGAAAAGTAGTGCATGGAAGGGAAAAGATGACAATGACCAAAAGCTGGCACTCGATTTCAGGCACAAGGGTGTGGAAGATTCTCTTTTTTAGTTAAGGGTGTCAGGGATTGGAATGAGTTACCAAGAGAAATGATGAATAATTTACCAAAAACTTTGAAAGAATTTAAAGATAAAATTTGTAGAGGGCAAATATAGGTAGGTGCAGGATAGGGGGAAGATGGGTGTGTAGGGAAATTGCCACCGGAGCCTGTGCTACATTGCAATTAAATTAAATTAAATCTTACAATGCCGTAAAAACAGACAACAGTAATCATCATTCAAAATTCCTCCATTTACTGTGAATTCGTTCACTGTGAATCCATTCTATCTTCGAAACCATTGCCTAGTATGGGTACCCCGTCCCTCAAGTTTTTGTAGGTGACGAATGTTTCCGCACCGCAGACTTATTTAATACGTCCTTTCCCAACAGACGATGAAACAAATGTTTAATAAACGGCTTAGTAGAGCGCCACATGTCGTTGAAAAATGATATTGGCATATTAGCCCAGAAGCGGCGTTTTTTTATTTTATTTTTTATTATTTGTAATAGCATTATGTTGCTTGCCCAGTTATCTTCGATGTTATAATGCTGCAGATATCACAAGTGATGAAATGTCAGATAGTCCAAACCTGTTCATAACGGCGTTCTCAAACACAACGCCGAAAAACGGAGATCAAGTTCAAGTGATTGATCAGTTCGTCGTTTATTTTTATTTTCTAATTGATATTTAAACGTATCGTAAACATACATAGTAGTATTCTCAGGCCGAAGGTGGGCCAAGTCCCGTTATGTGACGTGACAGGGTAGGGGGTGGGGGTTGTAACATAACAAGCGTCTGAGCCATATAATATCTATAGCAGACGCCATCTGTTAATAATATATCATCTTTGAGTAGCAAGGAGTCTGTCTGTCTTTGACCTCCGTCAGAGAAGATCTCACGGAGTAACATTTTCGGTCGGACAGTTGAAAGTGTGGCGGACTTGGAAAAGTGTATTATGTAGATGTGTAACGAGTGGAACTCTTGTATCCCACGAACTTGTGACTTCGGAGAAGTTCGATTCCTTATCTTAGTTATTAATTTGGTGGTGGTATTTTCCGTCGGGTTGTAGTAGCAAAATTCAATGATTAGAATAAAGTTTTGTTTGTAGAAGTTATTCATAAACTGTGGAACTAAATTAATTTTGATTAACCCGGCGGTAGAATAATACCGCGACCTGGCGACCGCGGCAAAAAGAACCTTTTTATTTTATTAATAGCGTGTACGTGTTCTGTAAGTAACTGAGTAATTTTAAAATCAGTATTCTACAGCTAGCTGTCATAGAGCTAGTCAGCTTGCATGGCGCCTCAGTGACAGGACGTGTGGTAAAATAGGCATCTGGAGGAGAAATAAACTTTCGATTCCCGAGCATACACACGGGGATAAAGAGGAAGAAGATAAATTACCGCAAATTACGAACAAGACGAGAATTGGGTTCAGAGACGACAATAGCCAAAGAGGAAGATATACCACAGCCAGCGGCACGAGTTTGTTTATTCAAAGACCGCTAGTGAAGATAATCTACTCAGGACCAGTTGGAGGTGGCGCTGCCCAGTGGGGAACGGAGTAACTAGAAGAACATTTCCGAGCGGAGCCGAGAGCAGACGACAGGCGGGCGACGTCTACGAGGAGCGTACTTTCACGAGGGTGTCCCGGGACCAGCTGAAGGAAGCCGAGCAGGAACAGCTGATCCGAGACAACCCGGGGGCCATCCGAGGGGAGCCGAGCAGAACTGAAGGGAGACACCGGAAGCTAAGTGTGGGCTGCTGCTTGCCATTTTGCCACCAAGCGTTTTTCCTGTCCGTCCAGTCCTTTTAATTTTTTTCTTGCTATTTCAAGTCACGCATAGGAAGGAAAACTGAGTTGAGTTTTTATCTCCTTTTTGCCCATTCCTTTGTCATTCTGGTGACACTTACTGCATGTTGACTCTGTAGAAGTAGTTTGATTCTAGTTTGCATGCGCTTAATGCTGATCTGGTGGACGCGTTTGTGAAGAGCGGCGTTGTGGTGAAAGCGACTAAGTAACTGATTTTATTGGAGTTTTCCGGTACATTTATAACATAAACTTACTGAAATGGGGGAAGAGACGGAGTCAAAATTGGCTGAATTGCTGGCTAGGTTTGCGGAAACCCTAAATAATAAATTTGATTCCAAATTTCAAACCCTTAAGGACTCTAATGATAAACTTGATTCCAAATTTGAAACCCTTAATGGTAAACTTGAAGTGATGGGGAGTGAGCAGAAATTGCACATTGCAGAGTTCGGAAGAAAACTTGACGATTATGGTGCTTTGTGGGTCGGGCAGTTGAATAAGTTGTCCTCTCTCAAATTTCCCAGTTAACAGAACAGGTTAAGAGGCCAATTGCAGAAGTAATTTCCACAGACAGGGAGCGAAGGATTAAGGAAGAAGAAAATTCAGGAAGATGTTTTTTTGTTTGATACTGTATTAGGGGATACCTTGAAGAATGAAGGTGAGACAAATTATAAAGGGGTTAGGGCTGTAGAGACAGATGTTCGAGAATGTCAAAGGGAGTTTGCGGAGGAAAATATACAAGAGAAAATTTTTGAAGTAGCAGATGGAATTTTTTGTGATACCCTTGCGAAGGAGAAGGCTAACTTACGGGAGAATGAGGTTATAAAGATTGAAATGGAGGGATTTTTATCTGTAACTACCGGAGAAGTAAAGTTGGATAGAATCAAAGCAGTACGACAGCCATATGGCTTTGACAATAGTGACTGGAGCGGGAGCAGTGGCCGGACAGCCGGCGCGTAGCAGCATATACCGGGGCACTGTTGGAACCTGGGCCACAAAAGTTTCTAACTCTGCAACACTAGCGAGCGCGGAAAAACAAGCGGGCGAGTTGTGTTACGCACTTGAACGTAATAAAGTGGCAGAATCAGTCATTTGTATAGCGAAACAGTCCCAGTTTGTAGGTAAGAAGGATAAAATTCACAGAAAATTCATTCGGTGGAAAACTAATGAGGAGAATAAAATTGACAGAAAATCTATACGGTGGAAAATTAATGAGGAATATGAAGTCGACAGAAAATCTATACGGTAGAAAACTAATGAGCTCAGGCAAACAAGTGTTAAATTACCCGATTGTGACCAGACGAAAAAAAAAGTAATCCTGTCCTGTTATTTTCATATTTTTTCTTTTTTTCTCAATTATCAATCCTGTTTTCGAGAAAAAAATCTCTGTACTACTATAAACCCTACTTTTCCCTTACCTTCGAAGACGCGAACAGCAATGTTAGCAGCTCGCAGAAGTGTGGTAACGTGAATAAAGTGATGTGAGTGAAGTGGTGATTTAGAGCAGAAAGGTGTACGGGTCATTGACCTGTGTATAGCCGGTGTTTACATCAGGAGCAATGCTTCTGACAGCAAGTTGTTCAACTTGCAATTGAATACCAATTCATGTTTTTTTTCTATTTTGTGTTCTGTGATTTTTTTTTCTTATGTTTGTTGTTTCTTATGTCTCATGTACATAACAGTTTTCTTTTAGGTCTCTTGAATTTAATGTGTAAAATATTGTCAATGTAAAACGGAAAACCACCAGAGTAGAATGTAAATTGATTTTTCTTGTTCTGATAATTGATCATGTCAGATCTGATCAATTATCACAAGGTGTTAGGTGGGGAGTGTAACATAACAAGCGTCTGAGCCATATAATATCTATAGCAGACGCCATCTGTTAATAATATATCATCTTTGAAGGAGTCTGTCTGTCTTTGACCTCCGTCAGAGAAGATCTCACGAAGTAACATTTTTCGGTCGGACAGTTGAAAGTGTGGCGGACTTGGAAATGTGTATTATGTAGATGTGTAACGAGTGGAACTCTTGTATCCCACGAACTTGTGACTTCGGAGAAGTTCGATTCCTTATCTTAGTTATTAATTTGGTGGTGGTATTTTCCGTCGGGTTGTAGTAGCAAAATTCAATGATTAGAATAAAGTTTTGCTTGTAGAAGTTATTCATAAACTGTGGAACTAAATTAATTTGATTAACCCGGCGGTAGAATAATACCGCGACCTGGCGACCGCGGCAAAAGAACCTTTTTATTTTATTAATAAGCGTGTACGTGTTCTGTAAGTGACTGAGTAATTTTAAAATCAGTATTCGACAGCTAGCTGTCATAGAGCTAGTCAGCTTGCAGGGTGTAGCCCACGGCGAGAATGACGTGTTTAGTTCACCAACCCGCCACCAGGCGGCAGCACAATACAGCGCTATTCATCGGAGATTGGTCGGGCAGTTGACATCAATTCTGGCACACACCGCCGCAGGCGACAACGGTTGTTGGAAAGCATGGAAAGCAGCGTCACATATGATTCTTGCCGCCCACGTCGCTGTCCTCAATTCTGACCTATGACGCGACATCAGGACACTCAGTCTGAGTATTTCTGACTGCCCCGTTACACACCATCGCCTGAGGCGTTGGTCGCTACTTCAGAAGTAACACACGCCGTTGGTACACGTCTATCAAGAATATTTTCGTCTCGACATGCAGCACAGGACGATAGCCGCTATTTCGAGCGTATCATTACGGATTCACTGACGTGGAATGTGCGCGTCATGTTATACACTGCTAGCTGGTACAAATGAGAGATCCCTCAACAATCGTTATTACCAAACCTGTAATTTTCTTCCTAAGACCTTGGAAGAACATTGTTTTCATCCTGGCCGAACAGAAAAACTGCTTGGCTTGTAATTGAATAAAAAATAAGTTATAGACGATTTAAAAGCATTGCTGGTATAAATGACAGATCCCTCAACAATCGTTATTACCAAACCTGCAATTTTCTTCCTAGGACCTTCGAAGAGCATTTTGTCATGTCTTATTGATATTTCCAATTATTATAATTCATTAATTGTTTAGTTACCATAAAATTAACTTCTAAAAATAACAATTTAGCAGAATGTCATGACTTTTCATCAATAATACTGAGGAAATCCGCTTGCTTGCTGTTAGCGTTCGTTATTAAAGTTCAGCATTTTGTCATGTGTTATTATTATTTTGAACCATTTTAATTCAATAATTGTTAAATTATCATTAATTAACTTCTAAAATTATTTTTTGGAATTTTTTGGACAAAACTTATTGTTGCCTTCTGAAAATGGTATTTTTGGCTCAAATAATAAATCCTTACTGGAAAACCAGTCCTCCTCCCCTCCCCCTCCCCCATACTCTTCTCTACCTTATATCTTTGTAAGTATTTAGCCGCCATTTTTTCCCCACTCCAATTGTCTTATTATCCCAACACGCCTTTTGTGATATGTCAGTTTTAAGAGTTTTCCTCTATTTTGTTTCTAGTATTTCATACTCGTAATAAGAATACTATACTACCCCATCATACTCAAGGAATATACAAAATTGGTGGGTAGGGGTTTCGTTAAATAAAAAACATTATTTCTTGTAAATGATACAGATTTATTGAAATTTTAAAATACATTTTATTGCATAATAATACATCATTCAGTACCTATCGTTTCATTCCATGTGTGTCATAGGCCTCTCTTGCCTTAACATCATGCACCCCCCTTTTTACCTGATTCTTCACTTAATATCCATTTATTGCCTTACATGTTATGAAATTCCATACCAAAGCATGTATATCTTTAAATGTTGCTTATGTTTATGAAATGAGAAATGTTTTTTTGTTGGTGACACAAACTCTCTGTCACACATTGCTGTAAATAACATGGACGTGCCTCTTACGGGGGTATCTCAAACTCGAATGTCACGAGGGAAGAAAGAATTCATATAAATAACAAATCTCAGCATCTCGACAGTGGCTCAGTGATTAAGGAGTCTGACCGGAGGTATAAAGGTCCTCGGTTCGAATCCCTCTCTGGGCGGTGATTTTCATAAGCCCTTAACCCACCTTCACCTCTGGCACAGATTGCTGTGTAATGTGAAGTACGCCAGAACGCTTCCGTGGCTCGGATTCCACGTTAAAATGTAGGTCTCTTCTAAGGATAACAACTCTGTGGTTGTGTATACTTTCAAAAGCAAATATTCAAAACAAACGAAGGCCTAACGTGACCTAAACGAGCATTCATACTGGATTGAGGGGGAGCAAACAGTCAGCCAGTCGGATGAACAATTTTAATATTACGATCGTCTCTTGTCTCTGAGCTCAACATATTGCTCTATGCATAAAAAACACACCCACACTCATTAAAGGATAAGTTTTAAGAAAGATTTGGACAAATGGATGTATATATGGGCAGTGGAGGTGAAACACGAGTGGTAATTGTAAAGAATATACAGCAAACGGCGAGAACAATACCTGATGAGGAGATGTACATACTTTTTCTATAGTAACAGCTACCAAGTACCAAACTGTTCTCATTAGCATCGCCTCGCCTTTCACACACATCAGCCATCTAGTAGCAAGTGCACAAGTACGAAACTGTTCACATCAGCATCATCTCATACCACCCACATTACAACAAGCCATCTAGTAAAATGTGCCCCCTAGTACCACAAAGGCTTGAGTAGATTCAAGAGCCTTTCTTAACACAGGCTGCAATGTCATACTTTTGATGCTCACTCACAGCTACATACGTCACAAAACACACATTAGTGGTGGAAATGAACTACACACACTACACCCATACTGACGGGTGAAAGAAAGGTATCAACATATTTACACTCTTCCCTCGCAAACAGCATTTCAATTCCAAAAACTGTGGACTCCATATTAACTCGGGAACCAGAAAAAGCCATCAGTAACAGCTACCCCTAGGTACCAAACTTATCACATTAGCATCGTCTCGCCTCTCACTCACCTCAGACAACTTTGCTATCTAGTAGCATTTGCACAAGTACGAAACTGTTCACATCAGCATCATCTCATGTCACCCACATAACCACAAGCCATCCAGTAACATGTGCCCCTAGAGCATTTCTTAACACAGGATGCAATACAGTACTTTGGATGCTCACTCACAGATACATACGTCACAAAAACACACATTAGTGGTGGAAATGAATTACACATCCTACATGCGGACAGACGAGAGAAAGAAAGGTATCACCATATTTACACTCTAACTGCCTTCCCGTGCACACTGCATTTCAAGTCCAAAAACTGTGGACCCCACATTACACCACTACATACAAGCAAGGTCTGACTGTGGGTTTGTAACACAAGTTCTTCATTCTCTGGTACATCCACTCATCACGATTTTTGCCCCAAAGGGCATATAGTGAACAACTTGAGAAAAACAGTTCGTACCCCAAAACTAACGGCAGCAAACTGTAAACAGAACAGTGAAATGGAAGAGTGCATGGATTCCTGAAATCACTCCAGAGGAATGCAGGAAAAGAGACCTTCAAAAGTCCATGGCCGAATTCCTCACCGTTCCTTGCCATACATCCTTTCTCACCTCTAATGACAATGACATCAAAGAGCCCGAAAAAAAGCCTGATACGCTGGAAATACTAGAATTTTGGATGGTAGTTGAAATTTGTCTGTGTAACGACAGCACTGTGCCAGTTATAATACACGGTAGATTGGGAAGTTAAGATAGCCGCGACAAACACCTAATTTTAAAAATTCATTCACATACAAAGGTATGGGAAAAAAACAGATAATACACCATAAAGTTACCATAATGCTCTTAGCTAACTGATAGTTTCATGGTCATCATACAGACATCATAACCCACATTTTTCATAGTAAATCCCTACACATTGACAACTTTACAAAACGTCACCATAGATGCAGACACTAGTTCTATTACGCCGAAGATAGCGCCCATACTTAAACTGTCGTAAATTGTTAGGTCATTCGTATGTGAAAGTACGTGTTTGGATATTTTATCCACTCAGGCCTCATCACCTAAAGTCTAATGCCAGATTGTGGTCATGGTCAACTTAGGCTCCATACACCACTCAGAATTATTCTACCAAGATCCATTCTAACATCATTATACGCCATTTACAGCTCTCCCAACACACTTCATACCTTCCAGTCACATCCAACCCAGCTCCTTTATTAAGTCACTTGTTGAATGTTTTCCACTAATAATCTAGCTACCCTCCTTTGCAACCTACATTTGTTGTACAAAAAATGTGGACTCCATACTACACCACTATAGCCTGACTGTGGGTTTGTACCAAAGTACTTTAGTTCTCTGGCACAACTTCTCAGCACCATCTCCATAAAATGATTTTTACTGTGAAGTGCATATAGTGTAAAACGTAAGAAACACAGTTCATATGCCAACACAAACAGCAGTAAACTGTAAACAGCACAGTGGAATGGGATAGTGCCTAAGCCCTGAAACAATGGTTAGAAGCACACATTGATGGTGGGTATAATTCTATAACCAAATATTTTAGACTCAAATACACAGAGGAATCACGCACACACGCACATTTCCATGCCTACACACAACAGAACCAAGATAGAACTCACACTGAGGAAGAAGACATACACACACATTAGTGGAGGAAATGAACTGCGCATCCAATATCCAGACAAACGAGTTAAAGGAAGGTCTGACCATATTTACGCATACATACCCAGAGAGAGACGTACACACAAAACGCAAACACACACACACGTACATCCATACAGCGAGTTCGACATAAACAACAGCAAGCATCATGGAAACGTTGAAGTGGGACAGAATTGTCGTTACCAATGATTAACTAGACAGAACTCTCGTTGCAAAAATCATCAGACAGACGAGTTAAAGCCAGGTATCACCATACATACGTTTAAATGCACAAAGAATGACGCAGATATACATGTCCATGTCTACAGCGAGTTCTGCACAACTACCTGCACCAATCATGGAAACGAAAAAGTGCCTCATGACTGACTGAAAAACAGAACTCTTCTCACATATCATTGGCCTGATGAGATAGAGGGTATGCAAAAGATGTTTTCGCCAACACACCTCAGTGTTTATCCCATTAATTGTGTTAATCAGACACAATTGATTACATATACCATCAACAATCAGGTCACCACCACGTCTGCTCCACACCACAACCCATTCAGCCATTCATTAACAGTGCCCCCCAGGTACCATGAGTTGCAATAGACACTTGACTATCAGCAGATATCAGAACCCCTCATATACATACTAGACCCCACCTACAAATCCATACGTCTCCACACACAAGCACAAAGAAATTTAAGTGGATTTACAGCAAATCATACATCCAGAGAGATTAAGTAATGTATCACCATATTCACACATACAGACACAGAGATAGACGCACACACAATTACATTTTCATACCTACAGTGATATCGACACAACAACCATCCCAATTATGGCAACGAAAAAGTGGTGTAAAACCACAATGGCTCATGACTAACCAAAAAATCATCAGTAACATGTGTGCAAGGTACCAAACTATTCACATCAACATCGTCTCATTTATCTCACACTACAGACCTATCCACCATCCAGTATCATGTGTCCTAGGTACAAAACTCTTCACATCAGCACCACCACGTTTATCCCACACCTAAGCCTTTTCGGACATACAGTAACATATGCCCCAGGTATCATGAGTAGCAGTAGACACTTGGTCAATAGACGGATGTCATAATTCCCATATTCATACTAGGTCTCACCAAGATATCCATACGTCACCACACATAAGCACACACACACATAAGTGCAGAATCATCACATCATATATCCAGACAAACGAGTTGAAGGAAGGTATCACTATATTTACACATGCATACACAGAAAGAAGCACACACACGTGCATTTCTATGCCTCCAGCGATCTCGACACAACAACTAGACCAATCATGACAACGAAAAAGTTGAACAGACTCCCCCACATGACTGGCCAAAAATCATCAGACAGACGTATTAGAGTGTGTGCAACGGATGACATGTTGTAACCATCCATCCCAGTACTTATGCCATATGGATTATTCATCACACCCAATTGATTACATGTATCATCAACACATAAGTAGCTAGTCATTGTGAAATCTCAAAGTAGAGTATAATAATATCATGATAGACACACAACCACATAGAAAGACACACACACACACACACACACACACACACACACACACACACACACACACACACATACACACACACATATGCCCATGCATACACACAATTCCATACATCACTACTCACATACAGGTAACTCGAGGAAAGGGCCTGAACACCCTACGTCCAGGTGCAGCATGTGTGAAGTATGATATGTCTTTGTCACACACATCAGTGCTCATCACACCCAACTGATGACGTCCACCATCAACACTGATGGCCAGTGATGGTGAAATCTCGATATGGAGTAGACTCCTATCACCTTAATTAGACAAACACACATATGTCCATGCATACACCACAATTCTATATGTTAACAAAAACATACAAGTAACTGGAGGAAAGGAACTCCACACTTCACGTCCAGACTGAGATGTTACAGGATGGGCAGAGGACAGCATGTCTTTACAATACACCCCAATGCTCACCACACTCACCTGATTTCATG